>OX276375.1:33697815-34297815 GCA_946251855.1 Alsophila aescularia | reverse complement strand
TGGTCCAAGCGTTTGTTTTATATGTATAGTGCCACAAAGGAACAGACATACATACATAGGCTGAGAAACACATTACCGCACCTTTCAGTTGCGCAGACTGTAGGTATTGACTGTCTGCCGTACTCTTGTAGGTATCGACCGGCATAACAGTATTTTTTAAGTACCGCTCATCTTTATAAACATTTCCACAGAGACAGAACAACGCAACAGCCTCGTTATCGCGTGACACGCGATCGGCGATACCAAAACAAACAAAATATCAAACCAAACAAAAGCCTTATCTTCCTCAGATTCAGAGATAAGCGACAAAGACATACAAAAGGATTCCCAATTTGAAAAACTCCTAAAGCTACTGAAATGCTAACGTAGAGTTGTTCCCCCTGGCCGCTTCTCAAACATTAGCGCTTCGAAGTCGGCAAACAGTCACGGTAGTCGCGACAATCATGGCAGTCGTGACTCGAGATAAAGGCGCAACTGTTTGACAATTACACTTCGACGGCTCCAAGAGATGTTTGGGGAAGTTTTTGTGCTGGTTTACCTTATCAGTCGATTTTTGAATACAGATTCAATGATAATTGTTTGTTATTGGGTCACCTTTTTTGCACTGTTTTCTGCGAAATATTTAAAGAGTTTTTTTTAATTACAACGTTCGCGTAATATATTACAATGGTGTCAAAATAAAGACCTAAGGACCTAATACCCCCCCATTATAGCTAAGGAGCATCTCGATCACATCAGTTTTCAAATATAAAAGACGTTTCATCCGTTAGGGAGCTACGAACGTCACCCCCATTCCTCCCCCCCCCCCCTCCATATAGCTAAGAACCATCTCATTTACCTCGGCTTTGAAACATGAAAAACGAAAATTGGTCCATTCGTTTGGAAAATACTATTCTCACCCCCCGTTTCCTAAGAACCATCTCGATCACATCAGTTTTCAAACATAAAAAACCGTATCAAAATCTGTCCATTCGTTTGGGAGCTATGATCCTCACCCCGATATAATTTGCCAAGCAGGCGTTAACTGCAGTAAAAAAACATAAAAATAAAGAACACTCTTGTTAACATACAGCTTTGAAACATTGTCCATTCGTTTGGGAGCCCCTTCACACTTCTCTCCACCCCTCACCCTCCTCACCTTTTCCCCCATTATAGCTAAGAACCATTTCGTTTATCTCAGCTTTCAAACATAAAAACCGCAGCTAAATCGGACTATTCGTTCGAAAGTTACGATTGCCCCCCCCCCCCCCCTCCTCCCATCCTCCCTTCCCCTCCCCATATATCTAAGAACCATTTCGATCACATCAGCTTTCAAACAGAAAAAACCGCATCAATCGGTCCTATCGTTTGGTAGCTACGATGCCACAGACAGATACACACACACAGTGACACACACACACGCACACACACACACACACACACAGACAATTATACACACCCTAAACTTATAAAACCCGTTCCTTTGTTCGGGGGTTAAAAATAAGGACACTTGTTATCAATGTTACGACTTGGTAAACAGACACACAATAAAATGTATACAGACACAACATAAAAATTCAAATATTACCAATTTAAAATAATCACAATGTACATCATAAATAAAATATGATGTACCTACTCGTATCAATAAGTGCTTCATAACTTTAAAACGAATGCTCATTATACCAGCGCTGGACAAGGCTAGAACCTGCACAGACTACGGGCTGCATCTAGGTGATCCAGCAACTTATTGTATACCGTGGGACTCATGGTGTGCGTGAGCTTTAATGATTTCACGAGCTTCTGGGGTACACCAATAAGCTTCCGTGCATTGCGTGTGTTGTACATATGTGAGTCGCGCTTCTATGAATCGCGCAAGACGCCAGGTTCGTCCTTCAGTAATTTGCTGCTTGCAATATTACTATAGCTGGCAACACAAGAAACCCCAGACTTTTAAAATACGGTCTTACAGATGTATCCCATTGTCTTCGCACGGTTTCTGTGATGGTGGATTTCTGGAGACTGAATACTCTTCCCCACTCCGCGCAACGTCCCTAAACTCAGCACCATACTGTAGCAGTAATGTACTGTGCCTCAAGCAAAAATAAAAAAAATATGTAACCCCCGACTTCCCTCCCCCCATTATAGCTAAGAAGCATCTCGATCCCATCAGTTTTCAAACATAGAAATCGTTCCATCCGTTTGAGAGCTACGGTCGTCACCCCCTTTCAAACATAAAAAACTACAGCTAAATCGGTCCATTTGTTTGGAAGCTACGATTTTCACCCCCCTTTTTTCATCACCCCTTCCCCCTCCCCATACATTTAGTAGTAAAGCAATATGAACGAAAAAGTATACACAAACAAGATAATTTAAAAAAAATGGTCTAGGGTACTCAAAATAAGCTACTGAACAAGAATATAACCTTTAAAAAAATGTGTCTGTCTGTTTGTCTGTTTGTATGTTTGTTCGTGCATCACGTGAAAACTACTGAACCGATAGCCATGCAATTTTACTAATACTAATTTTACTAAAAATACTGTTGGATAACTTAGGGTTTGACCTAAAAACTGGTGTATTTGGTATCTGAATCAGATTAGTAGAAAACTTTTTGACGCAAGGAATTTTAATCAAATTCTTTGATTTTGGTATTTGAGGTCTTGAAATAGTACATAATTATGAGTACTTTTAACCTAGAGAAAAGAGCTCGCGTGTCAAGCCGCGGGCATCAGCTAGTATATAATATACGATATTATACGCCCTATTCAAATATGGCGTACGATGACCCACCAATACCATAATAACTCATTTTCTCCGTGATGACGTCATGATCGTCAATTGCCTTTGAAACGGCACAACACAATAAAGCAACTTGTTTCTTATCCTCACGTACGGTTATAATATTGCGGACTAGTCTTCGAGTCAGTGATGTTGTCGAGTGACCTTCCCGATACGTACTGTCTATCAGAGAGAGCAATGTAGATGTTAGAAAGTTAACTACGCGACTGCTAAGTCCGTTTTAAAATACTTTTGCTAGGGCGAAAACAATAGATGAAGGTCTATAATAGATGCTTATCCCCCCCCCCCTCTCTTTCCTCTGCCTATTAAAATGGGGGCTACTTTATTAATTTTAAGAGGGACTTGATAAGTGCCCTCTTTAATGCAGCGGCTAAATAGCTCAGTTAGCACATAAGCCAAAGGAGATGACGCTGTCCTCAAAAGCTTCATGCTGATTCCGTAAATGTCTTTTAATGTAAATGTCGTAATGACCTTTGGTGGTATGCGTGAGGTGATCAGACGGTGTACCTCATCTGCTGTGAATCGTTGGAGCCTGATAACAACTAGTAGGTGGGTGCGCTGCACACAGTTGATCCAGGGCTTGGGTAACACCAGCGCGGGGCGCACCGCACGCCGCGACGCAAACAGGAACCTAATTTTCATAGCGTTAACTGCGACATTTTTTATGCGAACTTAGTTCCATCTGAATCACATCTGTGACCTCAAAGTTAATAATGTTATTTTTTCCTCTTTCCCTTTTTTACCACCTTCCACATCGCTTTAGATGTATTATGCTAGATTTTATAATATATTGTTGTAAAAGACAGTTTTTCTAGTTTTTATCAACATATCATATAATTTTTTTACGTCGCCTATTATGTTAGATATAATAAGATAATCATAATACGATAATTATTAAGACCATTATTAGGATACAAATTTCCAATTTCTGTAATATCAAATAACAGTGGTTTAAATAATTCAAAATCTTGGGTTTCCCGGTATGAGTCATGCCTATTACTCAACATTGTTTTCCTCAGTGGAAAACATAATATTTCAAATTTATTAATTACTAGCTGAAGCCGCGGCTTCGCACGCGTGGTCATTTCTCTAGGTCAAAATTACTTTATGTACTCCAAGACCTCAAATATCAATGTACCAACATTTGATCAAAATTCCTTCAGCCGTCAAATTTTTTTTATCGATTGCTCGGCTTCTACTCATCGGATTGAGATATAAGTATTTAAGTCAAACACCAAACTATCTAACAACGATAACGAGAACCGCATGGCAATCGGTTAAGTAGTTTTTACGTGATGCGCGAACAAACATACAGACAGACAAACAGACAGACACGAATTTTAAAAATGTTATATTCTTGGTCAATAGCTTGAGTTTTAACATTTTGTTTTAATTTATCTTCTTTGTACAGACTTTTTCGTTCATATTGCTTTATTATAAGTATAGATAGATAGATTACATTAAGTATAGAACTTGTTTAGTTATGGAAGCAGCAAAGTTGATCTGATTACCTTCAGAAAAACATCTAGTGTAATTGAGAATATTACTTAAACTGTACTCAACAATAGTTCTCTCCTGGCACAATGATTGCTTAGATTTGTCATGAGAGGTGTCACACTAATTGATCCACCTATCAGGTATCAGGTTCAAGTCAAAAAAGGTTGAAGTGGTATCAGTTATTCTATTCAGAAAGTCTACCATATTCATAATACCACCAGTCTAGCCGGTATCATGAGTCGACAGGACATCAGATAATTTATTCAAGTCTGAGTGTATAATGCCAAACAGTTAATATTAAAATCACCTACTATAACGAATTGTTCGTCTTAGTCGCTGATCTTAGTTATCATTCCGTCGCCCGAGAGCTTTTATGTTATAACTACCAATTTTTACGAAAATCACTTTTAAATGCAGTATTGTTAAGACTTAAATTTCAGTCCTGTTGGTTAAGAAAAAAATAAAACATATTTCACTAAAACAACAAAAAAAAGTTTGTGACACGACACAGTAATCAAAATTTTGTGCTTATTTGTACTATGTTTAGTGTTTGTTGTAAATCCTACATAGTAAAAGACGTTGAGTGCTTGAGTGTTCTAAGTCTACTCAATCGACCAATCACAGCCCGCGACGTCATGTCTGCCATTTTGTTTGATTGAAATCAATAATTTACCTACTTTTTACTTGAATTTTATTATAATCGAGTAATTATAATCATAATTAAAAAGAACTAGAAAGTGTTGTGAACTTTGACTATTTACATTTCTAAGGCTATTTTTTTTGTTGTTTCAAACTTCTAACAACCCCAGGACAGAATTAAAATTACAAGTTATTTGGTAAGTACACACAACGGCAGTGTTGGTTATCTATTTGCAGTATAAGCTGAAACACAAAGCCATTGGTATTCTTAATACAACGAAGTCTGTGTTTTTAGTCTGGCCAGGAATTTCTTAGCCAACCCACTCACGTTTTTTTTTAGCGTTGGTACTAAATTTGGTATAAAATACTTTTCATCCATTAAATAGATGGGTTAAGGTTTTTCTAATTCGGATCCTCTACTATACCGTATTCTTCATAAAAAAAAACTTAAACGATTAGTTAACATATTTTAGTTAAAGTGTTTTTTTCTTTCAATCTCAAATAATAAGTCGTAAGAAATTGACAGAACACTTTTAAACTAAAGTAGGGTTATATAGCGTTTGAGTTTTTTATGAATAATACGGTGAAATGTAACACCCCTGTTTATACATCTGGAACATAGAACAAATAAGCATGCAAAAATGAAACAGTCACTTTGGCTAATAATGAGGTAAATGTTCTAAGTCCACATTCGTAATTATATTTATGCATCTTTATTCTATCTGATTATAAAAACCTGTAAAAGAAGGTATAATTAATTACTATGTTTTATGAAAATGATATCTATCAATTCATAGGTAACTCGTTTATTAAGAAAGAACTTCAAATATGGAAATAAAAGTTGTTTTTAAAAATTGGAGCAAAAATCTCTTCTACAGTAAAATGTATCAAAGCTGACAAAAAATTCACACTAACGAGTTTTTTTCGATAAATACAGATTACCAATATGTCAAAATCTAATAATTCTATTGCGGAAATCTCACAACTTTTCTCAACTGACAGTTACACTAAATCAATATAATATTCAACGTACTTAATGTTCTCTTACAAATTAGAAATGAATATAAATGATCGCATGACCACCGCGCTTTTCTTGGGATCTGAACGTCACGCTTTTTCAGCTTTCCCTTGCACTCTTGTGTAAAATCAACTGCTGCGCTCCTTTTGGACTCAACGTCGCGCTGTCTTTAGAATTTCTTTAGTACCACTATTCAGTATAGAACTTTCAGTGATTGAGACATTATTGTGAACTAAGAGAATCATCGCCTTCCAGTGCTGCAGCTTTGCCCCGAGGGACGGATTTGCTTTTCTCAACGATGAGCTCGTTTGCCCCTTTGGCTACTTTTAACATTTTTGGTGCCCAACAAGGTGCTCGTATTACTTATTATCTTCTCTTCTCTTTTCGCCCCCGCATTGCCGCATGTACTTATACCACCCGCATCATCATAATTTCTGTTTTTTTATGAACCAGATTTTCTGGACAATTATTATTTTGTCAAATTGAACCAATCCTCAATTTGAAATCACCCCACCATAATTTATTTTCCATTGAACCGGATTTTTGGATAACCAGTCCGCCTCTTACAGTCTGTTATAATAGCTGATTCGCATCACCAGTATCCTCCGGTCTACAGGACCAAGCATGCATATATTTTTGGCGCTCAACTATTCGGAGCTCTTCGTCAGCACTTCCTAAACCAATAACGACGGCACGTTGGTTGGTGGGCACACGTTTCCGAGTGACCACTTGCCATTCAGCAGTTTATTTAGTTATAAATATCAGTAGCACAATTTTGTACCTTATAGTTTTGATGGGCCGCTTCTGCCAAGGAGGTTCGTGATTTTCAAGTGGCTACAGCGCTGGATTTTTTTGTGGCTGCAGGGAAGCTCGAAGTTTCTGCACATTGCGCCCGCTGCACCGCCGTATTAGTGGCAGTTTCAGTCGCGCCTGATGCACAAGGCACTGCAGCGCCGCAGCGCTGCCGTGGGTACAGCGATCTTTGTCTGTAACTTACGGTAGGTGTTTATCTTTGTACCCTCTAAATCCGATCTAAGTAAATTGATCACTTCGACTGCATTGACAGATAATTAATTGCTCGCTAACCTTGATCTCGAGTGCGTCTAGGCTATACACAGCAACAACTACTACTAGACATCTACTAGAGTTCGTGGTATACACTTTCCAACGTTTTTTGAGCCATTTTCAAGTTTTAATGAAATAAACTACGTAGTACGCTACAAAGAGTCCAGAACAGACTCGAGTTCTCGTATTCCACAAAAGCCAGACACAGCGGCCGATTATACTCTTTTGAGCCTCTTCTGCCTAATCTGGTGCATGTGGTCTACGGTGCCATATTATCCTCAGTGAAACCCGGTCTGCTCGGGAGGCTGGAATTTGTCAAATCTACGCGCGAGACGATTGGTGATGATCCTTAAGCACAACTTATAGACGTTTATTTTATTTATTATAACTGTCTAGGCAATCGTTTAAACATGATCTCACCTGATGGAAAGCAATGATGTGATCAAAGGTGTAGGCACGAATATGCCTAGCAGATACCTATTCACTCTTGACTTGAACACACCAGGGTTATATTTTACCGGAAACACTGACGAGGACAGGGCATGCCACTCCTTAGAAGTAATTATAATAAATGAAGAAGCGTAACGCTTCGTTCTTGTGCGAGGTATTTCAACCATAAAAGAATAGTGATTTGCCGATCATCTAGTCGTACGGTAATGGAAAGGTGATGGGGGAATCAGATTTTGCAGTTCTAGTGCACACTATCCATAGTTGAATAGTTGAATCTGTAGACGTAACTAAATGTTGGATATGCCCGTTTTTAGTTTCATCGTGACATGGCTACTGCATACTTAACTTATTTTTAAAATACTACTTTGGTTAATAGCAGTCGTTAAGTCATGTCAGAGGCCCTCGGGCGGCCTGACAAACTCTGACATCAGGCCAGCACTACCTCATACGACAAACAACAACAAACAAACTTTGGTTTGATTTAAATGGAAACCTAATTGTGTTTGTAGATTAAAATGTAAAGATTATGTAAAAAAATATGTGAAATTATATACGAAATAAATAAAATAATCGATTTCGAGTGCAGACAACCACGCCCGGATTATACTAAAAACTCAAAGCAGCCATGACCAAACACGATTACAAGAATAATTGTTTTTTTTTAAATAAAAGCTTACATATGTTATTTTTGGATTGCTTTGTCATTGATTTGTGTGCTACCTGAAAGTTTCAGCTGGATAGCTAAACGGGTAGTGCTCAAAAATTTAATTTCAAGATTCCAGGACAGACATAAATAAATAAAAAGATACATACATACATACAAGTGAAATTATATAAAAGCTTTTAAAAAAGATGTCTTTTAAATTTAATTTAATTAGGTTTTATCATAGAAGTATTAGGAATAGAAGGTAAGTACCGACAAGCGCTCGTCCAAAAAGTAAGGAACAAACTCGATTTATGTACGCGTAAGGACCGCGTATTGACGCTCGGCGTCACACACACAAGTAAAGAATTAATGTTGCTAGAGGAATCACATTGACCTATTTTAGCATATTGTTTATTGATTAATATTTTTTATGATACCGTATATTAAAGATTGGACGGTTACTAAATACAATATAACGTAATAAGGAAATTACAAAATGGGTAGGTAGGTAAGAGAAAGTTGATGAATGAGTTATTGATTTGCGGACAATAGAATGAGCTTTGATATTATTGGATAAAGGGTTGCTTGGTGGAATAAAAATAAGCCATCTATTTAAAAAACCGGCCAAATGCGAGTCGGACTCGCGCACGGAGGGTTCCGTCCTTTTTTTGTGATACAATTTCATCTTTACGGTTTCAGCCATTTGAGAGTAAAGTATGATGATGATCATGATGATGAAAGTATTCTTTGTGTTATTCCAGGGTATGAAAGTATTCTTTGTGTTATTCCACCTATCTCTATTACAAATAATTTCATCACAATCCATTCAGCCGTTTGAGAGTGAAATATGATGATGATGATGATGATGAAAAAGTATCTTATGTATTATTCAAAGGTATAAGCTATCTCCATTCTAAATTTCATCAATATCCATTCAGCCATTTGAGAGTAAAGTATGATGATGGTGATGATGATGATGATGATGATGATGAAAAGTATCCTATGTGTTATTCCAGGGTATAACCTATCTCTATTCCAAATAATTCCATAACAATCCGTTCAGTCGTTTGAGAGTGAAATATGATGATGATGATGATGATGATGATGAAAAATATCCTATGTATTATTCAAAGGTATAAGCTATCTCCATTCTAAATTTCATCAAAATCCGTTCGGCCATTTGAGAGTAAAGCATGATGATGGTGATGATGGTGATGATGATGGTGATGATGATGAAAAGTATCCTATGTATTATTCTAGGGTATAAGCTATCTACATTCCAAAATTCATCAAAATCAGTCCAGCCGTTATCGCGTTAAAACTCCCCAAACAAACAAACGATTTCACTTTTATATATTGGTGTGGATAATCAACAAAAAACGATAAATTAGTTTTTCGTATTCTAGCAACATCAAACCATTAATGTATTAACAAAAGTTAATTAATAATTATCACGTATCAACAAAACCTTCAATAACGGCAATGTTTTTTTCAATATCTTGCAACCCAAAACCATTATGGCGTCAGTCAAAACTACGATTAATTTTTCTGTAACGTTTGATTAATTACTCAATAAATATAGGCTATAGTGTTGTACTTACACGTGATAACCAATCTTAGTATCTTTCTTCTGCTTTGCTGATTGGTTATGACACCCTTTAGCCGGCCTTACATTAGCTCTTTAAAATTCATCCCGCACCATCTTGCTAAGCAGTGATGTGGTACTACTGCAATGTAAGATTGAGGAATATTTATAGAAACAGTCCAAAATAACAGTTAAGGAGGTATTTAAAAAGAACACATTGGAACTCTTACGGTAAAACCAACTAAACAATTATTTTATAGAACTGGTTAAAACATTTTTCCCGCTGTTCTTTTTTGTGACGATATCTGAAAGTGATATCACCTGTTTCAATTTTTAACAGAATTCTATTTTTCTCTAGGTAAGTAGGTCCAATACTGCACCATGTGATTTCTTATTTTATTTAAGTAGATATGTTTCTAAGCTCACATTGAGTGACTGAGTGCGAAAGACGGAGATCCAAAGAAGAACCAAGGTGAAAGACATTAGTACATAAACCTCAAGTGGCGATGAGAAGGACTCATAGCAAGATGCATTGATGGCAGGTGAAGTAGGTCACTGATAGATTGGTGGCCCCGCGTGGAAAATCGCAGCCGTAGAAGACCAGTGCAACAACGAGAGGTCGAGCTAAATTTGATATGACCTTAGCAAAGATTGGCTGAAGGCAGAGATGATAGTGTCAGAGGGAGAAGGTTTATGCCCTACATTTGAAGCTGACATTGATGATGATGATGATGATGATAGTAATTATCATAGCAACATCATCTAAATAATATAACTACAACAAATTCAGTTTAATTTCATCATTGTCATAATCATCCTGGGGCATGCTCACCATCTGTTCACCTATGAGGCTGTTGCTTGTGTCACTCACTCAATTATTTCTTTCAAGGTTGACTGGAAGAGGTTTTATCGCTTTTAGCGATAAGTCCGCCCGTTTTACTTTAGTTATAAGATTGTACCTATTTGTAGTATTTTTTTGAAAACTGGTGTACAATAATGTATTATCTATCTATCTATCTTGTCCGACACAAAGTCCATAATAACATGTTGTTAGATAAAATAACTAATATTACACAATAATAAGATAGTGTACAAGTATCTTTAGACACCAAGTAAGTGGCAGTGGCAATGTGAAGAAAACATGGTCCAACTTGATTCGACCTTGGTGATGCCACAGGGCTCTTTCAGACGAACGGCACAATGCCCTCGACAGAGTAGCTGCGAGTTGGTAGGCAAACCGTGGACTTTTCGCGTGTCTGGAAATACTTTAAAACTAGCGACCCGCCCGCGACGTCGTATGAGTGGGCTACAATTTATCGCGAAAAAGCATCCTGTATTCATCTAGGTTATTGAAAAACAATGGAAAAGTAAACCACCTACGTATTGTATTCTCTTTGCCACCAACGCTCTTTATGCTTTTTGACAGACCTTTTTATTATTTTGTTTCCATGACAACCGTTCCTTACAGCAAGTAATCGAAATTTTCCAGTTTTCCCGTAGAAACTTACTATTTTTCGGGATAAAAAGTATTATATGTGTTACTCCAGGGTATAAAGCTATCTCCATTCCAAATTTCATCAAAATCCGTCGCGTTAAAACTCGCCAAATAAACAAACAAACGTTTTCACTTTTATATATATTTATATATATATATATATATGTGTGTGTGTGTGTGTGTGTGTGTGGATAGCGAACGACACCGTAGTGACTAGTGACCTGCTACTTAGCTCGTGTAAGTATAGATTTTTCTAAATATTTATATGAATAAAAAGTATGTGCACCGCCTGTATCTCACCAACACTCCAGCGTTGTTGCACTATGATATCATAGAATAACTAAAAGTAGGTACGAAGATGTTGGAATTTCCTCAGAGAGCACATCGGACTAACGCATATATATTAAAACATTACTACATTTTAATAAGGCTCTCAACCATCTGCCTCAAATCACTACTCGAGTATTTCTGACTATTGCAAGGAAGAACCTTGAAAAAACCTTGAGAAACTTATAGGTGCTGGAAAATAGACGGCATAGGACCAGGGAGCCGCAGCCCAATGCGATAATAAAGTGATTTTGCTATGATAAGTACGTGTTGGACACGCATAGACTTAGGCTTCCGTGGCCAAGATCCTAAGCTACCTATTAGTGAAAACATTGCAATCGTTTCTGTAGTTATTACATGAGTAGTGTTTACATTATACGCCAACAAAGTTTTTTTTTACGCTGGGATTACAACATTATTGTAGCATATAGGATAGGTGTGTTGCATATAGATGCACCCTTACAACCTACTAGTCAAGCATTTAACTTATCCTATATTTATACTCATCATCAGCCTATATCTGTTCACTGCTGGACGTAGGCGTCTCCTAATGCAAGTCACTGAGTTGGTCTTCAGCTCTCCTCATCGCATTTTCTTCCAGCCGCTTTATGGAGGTCGTCACTCCACCTGACCACAGTGCGTCCTACACTACGTTTGCCTAAACGTGGTCTCCACTTGAAAACTCGTCTACCCCGACGGTTATCGGTTCTTCGGGAAATGTGACCAGCCCACTGCCACTTCAGTTTGCTTATCCTTTCAGCTATGTCGGTTACCTTGGTTATCCGTCGGATATTTTCATTACGAATCTTGTCCTTCAGAGAAACTCCAAGCAAAGCTCTCTTCGTAGATCGCTGAGTGACCTTTAATTTGTGGACTAGTTTGACCGTGAGTGTCCACATTTTGGCACCGTAGGTCATGACTGATTGAAAACTTTTGTCTTCAGGCACTGTGGTATGGGCCTTTCTATTCTTAAGTTGTTTGAGCGCCATCTCAATCGCGTCTAGGCTGACGTCTGGCAGCTCGTCAGTTTAGTGGCGGGTCAGTATTGCGCGGGAATACGGTCATATTGGTCTTCAATCTCAGAAAGGATCACTGGCTTAGAGACGACTGTTTTGCCATTATTGGTCTTGAGCTTCGTCAGATGGGATTTACTCAATTACTGGGTAATCAATTCCCCCGATTTTGCTCAATTGCCTTTTCTATTTGGCGTGTATTTGAGGATTCAAGGTCACATCGCTCCAGCTCTATAACGTACTTTAATTTTCATTAGAATTAAATCAATACGTAACTTTACATACTATAAACGAATATTTTAATTGATATTAATATAATTCGTTAGAAGACATCCCTGAGTATGTGCTTATTGTCCGTCATGATGAAATCAATCTCATTTTTAGTCACACCATCGGAACTTTGCAAATAAATTCTGTACAATATAGAGACCAACATAGAATATATTTTTTCTAGAAAATGATAAGTTTCCAGGGGAAACTGGAAAGTGTAGATTACTCGCTGTAAAAAACAATTGCCATGGAAACGCAAAAATAACAAGTCTGTCAAAAAAACAAGAGCGTTCGTTGGTGCTACACTTTTGCATTGGTTTTTAATATCCTAGATGAACATATTTAATATCCTAGATGAACATAGGATGCTTTTTTCACGATAAACTGTAGTCCGCGTTGACGAAGTCACGGGCAAAAGCTAGTACATTATATTATTAGCAACTAGATGTGGGTTTATTAAAAAGTATACACGATCACACACAATTTTATACTAGTGGATCTGTGGGCTGTAGACCTCGCGTGCACAATCTTTTTTTCAATCAATCTAAGGGTGCACAGTAGCACCATCTAGTTACCTTATTGTAAAACTAACATTATAACCAAGGTGCTCCATCAATCCCTACCTAGTAGGCAAAGGGCTGATTCTACTGGTAGAAACCTAAAAGTGAGTAATTTACTTCATTTTGAGGAGCTCTTCTGCTACTCACGCCGAAGATCCATATCAAATCTTCACCAATTTTTTATGAGACTAACATTAAAGTTCTATCTTTCAAATAAAAAAGAACCATCGAAATCGGATCATATAAGAATAAGATATTCATTAGCTCCTTTTCTGCTCTTTTTTGGGGGAAGTAAATCAAAAATGCAAAATATTTTAAATAATTCTAAAATATCATCAAACCTGTATTCTAAGTTTCATCTAGATCGATTGAGAAATGCGACCTGTTGAACAGAGATCTGGACAGAGATACGAAGGCATTTATACCCAAGCTGAAACGATGTTTCGCTCGCACTTTGCGATCGCTCAGTCAATTATACTTCACAAAACAAATTTATTACACATGAAATACTTTTAGAAATTAAATAAGAGGAATTTAAGGAACGTAATTGAGAGATAATTGAACACCTTTGACTGCCGACGGAATAGTGGCGTTTCACTCCCGCCATCTTTTCATGCCATCTCACCACCAGCTGCTAGGTTCCGCCTCTTAGCGTGATATTCCTTGCAATATATTATATCAAATTTCATTTAAATCCGTACTCTACTTTCATCAAATACCTAATGTTTCTTCATATAAACTTTGCCATCCCCGTTCACCGCTTTAAAGATGAATTTTCAAATATTATTAAACAAGTGTTTTTATAATCGACTTCACAAAAAGAGACCGTGTATGTTTTTTTTTATGTATGTACACCGATTTATTTGCATACCAAAAAAAAACATTGTTTGAAACCTTTGTTTTTATACTCTCCAAGTGATTTCATATAAATTTTATCAAAATTGGTTCAGTAGTTGTTCGACAATAAATTGTGTGCTTTTTAGTAAATCCATTTGATTTTGTGTTTATATTGCCTCTTTAAGATTTCTAAACCGATTTGGATTTTTGATTTTGTTGTTGTTATATTCAAAAGAGTAAACTTTCAGTGTAGTCCCATATGAACTTCATCAAAATTGGTTCAGCTCTTTTAATTAGAAAATCTATTTGTTTTATAGTTTATGTTCTCTTATATATAAGGATTTCTGATCCGAATTAGATGATGGTTTTTACTTGAGAAACAAGACTTCCAGTATAGTAATGTTTAAATTGAATCAAAATTAGATTAGTAATTTTAGTTATAATTAATCCAATTGAAGTCGATTTTTTTGTACCATAGTTTTTTGTGCAGCACTTGTTTAAGACTATATTTACAAAGTGTCATCATCATAATTTAATAATATAAAAGCGGTTGGTGATTTGTCTAGGTGCATGGCCGTTTGTTTGTCGTGAAACGTATACGCCAGGTACAAATCGTGAGTTATACCGAATTAAAGTTCACAAAAACATATGTTTTTCTGATTATCCTCTGTGCGTCCTGCCACGTTAAACTCCGTCTTTTGACAAACAATATATATTCGGTACATTTAGACTCTGCGTTGTCTGTCAATCAGTAAGTCAGTCATCAGGTACATCACGGTTCTGTTTTATAGGATTACTAGTGACTCGCCCCGGCTTTACACGGTAAGCGCTCACATCGCGGAATTTTCTCACTTTTAGCATTTATATGTCATAATTTCTAAAAAAAACAGCAATGAGTGTAATTCAAAATCATTTGCAGTAGTGAGTTTAAACGAAAGACTATTGCCTACTCACGTACTTGACAGACTTGTTATTATTTATTTTCCACGGCAACATGTCATTACGTTCCTTATACAGCAAGTAATCATCATTTTTGCATAGTTTTGATAACTTGAGTTACATTATTGCAATTTTCGTAGGGATCTCTAATTTTTTGAATGATGAAATATTGCCCATGTTACTCGCTGGTAATGAAGCATTTTATAAATGCAAGAATTTTTAATATCAGTTTAGGATATTTAGAGTTTATACATTAAAACCAACAAACAAACATACAAGCAATCAAATTTTTCCTCTTTAACATATATGTGTTGAAGTTGATTAGTGTAGAAGAATATGTAGCTTATTATTGTTTATCTTTACATAAGTTAACATTCTGTTGCCGTCACCCCAACTGATGCTGGTTGCAATTGATATCAATAAGTGCCGTTCGTCTGCAAGGCTTAGAAAATCGATCTAAAAATTTTCATATTTTCTCAGATTTTATTTCACTAAATGAGTTATCAAATAATTGACAATAAACTGTATTACCACGAGATAAAATTTATTTTTCTATTTGTCAAAAATATGTAGAAACTTAGTGCAAAACAAGCCCAATAAGTCAGATGGAATATTATACCATATTGCAACGTATTAAAATTTATTTTCAATCAGCATACCTCGCGATTGTTAAGAGGTATTTACATGAGTTTTTAAATCAAAAATGTGTTCTTGCATCTGCTTTTCACCTATTAATTAGGTTCAGATGTACCACATCACTAGCGAATGTCAAGGAGTAAGCGAGCTGATTTTTCTTAGGTGTGAGGAGGCCTTATCACTGCACAAAACGTCATTTTTAACGAAAAAGTCGGGAGCTCCTCTCTCGTAAATACGATGTCGTGCACTGACAAGTCGGCGCGATCGCTAAGCATTTTAAGTCTTTGGTTGATCTTCTTCACCTATTCCTAATACTTCTATGGGTTTTATTATTAAAAACAAAGAATGGAATACTAGGTATAATATAGTATCTAATTGGAGCCGAAACTCTTTATGCCGAAGTGCAAAGGATACATTTGCAATAAAGTGTGAACACTTTGTTGCAGCACATGACTCTCTTGTAGGATTTATTAATCTTCAGAATCTTGGAATCGAAGCCCTACTACTAATATTATAAATGCGGAACTTTGTGTGTGTGTATGTTAACAGTTATTACTCAGCGCTTCAACGAATGAATTGATTATGATCATCATCGTCGTAGTTATATACTTTAACAGAATACTTTTCATCATTTATATCATCATCCATGTGGGTGAAACAGTTAAAAGATGCTTTGAGAACTAATTAGATTGCTAATGATGAACGCAAATATGTGGTTCATTTTTAATTATGTTTGCACAATCTCAAAGTACAAATAATACTAGACTAGCTATGCCTGCGGTTTTAACCGCGTGTTTTTTTTCTGGGACCAAATTCCTACAAATTTTGTTTAGCTGTCAATTACTGTTATATTGATTGCTCAGCTTCTACTCATCAGATTAAGATACAAAGTACACCAGATTTTAATTCAAACCATAAGATATTATTTAACAGTGAAAACTGCATTGCAATCGGTCTAGTAGATTTAACGTGACGCGTGAACATAGGTACTTACATACAGACAGACGCTATTTAAAAATCCATACCGATATATAAAAGTGAAACGTTGTCTGTTTGTTGTTTGTTTGTTTTCTTATACCCTAGAATAAAACATAGGATACTTTTTATCCCGGAAAATTGAAAGTTTTCACGGGAAAACAAGAAAATGTTGATTACTCGCTGGAAAGAATGGTTTCCATGGAAACGAAATAAAAAGTCTGTCAAAAAACTTCAGGACCATAGGTGCTATACCTATTTTTGTATTGATTTTTCATATCCTAGAAGAACATGGGATGCTTATTTTCGCGAAGTAGTCCGCGCGGACGAAGTCGCGGCTGTGGTCGCGGGCGGCAAACCTAGTGTGTTATATTCATGATCAGTAAAATAAAGTCCTTAGGACTAATTTTTAGATTTTACATTTTTTTCTTATTTTTACAGACTTGTTGTTACGTACCTACTGCTTTATGTATAGATAAATATAGATACTGAAATTCCAACCAATCCTTATTTAAAACCTTTTTACCGTTTATAGATAATAAATAATAAAAAAAGAAAAAGCCAACAAACTCTTAAAATGATAAAAGCCATTAAATGTTTTAAATCATAACATTACCCTAATTTACCTATCTGTAGCCGTCCACAAAACGCCTTTGGAGTAACGAATAAAAATATTTGAATGGCCTCAAAACAGACAAGTACTTGGTGTTATTATTTAATCACAATGTTAATATAAGATACAAGACACCTGACTGAGACAAAGGTAATTATTTAGAGTGGAGCGGATTAAAAACATCGTTCGTTATCGCTGTAGGCATCTGTACGTACAGATGAATTAATGCTGAGATGGAGTCGCCAAGAGCTCTGAAGATTCTGGAGGGTCCTCAATTTTGAGCAATTTGTCCTGAGTCAGCTCTCTCCGAGATTGCTTCCTATCGAAGCCGTTACAAGAACTCTGATTGACATCAATTCATGAATATTATTATTGTTTTGGGATTTATGCTCTCAGTCAAGAATAATGTTTACAATAGGTATTAAAGTCAGACCTGCTCTCTGCGCTCTTTAGAAGAATATTCAAAAGCACTACAACCCATGACTTTACACTTCAAAAGTTTTCGGCTTCCAATCATTGCATTTCCTAGAAATTTCATAATTTCTACAGGCATCGTTGTAAGTTTTCTCATAGGTGTAGAAACTCAACAAAGACCATAATTTTTTTTCTTGACTCGACTTATTTACGTTCATTTGAAAAGGAAATCGAAACGTAACGTTTTATCATTGATCTTTTGTTATGGGCTTACATTTGATATGTATCACGAAGCGTTCCTCCGAGCCGCGTTGAGTCACATCAAAAGTGCACTATGTGACCTCAATCCAATATTTTATCAAATCTTATGTGTTGGGTACCTCAGGGGAATGGGCGGATTTCCATGCGGGGTCCATTGCGGTCCATACAGGGGGCCATTCGTCCAGCAGTTTGGGACATTTGTATGGAGATGAGTTGGCGGGTCGCCTGTTCCGGCCCTGACATAACGGTAGAGAACCTGCGACCTCTATCAGTGGCACAGGTGGAAAGAAAAGTGTAGGTACGATAGCGGAGAACAATATTTCCTTGAATACTTTAGTTTTTGGCAAAACGGTCGGCTGTTTGGGTTCCCGGAGGTTTTTCTTTCGGGTTTGAAAAAATAAAAAATTGCACGCCATTGTTGGTACTAGGTCAATGTGGGGCACTTTACATATTTATTCAGTACTTCATTTTTATTTTAGACTAGATGATGCCCGCGGCTTCACACAAATGCTCATTTCTCTAGGTTAAAAGTACTCTATGTGCTATTACAGGACCTAGAATTCATTCATTAGATTCCAGGACTAATACGAGTACACCAACATTTGATCAAAATTCCTTCAGCCGTCAAAAACATTTTTATTTATTGCTCGGCTCCTGCTCATCGGATTGAGATACCAAGTACACCAGTTTTTAAGCCAAACTCCAAACTATCCCACAGTGAAAACTGCATCGCAATCGGTTTAGTAGTTTTTACCCGATGCGCAAACAAACATACAGACAAAGAAACTAACAAACATACAAACCGACAGACGCTATAATTTAAAAAAAATATATTCTTGTTTTACAAGTATAACTTATTTTAAGTACCTTTGAGCGTTTTTTTAATTATCTTCTTTGTACAGACTATTTCGTTCCTATTGCTTTATTATAAGTATAGATCGATAAATGATCTATTAAAAAGATAGATCAGTAAATCCTCGAGTCTCAAGGATATCTTGAAGGAAGGAAGGACGGCTATACCCCTGCAGCGATCGGTATTTGAACAAGTTGAAATTATCGTAATATCGTATTGTTCATAGAGCTGAAGACGTCTGCGAAGTATTATGATAATAACCGGTAGGAAATGAAGGTATCGCAAGATTTGAAGTAAACAAATACAAGTGCAACTACATTAAAACAGTTTAGTCCATTGATGTTGATACAATACAATAGAACAAGAATAGAGGTGAGGTGATGAGAAAAGTTCTAACGTTTCGAAATGCCATGTTTCAATGTGAGTATAAAGTGCAAAAACGTTGACTATTATAAATGACTAGTTTAAAAACCAATGAAAAAGTAGGTATAGCATCCAATGCTCTCGATGTTTTTTGACAGAGTTGTTATTTTGTTTCCATGGCAACCACAGACCATTCTGTGATGGCAACCGTTCCTTACAGTGAGTAATCTTCATTTCCCAGTTTTCCCGCAGAAACTTGCAATTTTCTCTATTCAATTCCAAGCTGTCTCCATTCTAAACTTCATCAAAATCCATCCCGCCGTTATCGCATAAAAGCTCCCCAAACAAACAAACCGAGAACGTTTCACTTTTATATATTGGTATGTATAACTGGTCCATTGCAGTATTTTCTGTTAGATTCCATGTCTGAATAAACATTGAGACTAAAATATTTGCTCGTTAAACGCAGTTTTTCCCTTCGCTTTACACAATACTTTTATAAATTACTATTTGGGGGCTCCATTTGAGGAAAGTTTGCGGTGAATATCGAGAAAGCTGCTTGTATATATCTTGTTGATGGAAATTAATGGAATGCCATTCTATTTCTTTGCGACGATATACATTACGCATTGAGCTCCAGATCCACACACACATATTCCTCACAATGAGACATAGATGCCTCTATTTGTGGCTTATCCCGCAAGGAACAGGGAAGCAATTACAAACGTTTTGTTCTATTCGATACGAAAGTTACACTCGAGTACATATTGCTACTCTCTGATCCTACTACCCTGAAACAAGATGTTATAATGTCATCTCTCTCACTCCGTACATCAAAGCAGAATAAATCAATTATGTTTCCTCCGCGTGGAAAACATAACATCAAAACCGTGTTCTTTGATGCAAACAGTATAATAGGTAACTGATTTCCGCGTCTTTTTGGTTAACTATAATAAGTTTCCACGCTTTAGAGTGGTTTTATCAGATCATCACTAATGGCTGAACTTAACTTACTTGCTAGCACTCAGACACGTCCATATCTGAATCAGATTCAGCCGTAATCGTATCTGCCTAACATATATTCTCGAATATTCGGAAAATATCGCACGCGATCGGGCGAAGTTGTAAAAGAATACGCCCAGATGATATCGCATTTACTATCCAATATGTAGGTTAATGGTGACAAGTTTGCAGTCGCGCCATGTTATATCTCCTTTGTTACAGCGGATATTTCGCGATAATATCGTTCCTTGCCAAGACGTTTTGGGACCCTGCCTAAAATATCGTCACAGTGAACTTCCAGTTGAATTATTTCACCAGATCTCACATGCGAATTCTTTGAAGTATTTCAAAGGATTATCTATTGACACTTTATCGCAGCCGACGCGGGTCCTTGTCGGCCCTATCTCGACCCGCCCTGGGCCACTCACGTCGACTGCGCCTGACGCGACGCAACTATTTGTCTTCGCGACAAAAACTAACTCACTTTTCCCATCTTAACTTTGGCGAGTACAAAAAGTAATTTATCGCGTCGGAAACAATCCATGGTCGTTCCCTCGAGAACCCTGCTCCTGTGATGTAGACTGCGTGCAACAGCAGCGAAGTACATAGTATATACATATATATCGACGGTTAAAAGGTAATAGGGCAACAAAAACCAAATTGTTCAGGAGAGCTGTTTAAAGTTTGAAATTGTAGAAAAATTGACATAACTTTTTATTTATTGTCATATCGTGAAAATGGAAACCGCTCTAAAATAAAAATAAAAACATTAATCGGCACTTATATATATTTGATTCGATGTTGTTTTATATGGTTTTATGGTGCTTAGATCAATTGATTTTATTTTCCATGAGGTAATTCGGCTTAAGATAAATGGACACAGATAAAAACGAAGAGTATAGAAGACTAAGCTACATTTGATATCTTCATACAAAGAGGTAATATAATAGGGCATAAGTCACATGACTGTAGAATAACTTAAATAGGTAAAGAAGGATAAGTGGCAATTCACATCATTATGCCGAAAGGCAATAGAGCATAAGAAACAGTGCTTAGCAAAAACATCGTGAGGATGTTAGACATCAGTGACACTGTAAGTGGGTTGAAAAAAAGTAACGTGGTACTTCCACACATCAAGTTTTCTATACCAAGAGGAAAACGAGAACATCCAAAATATGGCATTATCTGTACAAATGGTAACGTGGATTAAACGTCACGTCTTAAAATAAGGATCACAACGAACATGATTCTCCTTTTAAATAAGACTTAAGTAACTGCATACATTCAAGTTATGAGTGTTACCATCATCGTTTAATTGTTAATGTGATTAAATGAAAACACAAATTAGTTTTTTCACTATTCATTAAGAAAAAAACACTAAAAGACAAAGTAGTTTTCACGATGTAGTACCTACTTATAGTATCTACATGGTAACAAAAATAAAATAGTAACTTAAAGAAATTACAATCAAAATAACAAATCAATCTCCATATACTACTATGACCATTCCATTCCATTTAGCCACTATGACGAAAGTTTCGTTGTTAACAATTATAAAATGTCTTTAAAAAAACAATAATCAGTCACAAAGTGTACCACATCAAAATAAAGGGTAGGACGGATAAAGGAACTATTATTAATTTGGGGTAAAAGAACTATTATTACTTAATTGTATTTTTAAACTCTTATCGTAAAAGCACTCCAAACAAATCGACTGCATAACAACATGTCAATTGTTTACAATATCTAACTTATCAGCTAATCGAGATCAATATTAAAATCAATTAATTATCTAATCAATCTTAATTAGGTATCTCCTGAAGATTCATTTAAGCAGGTCTCTAGGACTCAAAACCCTGAAGAAAAAAATTCACGTCATCACAAATTATTATTACAGATTATTCAACATTATCTTCGAATTCAGTATTGGGCAAAGTATCTTTCATCTTTTTGTTCAAAGTTAAAGCTAAGTACTCTGCCTGAAACTGTTGTGGTATAACTTGGCCAGAGCAAAGCTTCAATAAATCCTTGTCTTTATTCTCAATAATTAGCAGGAGTGTAGGATAGCAGCTCGGTAAGTTAAGAAACTTTGTTTTGGATGCGATTTCAATACGGGACACAGGTGTCTCCGGATCCGTAAAAAACTTAACCGTTGCTGATGTACGGTTCTTTTTGAAAGTGGCGACTAGAATTTTACTTATTTTACCCACAAGATTTACCACGAAATACTTGTCTGCAACTAGGCCCATCTCTTAAAATCCTCCCGCCACCGCTACCAGTCGGCTCGAAGCACTCATTCAAACCGCGTACAATAAACTTGTAAAAATTATAATACTTATAATTTTACGAAGTAGACTCACCTATTATTAAGAAACTGCCCCTTTTATTCCCAACAATACCTACTTAAACTAATTAAGGTATAAGGTATTGTTGAACCTCAAGTATAGTATTTATACTTGAGGTATATAGGTACCTACTTAGTAAGTAATCTCGCACAAGTAACTAATAAAATATCAAAAAGGCTAAAGAAATAGATGACTTACCTTTGACAAAAACTTCGGAAAAAAATTACGCACAAGCGCACATGCTCCCGCCGTCACTGCACGCGACTTATTTTGGAATAAGCGACTCGCTAAACAGCTACTTGAGTACAACAAAAAGTTACAAATTGGCGTAAGCACTAATTAATAAATGATAATTGTGAACTAATATGGTGTAAGAGACGGAGTTGTATTAAAATAGTAAATGGTAGTAGGATATAACCGACACTTCTATATCAAATTTGATTTAAGTAATTGGGTATAAGCGACATCTATGTTGTAAACCTGTAAATGGTAGTAAGGTATAACCGATTTTTCAATATCAAATTAGATTTTAGTAATTGCGTATAGTCGACAACTGTATTGTAAACTCATAAATGGTAGTAAGGTATTATCGACACTTAATGTTTTTGACGACAAAGGTAAAGACACATTAGTTGCAGCTTTCAAAAAAGGCGCTAATGGTAAACAGCAGTAAAAGCCTGGAATCTTACGCCAGTAAGAAGTAAAAATACATTACCGGCTATAAACCAAAAGTGATGCCATTTTTACAGAGGTACATGTGCTTTTAGGCAAAAAAAGGCCTGAAACTCGGTCGGTTACACCAAAATGACACTTCAAAAACACAGTTTTTTGCTTGGACATAAGTGACAAAAAGTGATCGTAGAGCCATGGAAGCGCATTCAAAAAAGCGGGAAATTTTGAGTTGGATGGCATTCATGACTCTTTTTTGACCAAAAGGTCGCTTATGCCCTATTACCTTTCAACCGTCGAGATATATATATATATATACGTTCGTTCTATGTTAAGGTTCAATGTTAACAGATTAAATAATAAAACAGAATGAGCAGCGGGTGACATCCGACGGCGTTATATTCAATTTTCATCAACGGGAATTTAAAACATTTAATCAACTCCAGTATGAAGTGTAATCGTATTACCCTGCCAGTTTAATCTATGTTTTTCTGGAATTCACAGCGCTGTTTTGTTTCAATTAACCGCCAATGAGATAACGTGATGTTCACGTGGAAGAACCATGGTTCTTTCACGCGGATCCACGTTGAAAGTAAATAAGTTTACTTGTAAAGTAAAATATTTTGTTGATAAAATGATATTATTAACATATGTACTGAGCTGCTAAATTGCAAGGCTTAATATTCTACTGAAGTTGAGAAGATAAAGAGCGTCATATCTCAAAAAGGACATGCGGCTATCTTTTACGAAGCCATACTCTGTCGGATGCAGCGATGCTCGATGCTGGCAATACTGGCATACATTGTTGCTTGGAATACCACCTTAACAAGTTTCGTGTTGCTCAGAATTCCACCTAAACAAGTTTGTTGTTGTCCTCAGCCAAGCGTCGCGTGATGGCGCATGGAGTGCTTGCGGACGTGGTGCTGGTGCGTGGCGCTGGTGCTCGCGACGTTGGCGGCCGCCGGCCCGCGCTACAGCTCGCGCATTGTGCACACTCACACGGGTTAGTAACAAGTAAAAACGCACTGAGGTCATTAAAGACGTCTCTATGCACGCAGAGCAGTAGCTTAAGGATCATGCTCATGCACAACACAATTTCACCATTTAAGTAATGTTGGAAGTCCTTCTCATGCATTGTCTTATTAAAGATATCTGCACCCATTGCAGATATCTTTATTCTACAAAACCCCATTGACTTGCGCACGTTAATCATCCTAACATGTAGGTATACAACTGCACTACTCGTACCTGGCAGAATGGAGGAGCTTGAGTGAATCCTTTCATGCATCGCAATTACTAAAGAAAGCAAGCACTTCCTATTGTATGAGACGTACCTCGTCTGCGTATGACTTAATTACTTCATTTGCAATGGCTTAGCTGTTCCCTACATATTTATGTAAATAGTTCATGCCATTTAGACTAGGGTTCCAAATTAGCATAAATCCATAACCTCGGCTCGCAGATCATACCGTGCCTTAGCATGATCCGTCCTTTAATTCCGCCGCGATCCGGGACAATCCAATCAAACCAAGCAAAGGGGAACAATCCAGAACACCACCGCCGAACGACATCGTTACGTTTGTACATGGCACGAGATCAAATTAATTATTGTTTGGGACCTTCGAGCAGACCGGCAAATGGGATAAACGATACCTTTCAAATGATGGGGCAAATGATGCTGCCAATTTATCCGACCTACTCCACCCTCAATTGTTAGAGGATGCTGAATTTGGGAGTAGCCAAACTAATTGTATCACTGTTCTGTGAGTGGGACTGATGTGCCGGAAAATTCTTTGAAGCAATAGATGTTTGCGCATAATGTAGATAATGTCATTACGTGAGAGCTTGATAAATCACGCGTTTGATCCATATACGTTAACATATCATACGATCTTTATTGTAGGAGCATGTTTAGTCATACTCATATTCATAGTAATTTATTGGCAACAATAGAATTACTATAAATATATATATATATATATATATATATATATATATATTTTTTTCAGATTTATATTATTTTATAATATAAATCTGAAAAATATCCAAATTACATAATTTGACAATTAAAAAAACCTTTATTACAATGACAAATAGTTTAATAATAAAATTAATTCCAATACTATAATTAACATTCGGCTACTATCTCAACTGAGGTTATGATGAAATCCTGTCAAATATAAAATACTAGCTTTCCTGCCCGCGACTTCGTCAGCACGGACTACTGTTTATCGCGAAAAGTAGGTGTAGCACTAATGCTCTAGATGTTTTTTGACAAACTTGTTATTTCGTTTCCATGGCAACCGCTCCTTGCAGCGAGTAATCAACATTTTCCAGTTTTCCCGTGGAAACTTACAATTTTCCGGGATAAAAAGTATTCTATACTTTATTCCAGGGTATAAGGTCCAAAATTCATTCCATTCCAAATTTCATCCGTCCAGTCGTTAGCGCCTGAAAGCTCCCCAAGCAAATAAAGAACGTTTCACTTTTATATATTGGTATGGATGAACTTTTTGTCCCCTCCTCTCTTCATCACCACGGCCTGTGTCCGTCTCTCACTTGGTTGCTTAGAGCATAGATGTAGACATCATTAGATTGCTAGCTTCAGTGTTCTATCAAGTGCGCCTTGGTAATGGGAACAGTGCAATTTATGTAGAAAACTACTTAATATTCTCTGTGGAACCGCAATTGTTACTGAGGTGTACTGCACTCAGGTGTATTGCGCTCAGGTTAGTGAGATAAAGTTTGAGCTGAAGAAACAATTATTATTAGTACGCGTAGTTGCACGGAACAACTTGTTTTCCCTTAATTGTACAAACATCAGCTCATGTTCCCAGGAGCGATCCGCGGCATCATAGTGGAGCCGGCATCACGACGGCTGGAACCAGTGGAAGTGTTCCTGGGTGTTCCGTACGCGGGATTTCCACCGCGGCTTGGGCCCCCACCGCCACCTCTCGCCTGGCCCGGCACCAGGCTTGCCGACGCGCTGGCACCGGTCTGTCCACAGCGGTACCCAGACATAGCCAACAAGTAAGTTAGCCTATTGGTTCAGACAGTCTGTGGTCTCCGATAACCACAATTAAATGCACATCTTGCAGTATCCTCCTCAAGTCATCATTATGAGCCTGTGTCAGTTCCTTGTTGGACATGGCCTCTCACAAAGTACGCCACTGAGCCCGATTTTCCACTATTCTTTTCCAATAGCCATTTTACCTACTCTAGTAGCAGTAATATTTTTTTCCCTATATTTTGAAACGTCCGTCGCATCTTGAGCAGCTAATCTGTGTTATCCTTCAAGCAAACAACCAAATCCGTTTGGAGTTGATTGCATGCTTGAATGCGTTACCACAGTCACTACGAGTATTAACTAGACCACCTATGACAATAAAAACTATTATTAAATTGAAATAAGAGGCAATATTTGTTACTAGTTCAAAGGTAGTTTTTCAAATACCTTTTGATACTTCTGACTCAAGTGCAGTATCATTTTATTGATCGACTAATTATAATTTACATCCAGTATTTTGTCCCGCAGGAGTGCCGCATTATCAAAGATGCCGTTAGGTATTTACAACGAGTTGAAAGCCACAATTCCACTTCTCTCGAATCAGAGCGAAGATTGCCTCTACCTCAACATTTACGTACCCGGTAGCGGTAAGTACTATTACCTCATTAACAGCATCATATGAGGTTTGAAATGGATGGAGTTACATATAACAACTAATGCATTAGCCTCCGGAAATTTAGTTGTCAGAGACTGCACAGCAATTACATACAATGAATCGACTGCAGTAATATATATGAATACCCTGATTGTTTTGTTCACCAAATTTTCCTTTACCTTCATTTCTCTGTTTTTTTATTTTAGCTCAATCCAAACTAGGAGTACATAAAGCTCTCTTGTTTAATGTACCAACTGATCTATTACGACTTGAAAGTTATGCCCGCGTCTTTTAAAGATTAAAAGCAACCTATGTGCTATTCCAGGACTAAAAGTACCTATAAAGTACAATATACCACATTTCTTTCAGCCGTAATAGTTTTTATCGATTGTTCGGTTTTGACTCATTGACTTGAGATATTAAGTACAGCAGTTTTTAAGTCAAAACCTAAGATATCCATCAGTAAAACCCACATCACAATCGGTCCAGTAGTTTTTACGTAATGCGCGACAGACAAACAGACAGACAGACATAATAAAAAAATAAAATAAAAAAATCATATTTTAAATACACTAGCCTTTTTATACGCTTTATATTAGCTTCACTTGTATGTTTGTTTATATGTTTGTAACACACTCTTTTGGACGCTATTTTGACACAAATTTTGCACACCTGTCAAAGACCGATGACAATGCAATAATCAGAAAAAAAAAAAAAGAACCCAACAAAAAAGTAGAAAATAAATAATAGTTTAAAAAAACTAAAAAACACGCTTTATATAGAAAACCAAACTAAAAAATAGAAAATAAATTTTAATAGTGTAAATAAGAATAAAATGTTTTATATAAAAAAAAAGCGTGGGGTGCTTTTTAAGATATTATCGAAATGATAATCGATCTTCTCATATCTGTCAATGAAATATTTATAACTTGCACCCATGCACCCCACGATTTTTTTGAAATAAAACATTTTTTCTTGTTTTCTATTTTTTAGTTTGGTTTTCTATATAAAGCTTGTTTTTTAGTTTTTTTAAACTATTATTTATTTAATATCTTCATTGTTCAGACTTTGGGTTACTTACTGCTTTATTATATGTATAGAACATACATAATGATATGTTATATCTCAATTGTACAGTTTTATTTGTGTACAGGTGCGCGAGGCGTGGAGGCGCCATACGCGGTGGTGGTATGGGTAGGAGGCCCTTCCCACGAGTGGGGCTCCGCTGGGGCCCTCGATGGTGCTGTGCTCGCCGCTCGGGCGCATCTCCTCGTCCTCACTCTTAACTTTAGGCTAGGGTTATTAGGTCAGTAAAATTATCCGTGTTATGAAATAAGGTGGTTCAGGTGAGACTACTTGCATGACAGGCCCATGGAGAGTGTCGTACTCGTAATGCCATCTTCAATCCTAACCATAGGCACAGAATCACAGTAACTAATAGTACCCCGCTATAGGCTAAAATTATTTGGCAAAAGTCTTACCAGTATTGCGATAAACTGCAATAATGGATAGGGCTTTTAGAAATGTATGCTTAAATTCGTCTCCGTGTCAAAGATAATTGTGTTACATAGGTCTTGTTTTTAGAATTTGGTATCCAACTGATCATTTAGTATTTCTTTTTTCGTTTGCCGCATTAGAATCATTCTTAGATGAAGACAATATTCAGAATCAAGATACTCTAACAATATTAAAATTACATACTCGTATATATAATTTAATCTGTACAAGACAGCAGTCAGGTCCTTAAACTTATTTTTTGTGAAGTTTTAGTCTGAACAGATTCGTAGCCAATCTTATGCAAAAGCCCTTTGAACCCGCCGAACAATTTGATCTTTACGATATCATTTACTATTTTCTTTTCACTAGGTTATTTAACAACGGGTGTGAAGTCAGACCCCGTACAGCAGGCAGGCGGTGCGGCGCTTCTGGATGTGACTGCAGCGCTGGTCTGGATACGGAAGAACATCGCGGCCTTCGGAGGCGACCCTAAGAGGGTCACGATAGCAGGGCATGCTGCAGGCGCCTCGCTGGCTAATGCACTGCTGATGGTGCCTGAAACAAAAGGTAGGAGAAACTAATGGTCACAACAAATCGCCCCATCTGTCGTAAAGAGCCACTATTACAAAACCACAGGTTTTCAGGAGGAGGTTTTTTCTAATTTTCTCTTATATTTCTTAGAAAATGTATGTTATATGGTATCCTAAACTATTAGATGATATAATGAGCATACAGTGATATATATTTTTATTTAATATCTTCAGTATGTATGTATGTCTGTCTGTCTATCTGTATCTTGGCAAGGCATCACGCCGAAACTACTAAATAAATTCAAATGAAACTTGGCATGATTTGAGTTCATACTACGAGGTAGAACATTAGATACTTTTCATCCCAATAAATTAAGTGGTTCCCGCAGGATATGGATTGAAAGTTATATAAAAGAACATAGATATGGGTCCAAATTATGTACATTGAAGATATTTAGAACAATTTTTTTAGAGGTTTTTCTATTGTTTGCACTGAAGCCAAAACTGTTTTATTTTTTTATTTTTGTCTGTTGTGAGTCTGTTTGTCAGACTATCTGTATCTTGGAAGCGTATCACTTCGAAACTACTGAATGAATTTGAATAATACTTGGCATGATTTGAGTTCATACTACGTGGTTGGACATTGGATACTTTCATATCGGTAAATTAAAGGGTCCCCGCAGGATAGGGGTATTTTATTTGGACTTGGTATTCACGTTTTACGGTTTATAGTTACTTCCGTAGTTCACCTCTAGGATACTCAAGGAATATTCCTACAAATTTCAAATATCTAGGTCCACTAGTTTAGGCTGGCCTTTGTCTGTCAGTCAGCCAGTCAGTAGGTATTTCACGGTGCTGTTTTATAGGCATGATTAAAATAATGTAATAAAACCTTCGATCAAATAAACTATATATACACAGTCTCTATGAAAATCAAACCTCAAAAGTGTCCCCACGCCAATACTTAACTGTACTTATTTATTCTGTACTTGTACAGATATATACCTCTCCAGCTAATATAAAAATAGTCCACAAGCGAAGAGAGAACGAGAGAGTTCTATAGCTAATATAAAAATAGTCCACGAGCGGAGAGAGAGAAAGAGTTCTATTGCGACTGAGAGCAAAACAAGGCATATGCCTTGTTTTGACGGTGCCGTTTTTCGAGCGGCGATCGGGGATCTACCCTATATTTCATCGCAGAATAAAACACATATTTTTATTATTCTGCCCAAAAGGGAAGGGCATCTACATTCTACATCTATAATAAAGCAGTAAGTACCAAAAAATCTGATAAATATTAAAAAAAATTGGGTACTTAAAATAAGCTACTGAAATTGAATAAAACATGCTTAAAATTCGTGTCTGTCTGATTGTCTGTTAGTTTGTTCGTGCATCACGTGAAAACAACTGGATCATCGATTGCGATGCTGTTTCACTGTTGGATAGCTTAGGGTTCGGCTTAAAAACTGGTCTTATTATTATCTCAATCCGATGAGTAAAAAATAGTTAAAAACTTTTTGACGGCTGAAGGAATTTTGTTTAAATGTTGGTATATTGGTATTTTAGGTCTTGGAATAGTAATATAGTTATTTTAACCTAGAGAAATGGCTACTCGTGCGAAGCCGTAGGTACAGATAGTACGTAAATAAAATTATAAAAACAAATCTATACTTATAATAAAACTATAACAGGTTCAACTCTGTACATTCAAGATATTCCAAAAAAAAATTTGATTTGCATTTTGTAGTCTGATTTGACGCCAAGTTTTTTTTCTCTTTGTCTGTCTGTATATTGGCTGCTCATTAAGCCAAAACATCTAAATGAAATTCAACTAAAACTTGTCATTATTAGAGTTCATACTATTTCATCCCGAAAAATTTAAGGGTTCCCGCAGGATAGGGGTTGTAAGTTTTTAAAAAGAACTCCTATGTAGCTGAAACTATTGGACGGATTTTGATGCAACTTAGTTAGTTTATATGATGGGTTAAAATTATAGATACTTTTTATCCCGAAAAATAAAGGGTTCCTGTGAGATATGGGTCCAAATTTATGTTAATTTTAGTGAAATACATATAATAAAATAAAAGGAAATTGAACTGTTTTAGCAAAAAAAATATGCCATTGCCCGTCATAATTAAAGCAAGAAGAACGAAAAAGTCTGTACAAAGAAGGTAAAACTATTGTCTGGGGTTGGAGGCGCCGAGGAACGTATCCACGGGATGCGGTTTTGCGGAAATTGAGATCAGATAAAATCCCAATGTTCCAGGAATATAACCCTGATGCGGAAGGATCGAATTATAAAATTATGTGACCTTCACGTTTTGTGGACTGTATTTTGTTATTCATAGGGCGAAATGCGTTGTGGTGACAGATTGGTGACAGGTTAGCAGCCAATGGTGGAAAAGAACGTGAAAGGAAAGAAAAAGCACGCGTACCTTTCAATGAACCTCCTTCTCTGCCCAAGTCTCCGATGTTGTTGAGAAGGCCTAATCCAGGCCTGCAGCACTGTGAAATCCTGTCCTTCAAGAGTGCAGCTGGCGCGCCTGTATGCGTGATACACGTTTTCTAATAATGACACTAAAACACTTTTTATTCACCTTTTTTAATCACCATTATTTGTGCTTTCGTTTTATAGTCTGCTATAGCACCGGAATAACCGATTCACATATTTATTTTAGTGAAGCGGAGATATTATTTGGTCATTAGACCGTCAGACATCTTTAATATATAAGCGGCAGGCTGCAGCGTGCAGCGCAAACTCGTCTTACTCCAGCAACGGTTGGAGCGTCAATGTTGTGCGTTTTCTTATACACCTTCACGCGTCATATCGCGACGCGTAAAACATATATACATAGTAGGCGTGCGTGCGAGTGGAAAGGCAAAGGATGTGGAATAAAAAGCTATATGGCTGTCAAACTGGACACCAAAATCACCAATCATTCTGCGTAGATTATAAGCGCGTATTTTTGAATTAGCGAAGGAATTAAACGGCGATAACAAGGGTATTTAAAATAAGCTACTAATCAGAAATATATCATTTTTTTAAATCGTGTTTGTCTGTTTGCTTGTTTGTTCACGCAACACGAAAAAACTACTAGACTGATTACGATGCGGTTTTCACTGTTGGATAGCTTAGGATAAGACTTAAAAACTGGGGTACGTGGTATCTTAATACGATGATTAAGTGCAGATCAATCAATAAAAAACTATAATTATTACGGCCAAACGAATTTAGAAGAAATATGCTATGTTGTACATTATTGGGCTTAACTGCTCTACCCAAGACACCCTAGTTGCCCACTGCCTAGGTTGAGTTGACTTTTAGCAAAGTAGGTATGGTAACTGAAGTGTCCTACCCAATACACCCTAGTTGCCCACTGCCCAGGTTGAGCCAACTTTTAGTAAAGTAGTTATGGTAGTTCAATTGCCCTACCCAAGACACCCTAGTTGCTTTGCCCAGGTTGAGCCAACTTTTAGCAAAGTAGGTATGGTAGCTTAACTGCCCTACCTAAGACACCCTGGTTGCCCATTGCCCAGTTTGAGCTGACTTTTAGTAAAGTATGTATGATAAGTTAACTGCCCTACCCAAGACACCCTACCCTGCACTAGTTGCCCAGGTTGAGCCGACTTTTGTAGAATCACCAATGCAATTATCGCAGCGCAGACTCCAGTTTAAAGGATAACAAGTATCTTATGTGTGTAGTATCTTCAGGGTTCAAACTATCTCCGTACCAAATTTCACCAAGATCGGTTCAGCCGTTAAGTCGTGAAAAGGTGAGTTACATTCGCTTTTATAATATTAGTTTGGATAGCTTATGGATCGATTGTTGCTCAGAGGTAGGCTCCTTTTAAACAAAGCTAAGAACCATCTCAACAATTGTAGTTTCCCCGCATTACAATCGGTCCATCCGTTTGGGAGCTATGTTGCCACAAACTCATAACATTAACAACATTAACATTTAGCATCGGGATTTAGAAAAACATTACATTCCTATCAAAGTCCAAACACAACAACAAAACATCCACAATTTCTACTGCTCTGTGAAAATATCCTATCTCATACAGCACGACTGAGCGATACCTTTGAGAGGCCTTTGTCCATCAGTGGACAAACATAGGCTGATGATGATGATGAGCGATACATAGCCGATGCGGAGTACTATTATTTATTATGTGACAGTGGTTGAAACATTGACACGAAGAACAAGAATTTATTCAATTGAAAAATACGATTTTACCTACAAAAGATTACAGAATTTTCAAATATTATGGGCATGTAATGTATATTTATTATGTTACTATTTAAGTTAGAAATAACTTTTGAAACAATTGAACATCTATTCGAACGATGTGATGCAAAGCAAAAACGAACTTTATAATTAAAATATAATTCAAATTAAAAGCCCAAGCCAAACCAAACGAATAAGATAATTTCAAGAAAAACAATGCATTCTGCAAGACTAACACGATAATATGGGAGTATGGGAGTCCCATAATGGGACATGAATGAGTCGTGATACAGTAGTCGAATGATGATGGGATTGACCCGACAAATCAAAAACCTGCCCTTATCTCGTGCGACCATTGTGTGCAAGCGTTAGTGCACGCAAGCGTTAGTGGTTGCGTGTTTTAAGGATCCCCAACGTCATTTAGTTTCATTTTGGTATACATAAATCTAAATAAATGTGTGTAAACACAGATATAAGTAAATCTGTGTAAATAAGATACAATTTAAAAGCATACGTAATAGTCAAATTTTTTATTTACTTTATTACTACATAGATGGTCAATAAATGAAATAATAATTTCCTATCTACGTAGTAATACAGTAATTTCCTATTCCCGTGATACATAGTTAGTAACCAAATATTCTTTATTCTGTGGCGCAACTAAACATAAAAATGTCGGTTACACTTTTTTGAATGAATCAATTTTGACGAAAGGATAATAAAAATCTTCTCAAGACTCCAAGAAATAAAGTTTAGCAAACGGCATCAAAATCCATCCAGATGTTTTTGCGAGATCAAGTCACTTACAGACAGACAAAAATTGTAAAAACTGTATTTTTGGATTCTACTACTATCATATCTATCTATCTATCTATTTATATCAGCCTTCATTTACCCACTGTTGGGATTAGGCCTCGTCACGTTTACGCTATTCTTTCCGGTCCGGCGCAAAGTGAATCCACTGCCTTCCTGCCACCTTGATGACTTTGTCTGACCATCGTGCAGGTGGTCTGCCTGTTAATATACTTTCTTCTTTGGCCACCATTCCGCCATTGCCCTTGTCCATCTGTCATCATCTTGTCTCTTATACTCTTAACTACTACCTTGTTACTAGTGCGCATGCACTGTATGCGCGTGGTCGTGCGCTTGGTAGCTTTTTCGCGCGCGAGCAAGGTAGTAGTAGGTTATTTAATTTGAGTATAATTATAAAAATTATACTAAAATTAAATATTTTTCCTAAATTCTCTACCATGTACAGATTTCACTTTTGTGACAGTTTTATTATATGTAGATAGGTGAGTTATGCAATTATGATGATTATGCTATGGTATACACCACTAATTTCAAATTACCAAAAAAATAAATATTGCGCAATGCAGCAGTGGCAATGCAGTCTAAATATGCAGTCAGAACTTTTGAATACATAACAGTGTAGAATTTATTAAAAACTGAAGTTTTCGGAAATCCTTCCATAAATTATGGACACCAACAAAAAACACTATGCAAATAATAATGAATGAAATCACATAATGCGCGTGAGTAGTGAAAACATATCTTTCCTGCTCTTTCTCTCATTTGCTGCACGTTCAAATATTACCTCGTCTATCACGTGACCATTTTATCAGTGAAAAGTTGTAAACAAGACACGAAAAGGTACTTGTACTATTATTTATTCTGTGGTGAAGGACTGTCTGTAGGTACGAGTAAGTTAGGAAGTACCTAGGTACGAAATAAAATAGGAAATGTAGTATAAAAATACTTTGTTTGATTAATTCTAACTTTTACGTCATTCTTTTACGGGCTTATAGGACCGGCAAAATCACTTTATTTACTAGGTATGTAGGTATTGAATTGTTTCGGATTTAAATTACAATACTTAGGTATCACATTCCTACAAGGTTAAATCGAAATGTAAGTTATTATTAAAGTCCGGGATGTGGGCATGTTCCGCGACCGCTGAACGATCGGTATCCATATTGTTGATGCTTCTGATGTGCTCAGCTATTCTGGTTGAAATGTTCCTTCGTGTCTCGCCAATGTAGCTTTCACCGCAATCGCAAGGAATCCTGTTTTTCTGGCCAAAGGATGCAGAAAAGGGACAAGATGTTTCGCTACATTAAATGTTGGAGCGTCAATTTGACTAACAATTGGTCGTATCGGCCAGTCCGGCTTATGAAATTTTCATAAGCTATTATTAAAAAAAAAACTCTGGCCATTATTTGCATTTTGCTAGCGAGGGAGAAGATTTTTGTTCCTTGAAAGGTACGGGAGACTATAGAAAAAAGTCGCCATTCCAACTTTAACCGGGATCGTGGGTGGATTATTCCTTCGGCGTGGAGACCAGTTCTTGATGCGACTGACACTGGGACAACAATGTGGGGTCACGAGCCGGACACAATGAGCACAGTGTGCCAACAATCAAAGTTAACGGAAGTGAGTGAGAGTGATGACTCCTCGACAGACAATGAAGTGACTGTGCAGGCCGAACATAGTCGAGCGCCGCAGTCGCCGCCCGCGCCACGCACGCGTCGTCAGTTGCGTGCTGACGTTCGTAGTGCTCGTCACGGCTTGTCGGCATAACACTCCCAGATAAAGGACTTCAAAATAGTCCGAAACTGGTCGGAGTATTTCCGATCTTCCGAAAATGAGTTTCGTGAGTTATTAGCCGTTTTATTTATATTTAATATGAATTTCACTCGCGTTAGTTTTCAAAAACAGATATTACATATATTTTAAAAAAAAAAAACTTTGTACACATATACAGGTAACTTAAATAAGGCTTCCACAAGTGGCTCGAGCCATGGCCCTGAGATGATTCTCGGGCGCGTGATATTAGCTTTCATACGAGATGAGGTCATGCCGTCTTTACTTCGAAAATTTGTGCGATAGATGAGACGTCATCTCGTATGAAACTCATCTCATGCAGCCGAGAATCACCCCGTAATGTTCGAGCGTAACTTAAAAAAACACATACAAGTATATGTCAGTTCGTATATTTTAAAAAGCACGTACTTAATTATACAGGACTTGAAATTTACTGCAAAGACTTGAAGTAGGCATTCAGTCCTTGATACTGAATATAAAAGTAAACGTATGTAAGTCGTAAAACACAAGTTTGAGTCCTTGTCTCTACAAATATTACCTACTCGTATAATGGTTCAGAACCATGTACATATATCATAAGGTTTAAACTTGACAATGCTGTTGAAATCAATAACAAACAAAATCAATTTATTTCCTCAATAACAAAATCGATTTATTCCTTACTTCAATATATTTTTATTTCTTTTAGTCTCTTTATTTTATACAGAGTTTATTCTGCAATTTTAATTCAATTTTTCTAACGGAAATATTATTTGAATTTATGATGAAAAAATACATTTCCTGACTGACTGAATTGACTGACTGTTAGAATATTACAATTTTTCACCTTTAATCCCAGATAACTTATCAATAAACGGTATATTTCACAAAAACATGAAAACATAGTCACTCGCCTGTGAAACGATAATTCGTGGCTATCTTTCCTATATTTTGAGCCGTATAGTCTCCTGTAGAGCACTTAACCATGTTCTTCTTTATATTATTTTGGTTAAATATTTACTCAAAACACCGCAATATTATGCTTCAAATTATTTTCGAATGGAAAAGAACAAAGCTGAAACGTCACAAAAATTAAAAGTAAACAAAGAATTTATTATGCTGGTAGCTATGAAGTATTACAGATTCATGGATGGTAGTCAATTGGTCGGCATCACAGCATTGACAAGATCTTAAGGCATAAAAATCTTACACCGTCTCCTCTTAAAGGGAAAATTCCTTACTCTGTGCCGAAATGCAATTCATCTGAAAATTAGCTACATGATTGTTGACGAGAGATTATTTTATTGATATGGTCTTAATAGGTTCGTTCTCTTATACTTCACTTTTTAGTGTTTTTTATCTGAGTGGATAATCAAAAACAAAAGAGACAATGGTAGAACTTTATCCTTGTCTCTTGTTTTTGAAATTACTTAAATCAAATTATTTTGCTTGTAGCAAAAGTGTACCGCCGGTTTCTGAAAGCGTGTAACACAGTGTTGTTATTGATACGGCAATGCCGTAATATATGGCAATCCATGTAATTTTTTAGGAAATTACGGCATACGGCAGACTCTTCATTACCGTATCACAAAATACGGCAATTGGATGCAGGTGAAATGAAACGTTATTTTCACTAGTGTGGTAAATAAAACGAAACGCACATATAATTTTTATAACACAGACGGGGAAATCCTGTGTACAAATAAAGTGTTGTAGTATTGAGCCATCCCTTTCACCTTGATTAGAAATTACCAATGATGCCACTAACCCAAAAATTACCACCAGAGGTGAAAACTGAAAATGATCTCCAAAAAAATTGTACTTTCATCCGATGTTAACAAATTTTTGACATATGATTTTGGAAAAAGATCCATGATAAAACAGACTGCAAAACTCTTGAGATTTTTTTTCTTGATGTTCTGTCTTCCACACAGTAATGCAGAATGTGAAAGAATTTCAGTCAATTTAACAACTTAGACCAAAATGCAAAATAAATTAATAACTTCTACTGTAAATAAAACTCTATTAGAAAGACAACTGATTCAAAATCAAGGAAACTGCAACCTTTTCTTTTTATTAATTTTATAATTTCAATCACTTACACTAGAAAAATAAGTACCTTTACAAAATAATTTGTGAAATACGGCAACACACAATACTGGTGTAACATGAAGTAAATAAAATAATAAATAAGTGTAAGTAATAAAGATTGAAGAAGTATTTAAATATGATGTTTCATTAATCCTAGATATATTTTAAAGCTCAGTAGATATTCAGTACCCTTTAGTAACGTATTCCAGTGGTTAAAATTTGGTTAATTGGTCAAAAAGGTGCAATTAATTAATTGCAAGTTAACAATCCTTTGAAATGCGAAAAATCTACAAAAACCCAAAATGGCGTCAATTGACGTTTAATTGGAAATTTGATATTTGCGTTAACAGACTGTCATATGACAATTTCAGCAAACCAAGGCCAAAATGCGTTTAACAAGATTCACAGACTCTTGGGTAATTTTTTAGCTAATTTGCGTTACAGAAACCGGGTGTATATCTATAACAAGAATGCGAAGCGGGGACGAGAGCTACCACGTTCTTCACTGCATTCGTTGTTTCGATTCAAAACTGTATATTTCATGTAACTCGTATATAGCTAGTTTCTTCATTGAAATTTACTGAAAACTCATTACATATTATTTTTAGGACTAATATCGCGGGTTCTTCTACTAAGCGGTTCAGCACTAAGTCCTACAGCCTTGGCTCCAGACGCCGCGCTTACCAGAGAACACGCTGCTCAAGCCTTGCGGTGTGTACCGGAGTCGTCTCATGATGAGAACTGGTGAGTAAACTTGTGCCTTTAAATTGTATTGCAGAAAGTAAGAATCAAGTTAAATGTTGCTTATTAGAAAGTTTTCTGTTTATGTTTCGATTATTATAATAGTATTACGAAAAATCAAGGAAAAGAGAGTTCTTTGTGGCTTTTCTTATTTTTCCTAAAGACCGTGATGAGGATGTGTAATATACCATACATACCAATCCACATCAAAATTTTTAATGCTTATATCATTTCAACAGGTTCGTAGAATGCATCCGGGCGCGTCCATTAGCCGCTCTTCTGGCTGTAGAGGCACCCCAAGCCAGGTTTCTGGCGGGCTGGGCTCCCTCCATCCCAGTCCTCAAGGACTTTCCCAGCCAAGGGCAGGCCCCTACCAGAGCCCTACATGCCAGCGAAGTGTTCTTAGACTGTGCGCTCGCTGTGGTGGTGGCCACCACTGAGAGTTATCATTTCTTCAGTGAAGAAGATATCAGGCATGGATTTGAGGAGGAGCATAGGTGAGGATTGTAGTATGTTACCATTTAGTAAAAGTTCTTTCTTTAAGCAGTTTGACAAAATCTCCTTCCATTTTTACTGTTAGCTATATTCTGGTAGTAAAGAGTGAATAGGTATCTTCAGCGGCCAACTTGCCTTTCCAGCCATACAAAACAGGTTCTGGATAAAAACATGATAGGTAAAAGCATTTTTTTCTTCTAGGCACTCGATGTAGGCCTTTAGCTTATAACTTTTAAACTTTCACGATTCGAACTCAACGAACGAACGAGTATATTATATAAACGGGACTTAATTGCGCTGAAAACTTATTTTTTATTTACCTCGACGTTTCAATAAGCTTATGTTGCTAGAGCAACATAAGCTTATTGAAACATAAGCTTATGTTATCTAGCCACAATTATCGGATGAGTTTTTGACTCACTCACGTTATTATCAATTTTACAGAAACCGCATCCTCCGAACATACGTCCGGAACGTCTACCGATACCACCGGAATGAGATCTTCGCAGCCATCCGTAACGAGTACACTGACTGGGAAAAGCCCATTCAGCACCCCATCAACATTCGCGACGCCACCCTGGAGTCCTTGAGTGACGCCGCCGGGGCTGCGCCGGCCCTTCGACTAGCGCAGGTGCATGCGAGGAGAGGGGCGAAGACATACTTCGCTCACTTTGCGCATCAGACCAAGGATGCTGACTATCCTCAGGTATGGTCACAGCGGTTAAGGGATGGGGTCAGATAGGGTTTAATGGCAGTATTGTAACAAATACGAGTATAATGTGGTATGTGGATTTATATTAGTACACTGCAGAAAAAAAATGGATACTGAAGTAAAAGGCATACACATATTTATATTATACAGTTGTACAATGGAATGAGTAGATCGTTCTCCTAATGGTTAGCCAAGATCATAATAACCAGAACTTTGAATTTTAAAGTCTTCAGTGCCACTTCTGAGCTGAAAAATTATCTAATCACACGTACTTGGGCAGTTTAATAATATACGAGTAGATGTAGGTAGGCAATGAAACAATTATCTTTTCAATAAATATAATGGTTTACCAATCAGACTTCTAGACCATCAAACCACCAGAACGAAACTAACAACAGCATTTTTAATATTCAGTATTCCTCAACAGCGATTAGGAAGCATCACAAGCGAAACCTTACCTTACTTCCTCGGGCTGCCACTTGTGGGAGGACCACAGTACTCTCCCCGGAACTATTCCCGGAGCGACGTGGCGGTGGCGGAAGCTGCGGTGGCTCTCCTGGCGGCCTTTGCCAAGACTGGAGACCCCTCGACCAGGACGGATGAAAAGCATCATGACACCACTGGCTGGCCGAGATATGAGCTTAATACACAACAGTATCTTAGTATAGGTGAGCTTGAAATCTACATTTGTACCGTATTGGCAAACGTAAAATGGAAAAGAAACGCTATTGGGTCCAAGAATGACTGTGGATATCGATGTGTTTCACATTCCCACTAATCAAAGCTAATGGAAGGTTCATTCATTATTTATTTAATTTCCATAAGTGCCCTTTTACAGCCCTAGTGAAAAAACATTTTTAATTTTGACTGCTTCCGTAGCATAGTTGGTGATGAACCATTGATAAAAGTATAATGTAATGAGCCAACTGCGAAGCGAAGGGTTGCGGGTTCAATTCCCGTATAGTGCTAATATTTATGTGAACTGCAAGTCTGGGTGTTTCAGGAACCACAGTCCTCGTTGTTATTGTTCAGGGAAACCTATTCAAGTGTAAGTATTAGGTACTCGTATATCATAACAGAATACCAAATAGCTATGATTACTATTTTCCATGTGATTGTGCCGCGTTGTTGTTTTATTATCTATCTAGACTTATAATAATAAAGCAATAAGAACGAAAAAGTCTGTACAAACAAGATACTTAATTAAAAAGAAAACTCTTACTTAAAATAAGCTACTAAACAACACTATAACTCGATCCTAGGGTTCGATACTATAGGCTCCGCACCAATGACTTTTCTAAGTTATGTGCGGTTTTCCACCGCTCCGTGCTTCGGAGGGCACGTTAAGTTGTCGGCACCTGTCGGTCCCGGCTGTTATTGATTAATAGTCACGTCAGAGGCCCTCGGGCAGCCTGACAAACTCTGATATCAGAGGCCAGCACTACCACATACGACAAACAAACAAACAGTATATAATTTTTTTTTAAATCGAGTCTTTTTTGTTTATTCGCATATCACGTAAAAGTTACTAGGCTGATTACGACTCGTTTTTTAACGTTGGATAGCTTAGGTTTTGACTTAAAAACTGGGATACTTGGTATCTCAATCCGATGAGTAGAAGCCGAGCAATCGTTAAAAAACTTTTTGACGGCTGAACGAATTTTGAAGAAATGTCTTATGTTGTACTTTATAGGTACTTTTGGTCTTGAAATAACACGTATGGGCTACTTTTAAATGAAATGACCACGCGGGCAATGCCGCGGGCACAGCTAGTTATCACACAATCCCATTAAATGTGTCAATTTCCTGGCCAACAGGGTCTAAACTGCGAGTGAAGAGTCACTACCGAGGACATAAGATGGCGCTGTGGCTGCACCTGATCCCTCAGCTGCACAGGCCTGGAGCTGCGCCAAGACATCACCAGTTCCGCTCTGTACACCCTGATATGTTTGCAGGTACTTATGTTTACCTTTTATTTTTCAAGATTTTTACTATGATTTTAGTGATCTTGTTGTCTCAAGACAAGTAATTTTTATGAAGTGTTTTAGAGTGTTGAACTTTTTAATCGATTAGCAAAACTATGACGTTCTCAATTCCACTGTTTATTCTATGATTGTATGTTCGCTCCTATTTAAAAGATTTCTGAATCAATCTATACTTATAATAAAAATGTAACGAGTCCAATTCTGTACATTGAAGATATTTAGTTTTCTTTTGTTGGAGGGTGCTCTATATTCGATACTGAAGCCAAACCTGTTTATTTTTTCATTTTTGTTTGTCTGTCTGTCTGTCTGTCTGTCTGTCTGTCTGTATCTTGGCTAGGCATCACGCTGAAACTACTGAATGAATTCAAATGAAACTTGGTATTATTTGAATTCATACTACGAGGTAGGACATTGGATACATTTCATCCCGAAAAATTAAAGGATTCCCGCCCATATCTTGGGTTGAAAATTATTTAAAAGAACACTTTCACGCTGAAACTACTGGACGTATTTTTTGATGCAAATTGACACAGTCATATATCTTTACTTATAATAAAACAATAGGTACGAAAAAGACGGTACAACGAAGTGTGTCTCGAAAGTGCTCTTGGGTGCTTGAAAAAGGTATTTAACAAGAATATAACCTTTTTAATCGTGTCTTTCTGTCTGTTTGTCTATATGTTTGTTAGTTCACGTATCACGTAAAAACTACTGGACCGATTGCAATGCGGTTTTCATTGTTAGATAGCTTAAGGTTTGATTTAAAAATCTGGTGTAATAGGTATCTCAATCCAGTGAGTTAGAAGCCGAATAATTGACAAAAGTATTTTTGACAGCCTGAGAAATTTTGATCAAATGTTGGTATATCGGTCCTGGAATAGCACATTATAGTACTTTGAACCTAAAGAAATTAGCACGCGTGTGATAGATTTTAGAACAGTTATCTTGGGATCATTATTACTGTATATAAATCAAACCTAAGTTTGGTTATGTTATCCTTAGGTTAGGATAGGCTTGCAATGCTTCCGGGTACCTTTTGAAGGTTTCCCCCTCGAAAACAAAAAAAAAAAAAAAAAAAAGTTTTGACAAGCCTACGGTTAGGCTAAACCTTTTTTAGCATATTAAATAAAGTTTTAACGCTATAGTGTTGTTATTTATTTACCTTTTAACCATATAGCAAGTGAAACTATTTTATACCTGACAATACACAAGCAAGTTTCTATCTCATAAAAGCTTGAAATTTACTCAGAAGTTAAGTACCTATCTAAAATATACTGAATAGCATAACCTAAGGAGTATTCATAGAAACAAAGAAATGCAATTGTTATCTTTTTTATTCATTCTACCACCAGATTCGGAATACACTACATAGAAGAACTGGAAAGAAACTATATAGCTAATATATTTTTTATCATTATTAGTTACAATTATAATAAACACATTATTATTATCATACTAACAACCTATATGTGATACTTGGTCATAGTGATATTTAATTATCATGTTACAATTACCATAGTTACACCTGGCACAATAATAGCATTTAAACAAAGTGATCCTGACCTAATCATTTCGAACACAATCACATTGACCATATTGGTTATAATAACATCACATTGAACCGACAGTACCTATGTAGTATTTGTATACTCTTTGGTACCTATTTACAAAATACTCAGTTACACACAGTTAATATGAGACAAGGAAACAGTTGCAGAACAATAAAGTAATAGCAATAGTACTTAACTTGCCAGGGTCAGGTTCGTGCGACGGCCACAGTAAAAGTGACCTTCATAAAATAGCAGAAAAATATCATGTCACCTCACAATATTTTTCCATCAGATCGACCAATCAGGAACCATCAATGGCGTCATGTATGACGGAAATGTACAATTCACTTCTATTTTCATTTGGATATCCATAATAATCGTATTTTAAGTATTGTAAGACAATTTTAAATCATTATAATTTTTATGGAATTATACTTACAGCTATTTCAGAGTTATAATAATCTGCCATCATTAATTAGTAAATACACAACTTTTCACAAAAGACTTGGTAATTTTACTTAGAATAATGAATAACTCTATTAAGCATTTTAAGCATCATTACACAACTCCATAATCATAAATTCGAAGCTTTTGCATAATAAGTTGTTTTATAGATTCAACCACATTATCTTCGTTCAGAAACATTTTTTATTACCACAGATTACAAAATCACCATAGATCTAAGAAAAGACATATTCACAAATAGATGATTCAATCGGTTGTCACTTTTGGCTTAACAAGCAATATGTTATGATACCGTAAGTGGTAAAGTTATTCAGTGAGAATATTAATTACATTGTTAAATAATATTATAATCTAACACGTGCGAAGCCGCGTGTACAGCTAGTTTGTATATATTTTTATTTGATAGGGTAGACCTCCTGATGTGGTTCCTTATCCATTTTAAATTAAAAAAAAACAGTTTTTTTTTTTTAAAGTACTTTCATTCGAAGTTTATTCAAAGCATTAATAGAAAGTCACGAAAAGTAAAAAATACAGCAAATTTTACACTATTGGGAATATATCTTACTGGATAAATGTGGGCCCGTCTACTGCTCATAAAATATATACCGAATAACACTTGTTTTACAGCAGTAAAACTACCTTCAATCATTATAACACCCTAATCTAAAAAGCTTGACGTGCAAAACTATCGAAAGTCCATTTAAACTCCGACAATTCCCAGAATCATATGTCATAAAGCCGGCAATTACGCACTCTGAAATACAAACCCAGTTATAGAACAGCCATCAGATATTCTTGTAACAAACGAGCCTGCCTTGTTACGTGCGCCATTAGGGCCATTTCCGTTCGCGGGCGGAACGCCTCATTAACCGCTTCCTGCCACTTCCGCTAATAAATGCGCAGAAACACTATCGCGGCTTACTAACTTCTCGCTATTCTGTGTCACGAATTATACTTACCGTGGAGTTGACGTAATATCTTTCAGTTATTCTGCGGAGACGTATTTTAAAGACGCTCGCGTATTATACATACGCTAAAGTTGTCGTACTAACTGCCAGCTATTCTGTGAGAGGCATTATAGTTTGTGACTTGGGGATGGATGGACGTGACTGAGAGTTTCCAGTTTCCTGTAATGGGAAATCGTGACGTAATGCTTTGGTTGCGGGACCTGCAGGATTGCGTACAATTTAATCGGATTGTGAAGGGATTCAATTATCACACTCCAACAATATTGAGCACATGAGCTCATGTTATAAGACGACTATTAGGACTCAAATTAGCAGCTTGATGCGGGTCGGTACAAAATATTGAATAATATAGAAACGTCCAAAATATAAGTATCATTGTAGTAACGTCTATAATATAAGCGCACGCTGTAGCTATTTGCTCCGAGAGAATAGCGCAAAGTAGGAAGAAATTAATACTACTCACATGGTCGTCTGATTGAAAAATAGTCTGAAAAGTTTATGGATATGAATTTTCCATCTAAATCATTGACATAAATACCAAAAAAATCGATAAAGCCTAAATTTAAAGTCTATGCTAGCTATGCCCAAACCGACTAAAGTAGGTAGGTACTTAATAGCACAGACCTCAAACAAATTGAATTACTTACCTATTTCTTTCTTTTAAGTTTTATACCTACGATTTGAAGTAGGTTTAATTTTATTACTTATTTTTTAATTTTGTTAAATTCTGAAATGAAGCCTAAGAAAATGAAGTACTTATTCCGTTTGCTAAGAAGAAAGCCACACTGAAAACAGTTAACTGTCCATACATTTTAAACTACTGTACGGATTCAAATGAAACTGAAACTTTTCCATACGTAGAAAGATACTGAAACTATTACAACAAGAATTATTGCAATCAGAATTATTGTTTCCGAGAAGTACGTTGACAAACATACATACATACATTCGCGAAATTGGGTATAGGTATTTGTTCAGATACTCACATTTGACTAACATATTTTTTGACAATACAAACATACAAGAAATGTAGTACATAATTATGCTTACCCTAAAATAATAATATATGTATATAACATACGCATTTTTAACAATATTACTTACTTAAACATCAACTTGAGAACCTACTGTTTCACGGTTGAAAAAGAGGTATTCCTATTACTGCTCTTACAATATTAACTTGTAAGTTGACTCGTAGATGTACAAATTGATATATTAATGGAGCACAATCTCCTAGATTGCTATCGACTATCTCTTGACCGCATACAATGGCACGGCTTGGGGCCAGCAATTTCCTTGATGCTAAACTGATTCCTATACTTATAATCAAGACTACCTACAAGTAGTTATCTACGAATAGTACTGACACAGGATGGACAAAACAGTGACGTCAAAAATATATATTAATTCCTCACACCCAGGAACCTGAAAATACACCATGTACCAGTATGTTCCCCGATTTTTCGTAGTTTTCGAGTTATGTTTTTTTAAAAGGCAGAACGGTTAAAACTGTTTTATAAAATTTATTTGTGGGATTAATTGAGATTTATTTTTTTGTAATATCATCATGTCAGCCCTTAAAAGTCCACTGCTGACCTCTTTGTCGAAGTTGGATGTACCCAGTTGGATCGTCTGACCTAAATAGACATAGTGATCAACAGCTTCCATAATATAGTTCCCAACATAAATCGGCATAGGTACGACATGGGCATTTGACATGATATAGATATATTTTTTTGTAATATAGTATGAATAGTACTTTTTCGCAAAAACTTATCTGGTTTCTAACAGTAATGCAAGTTATATATTTTTTTATCGAATGTGTAAATTTTACGTTTGAACGAGACAAAGTTGAATTTCCAAAACAAAAATTTAAATTTAAAGAAAATGGTCCATAGTATGTAAGTGAATTTAAAAACTTTGTAAGACCCCAATCTTTCATAATGTTACTAAAAAAGTGCCACTACGCCATTTTTTTTCTGAAATTGGTCTTTAAATTAGTAATTTTATCATCATCATTTCAGCCTTTCGAAGTCCACTACTGAACAAAGGCCTCCCCAAAAGAACGCCATGACGAGCGATCCTGTGCCACCTCATCCAAGGACTTCCTGCGATGGCTACAATGTCGCCGGTCCATCGTGTGGGAGGGTCTCCCCATACTTCGCTTGCTTGTTCGTGGTCGCCATTCAAGAACCTTTATTCCCCAGCGGTGGTCAGTTCTGCGAACTATATGGCCTGCCCATTGCCATTTCAACTTGCATACTCTGATAGCTATGTCGGTAACCTTGGTTCTTCTAAGGATTTCCTCATTTCGGATTCTGTCACGTGTGAAACACCGAGGATAGCTCTCTCCATTGCAAGCTGCGCAACTCTGAGCTTGTGTATGAGACCAATAGTTAGCGACCACGTCTCAGTGCCGTATGTCATCACTGGCAACACGCATTGATCATAAACTTTCGTCTTGAGGCTCTGCAGTATCTGCGACGAGAAGATATGGCGTAATTTCCCGAACGCTGCCCATCCGAGTTGGATTCGTCGGTTGACCTCTTTGTCGAAGTTGGATCTACCCAGTTGGATCGTCTGACCTAAGCAGACATAGTAATCAACAGCTTCGATAATATCGTTCCCAACATAAATCGGTATGGGTACGACATGGGTATTTGTATGAGGTCTCAACTGAATCAAAGACTTTTTCGTAGTCCACAAACGCTAGCCATAGTGGCCGATTATACTCTTCGGCCTTTTGTATAATCTGCCGGAACGTTTGGATGTGGTCTACGGTACTAAAGCCTTTCCGGAATTCAGCTTGTTCGGGAGTCTGAAAGTCACATCATTCTGATCTCGAAGACTGACGTACGTGATATCTTCGGTATAAAGTCGGGTCGAACGGGCTCTTGCATTGCTAGTCGTGCTATGGACTACGCGATGATGTGTATAATTGCACATAGAACTCACTCAAAATGCCACTGTTTGTCTACAGCTTCGTCAACAGGCTTTGCCCATTAACTTTAGCCATTTTTTTTATTTTTTTTTGGCTTTCTCTTGCAAACACTTTAGAGCCCTTGTTCCGCTCTGTTGCGTTCATAATACAATTAGTATTATAGGAACGCAAATCGTATCGCATTGACTTGGAGATCTGCTTATTAAGCAAGCTATAACTCAACATATCCACTGAAGACTGCAGCTTCATCTCGTCTCGTTCTGCCATAAGTTTGCTAGTGTATGCTTAGTGAGTTTCTGTGTTCTATTTTTGCAGTCGGTCTTAAAAAACTCCGACCCGACCGCGTGAACAATTTCCACCATAACGTTGTTTAGTAAGTCCACGGTATCGTATTAGGTAAGGATTTGGAAGCAATTTTGGAGTTCCAACTGAGCTCTCGGGGTTTTGGACTTGGGCGAAGAGTAGATCTCAACAAACGAAACATTTCCAGCTTTACGTTGATATTCAATGAGCCTCTTACCATGCGGTAATCACTGGCGGTCTTAACCCTGTTGATCACAGAGACATAATTGAATATATGCCTATTGGTCGTCAAAATGAAATCTATCTCGTGCTTATGACTGAAATCTATCTCGTATTATGGGGTGCAACCACGTCGATTTCCTAGACGGGCGTTTCTTGAAAGAGGAGTTCATCATAAAGAGTGCCTCCTTCTCCATAAAGTTGGCCAAACGCTGACCCTTTTGGTTCCACTGTCCAAATTCAAACTACCCCACTCTCAGTTCATCGCTATTCCTCATGCCCAGCCGTGCGTTGAAGTGTGACGTGAAGTGAAGTGAAGTGTGTTTTTGGAGCATGTATGGCATTGAAAATGTCGTCGTACATAGCCTCCATTTCATTGTACGGGCGTTTCGATTGTGGGGCGTACAGTATGACCTTCAAAGAATACCGTTCGGTTATTCTGAGTATAAGGTATGCCACCCTGCTTGAAACGCTTTCGATTTTTACAATGTTGTTGACGAGGAAATTGTGAACGAGAAATCCGATACCGTTTTGGGACTGCTGGTTGCCCTCCCAGAAATAGAGTAAGTTGTTGGAATTGAAGGTCATCGTATCCTTTCCCTCTTTTTGGACTTCTGATAACCCTATAATACCCTAGCGCAACTTACTTACTACTTCTTCCAGCTCTATCAACTTCTCATCCGTCCTCAATGTGCGTGCGTTATAAGTTGCCAGGTCCAGAGATCGTGGGGGTTGGTAGCTGGGTCTCTGCCGGGGATTCTTTGCACCCCCTGCTCCACCTTTGGCGGCCGCTGACTGGGGGCCGTGTTTGCGGTGTGTCTATCATATTGGGGGGAAGGGGGGGGGGGGGATTGCCATAGTCACCACGCTTGGCAGGCGGATTGGTAACCGCAGTGTTACAAATATGTACTCGGAGGACGCTGCTGCCCATCTTTCGGTGTGTATTCCCTTACACACCGAAACCCGACATCCACGGGAGGATTGGGAGGGGTCTTATTGTAAGCCGAGACCACGACGGCCGATTAGTAATTTTATCCAAGCAAATTATTAATTATTATATTTGCCTATTTTGTCGTTCCTATAGCTAATTAGGAGAGAAAATGCCTCAAATTAATAAAAAAACTCAAAATGACTGTTCAGTGAAAAAAACTTGGTTAGGCGGTACTTCACACCGGGACAGCTTTTGAATCTTTATCAAGCACAGGTCCGATCTTGTATGGAGTACTGCTGCCACCTCTGGGACGGTTCTGCCAAGTATCAGCTCGAGTCTTTGGATTCAATTGAGAGACGTGCTATCAGGCTCATTGGGGATGACACTCTGGTAAAGAGTAAGCTTCAAAGTCTGGCGCATCGACGTGAGGTAGCAAGCCTGGCGGTATTCTACAGATTGCACTATGGAGAGTGTGCACAAGAATTGCACAACCTGATTTCCCCATCACCTTTCCATCACCGTACGACTAGACGATCAGCAAAGCACCACCCTTTCATGGTTGAAATACCTCGCACAAGAACGAAGCGTTACGCTTCTTCATTTATTATAAGAACTGCAAAGGAGTGGAATGCCCTGCCCTCGTCAGTGTTTCCGGTAAATTATAACCCCGGTGTGTTCAAGTCAAGAGTGAATAGGTATCTACTAGGCAAGCGTGCTACACCTTCGAGCACATCATCGTTTTCCATCAGGTGAGATCGTGGTCAAACGATTGCCTAGTCCGAAATAAAAAAAAAAAAAAATCTGATGGTGAGTGTCAAATTTTTTTAATGACATCATTTCACTAGACGGTTATTTTGATAAATTATTATCAAAATAACCGTCTATGATTAAATAAAAAAAACCTATGATTAAATAAAAAAAAAGTAATAATGAATTAATTTATTAAAGAAGTTTTTCAAAATGGTCACCTCCAACTTCGATACACATTCGACAACGTCTTAAAAAATTGACTCTTAGTCTTCTCAATGCGACTCTGTTCTCTTTGATTTTCGTCTCAGCTTCTCCTATTTTCTCTGCTTGACTATTGCATTCACACGCCTAAACAATTTCTTTGTTGTATCCCCAGATAAAAAAAAAACTATTGATCCAGGTGATTCCTCACATGTTTTGCAAAGTGACAAGGAGCACCATCATTTTGGAAAATCATTCTTCTTCTTATTTCCAGATTTACGTCCTCTACTTGTACTACTATTTATTCTGTGCCTCTAGTAATCCATTCAATTCAATTTCAAATCAAATTCATTCAAATTGATCAAAAAGTTGAAATACGTATCTCCATTTAGCCTGGATGGTAGCTCTTAAGGTCCAATCTACTCCCCATTCAGATCTCCCGACCATATGTTGACGCTAAACCGATGCTGGAAATTTGACGGTATTGCAAGGTGTGGATTTTCGATAGTCCAGTCAAATCGAAATTCGTCGGTCCACAGAATCTTGTTGAAAATGCCTGGGTCTTTCTGAGATCTCAGCAGCATTATTTCATAGAAAACAAATCTTTTTGGATAGTCCGATTCTTGAAGATGCTGGACATGCTGAGCGTGGTAAGGGTGATAACTTTCTGCAAAAAAAAACATGATTTGGCTTGAAAGAGCTTTAAAGTTAGAAAAACCAAATAAAACAACTCACCTGACTTAAGTATTCTTTGAACTGAGGTCCATTGTTTCCAATCCTTCTTTCTACTCGTGAGCTCGTAGAAAAATCTCTTTCGATTTCTTTCATGACTTCATCTCTTCTATTCGGATCTACTCTCGATACTCCTTCTCGAGATTAAGCTTGACCGAGGACCTGACCGGCCATCAGAGTGTTGTAAAACTCTGTGGTCTGGGTAACGAACCAGTTCTTCTCCTTGCTGCTCCAGTTCCTATTTGTAAAGCCTTGCCGCTAAAGGACCATTCTTTAGCCATGCCATAGTAGTAGTGCATCTCCGCATATCGACTTGCAGAATAACTCATGTTGCTGCAATAATCCAATATCAATTTTAAATTTTGCTTTGAAAATTCAACTTTGTCTCACTCATACGTAAATGAAAATACTTTAATTTCAATTAAAAAAAAAACTTGCGTTACTGTTAGAAAGCAGATAATTTTTTGCGAAAAAGTACTATTGAGCATAACACAACACCAAAGTAATGTAGATACTACTGGAATACCGGTTAATACCGCTTTTTATGCTCAAGTGGATATGGACCATATTATGAAAAATAAAATCTCAATAAATCCCTAAAATAAAATTTATAAAGAGTTTTAACCGTTCTGCCCGAAAATTCTCAAACAAAACTAAAAAAAAACATAACTCGAAAACTACGAAAAATCGGGGAACTTACATGGGTATTTTCAGGTGCCCCCGGGATTGAGAGTTTCCTTTTTTTTTTGACGTCACTGTTTGGTCCATCCTGTTTATAAGGATTCAAATTATTTTCAATACACGTGAACAACTAGCACTATAAAATCTGAGGAATGTTCGATTAGAAAATACGCATCCGCAGCTTCCAGAACTCTGACCACCCAAGTGGGACTCTAGTCCAAGTTGGACCTACTTATTTGTCCAGCCTATCCTAGATAAACAAACTCGCCAACAACTTTGAGTATCGTCCACGAAAATACCGGAATATTTAGTTGCTCCATATGAATCTATTCCATGTTACTTTTAAGAACTTCCTGTTGGTAGACTCAACTGAGATCAATGCGCATAGTAGGTACTGACTTCTTCGACCAAGTTGCTCGATGACTTACTTTCTGAGTTCCAAATTCCTCTGGTGTAAATAAAAGTACATATAATGTATACGGAGTTTAGCTGTAAAGAGACTCGTCCAAACTGAAACAAAATACTGTTTAACCCAACTGCTTGGTACACCTGGTAAAGCTCTTCCTCAGACAGACTCTTGCAAAAGAGCTCAACTTATAAAGCCACCGATTCGATGCGAATGGATATGAGGAAAAATTGTTATGGCCTTCTTCTACCTTCACCATCTTGAATTGGTATTGTAATAGTAGTTCCCAAACGAATCAATTTCACCGTGTATTGCACAATAATCTGAGATTGGCATCGAACATCAGCACAATGAGAGGTGGAGGCTTGGTCTGTATTACGAACGTACGTAGGCTCCATCCTAGTAATAGTGTTCTCTGGCACCACCTGCCAGTGTTGGATAGTAGGGATGTGATCAATTCCCAACAAAAAGCAGGCCTGCCGATTAGGATTACCTTTTTTTTTCTATTATAACTTCAATATGATTTGAGAAAAGTATGTTACATACCCTTTAATAATAAAATAGCATGTAACTCATTGCTATGGATGCATTGACGTGAGGTCGCAAGTCTCTTGGTATTCTACAGACAAGAACAGCACAATCTGATTCCCCATACGACTAGACGATTGGCAAAGCGGCATCCTTTTATGGTTGAAATACCTCACAAAACAAAGCGTTACGCTTCTTCATTTATTATGAGAACTGCAAAAGAGTCAAATCAAGGATGAATAGATATTTACTAGGCAAGCGTGCTACATCTTCGACCGCATCAACGCTTTCCATCAGGTGAGATCGTGTTCAAAAATTGCCTAGTCTGTAATAAAAATAAAAACTTCCTAGTGCTGGAAGTTTTTATTCTCCTTTGTTTTTATTTAGTTTCATTTCTCCTTTGATGGGAACAGCTAGAACCTGGCGAGCTACTCCTCATGCCTCCGACTGTATCTTATATTGGAAAATCAAGAATCTAAAGCTTGTTTGCGTAGTGTTAGTTTGTTCACAGTCGTTTTAATTTTTGTTTTTCAATTGAAAAATAATGTTTTCTTTATATTTTATTGGAATGTTCTTTTAAAGACCTTCCTTTTGATAGGTACCTCGATAGCTACACTAGATAGGTAGATATGGTTTGCTAATTTTTTGTAAGTATTATTTTTGTTTATTTTAGTCATTTTGTTAGGTACACTCGATAGGTTTTATTATTTATTTGTTCCATCGGAAATGAAATATGGCAGCTATTAAGCCGGCATATAAGTTTCCTTGACACTTCATATATCCTATAGCACATTTAACAAATTCAATCAAGCTTTTTTTTTAGGCTTTATTTGGAGTATAGCACTGGTGACCTGTAATACAGGTTTCTTCGGAAACCTACTTCAGACACTAGTCTCACACAAAACAGGTTTTCATTGAGTCATAGTCACTTAAACAATTAACCTTAAGGAACCTTTTTGTATAAGTGAGAAAAGAAACTATTTTTATTATTATTATAGACGTGCCAAAGAAACGTTTAAATAAACAAAAATACATACAACCCAAATACATAACCCTCCGCAGTTGGGTAAAAATAGTTGGTGTTGGGGGCTTTGGGAGGAGGGGTAATACCCTTTATATTGAAGGAGAAATTGCACACGGGCTAATAAGCACTTGCACTTTTGGCGCATAAAAACGCAAAAAAAGTGCATAAAATAACTATTGGTAACTGGCTAGTTACCAATAGTTATTTTATCGATGCATTTTGCCTATTAGTTTAATTGTGGATTATAAAACAGAGTCAAAGTCTCTGATTAACCATTTACTGATCACACAAAGGAGCATCAGCTTCAACCAACTCCATTATATTCAATTTTCCGGCTCATGATCCGTCCAAACCATTACCACCTCACTCTATGTGTATTGGCTTTATAATGCCCGATGATTCCCAGCTTACCTGTCGTGGGGATTAGTAAGGTAATGACGTGGATTCCAGATAACGGTGCTGAGACAAAGGTAGCTTAATCTTGAAGCTAAATATTAATGTGAGATTCGCGCTTGACAGTTACGATTGTTGTGGTATCAGAAGTGGGATGGGCAGGTTTGTTAACGGTAATGATTAGGTTTAATATAGGTTATTAGGGGGAAATAGGAGTGACCTTACTACTTACTATTTCAAACAAAGAATTTAGTCTGGTACAGTTCACACTTACTGTACCTGACTATCTGCATTCCAACTTTACTTTTACTACATTATAATAATAATAATAATAATAATATATTCGGGACATTTCCACACCAATTATTTAGCCCCAAACTAGGATACCCGGTGCTGTGGGCACTAGATAACGGATAAACATACATAGATAAGAATATTACAACCATGACTCGGAAACAAATATTTCTGCTCATCACACAAATGATTGCACCTTGCAGGGTTCGAACCCGCGACCGTTCGATTTCGTACCTAGGATCTCTAGCCACGAGACCAACCGGTCGTCAAACATTGATCAAATAATTAATTTAGTATACAGAGCTATGTAGAATAGAGGAGTCTGACAAATAATCCATACCAATATATAAAAGTGAAACGTTGTCTCTTTGTTTGTTTGTTTGGGGGAACTTTCACGCGATAACGGCTGGACAGATTTTGATGAAACTTGGAATGAAGACAGCGATACCCTAGAACAATACATAGGATACTTTTTATCTCGGAAAAGTTTTCACGGGTAAACGGGAAATACTGGAAAAATGTTGATTACTCGCTGTAAGAAAAGGTTGCCATGGAAATGAAATAACATGTATGTCAAAACTCATCAAGAGTGGTGCTATACTTACTTTTGAATTAGTTTTCAATTTCCTAGAAGAACATACGATGTTTTTTTCGCAATAAACAGTAGCCCACGGACGCAGTCGCGGGCGGTAGGATTTGTGAATGCACCAAAGCGGTGGCAACCTGTCATAAATTAATGACTATAAAAATAACAGTTACATGATTGGAAGCTGCTGTTGATTCAACAAATGCTCAAACTTCTTGATCTAGTTTGACCAATGTTCTAGTTTCTGTTGTGCCTTTACGAATCATCATTTTCAGATATGAATCATCTATATTCTATAACAGTTAATATTTTTCTTACTCAATAATATCATTTTATTTCCCCATCTTCATTACGATAAAAAGAAAGATTAAATTGACAAAAGGGCAGAGAAAATTCAACATTTTATCATTTTTATTTGTAAGGACGAAAAAATGTAGCCACAAAATGCTTCGGGCGAAAGCTAATGGAGCGAAAGCAATTGGACTGACACCGGCAAGGTGCGAGCGATCGAATAAGACCGCCCTTAAGGCAGACCTTGAAGCTAGAACCCGGCACGGGGATTGAGGATGGACCCTGACCGATGGAACTTATTTGTGTAATATAGTATAACTAGTTTTCCCGCCCACGACTCGCGCGGACTACTGTTTATCGCGAAAATAGCATCCTATTTTCTTCTAGCTATGTCTAGGATATTAAAAACCAATGCAAAAGTAGTTATAGTACCAATGGTCTTGACGGTTTTTGACAGACTTGTTATTTCGTTTCCATGGCAACCACAGACCATTCTGTGATGGCAACCGTTCCTTACAGTAATTAATCAACATTTTTCAGTTTTCCCGAGTAAACTTACATTTTCCGGGATAAAAAGTATCCAATGTTTTATTCCAGGGTTTAAGCTATTTATATTTTATATTTATATTTACCATTCTAATTCAATTTCATCAAAATCCGTCAAGCCGTTATCGCGTGAAAGCTCCCCAAACAAACAAACAGACAACGTTTCACTTTTAATATATTGGTATGGATATACCCTTATTATGATTCCTCATAATAGTGGGATATATACTTACACTTATACTATAAAGAGGTAAAGTTGTTTGTTTATGTATAAACAACGATAAAAACGTATATAGACGTTTTTTTTTCCTGAAACTGAGATCTACATTGAAAGTATCTTCTTATCAAATATACCTAAGTTATCTTGCGACAGGCTGAGACGGATGGAAAGACAGACAGACTAACAAACGGACGGATATGGTCAGCTGGATGTCCTGGCCGATCTTATAAGGGTTTGTTTTTGGACTACGGAACCCTAAAATCTCGTACGAAATCTAATGATCCTAAAGCAATTAATAATAATAATAAATAATAAATAAATTTATTTATTACATGAAAAATTGTACAACGAATTTGCGGCCCTACATACCAAACTGGATGCTAGAGCACCCGTATCTTGGTAGCTAGTGCTTCCCAGTAATTGAAACAACACTGGTAAGATGCGAACACACCTTTGCAGTGGGGATGGCTGCCGCCGGGTCGTGGAGTCCGAGCGCGGAACGCAAAGAATAATCGAGAAAGTATTCGTACAGGGGCAGCCTTGATGAAAGTTGATTACTTTGGTAGCTATTAAAATCTCGTTATGGCCATATGCTATAGATATATATTTTTAAGATGTACGCAATATATTAAATGAAGTAAAGAGACGTATAAATAAATTAATGACAGTACGATGATAGTGCCGGTAGTAAATTAATGATGGTGGATTGATAAAAAATACTTTTTTAAAGAACATAAAAAGAATTACCAGAAAACACTTTAGCAAGATAATGTCATTAAAAGTTCAAAAGCAAAGACAAGGACCATAAAACTTTTGGTAAAGAGATAAAACAGTATTACCGCAAAAATCTTCCTGGGGAGAAGTTAATGGACCAAAGTGAAAAAACTACCTATGGAGATGGCAGAATTTTTCTCTTCCAGACATTAGGTACCATTTGAATTGCTCACACATAATAGGTATGATAAGTTAGGCTTACTGAGTAGAGTAAATTCTGACACTCTTAGGAACTTTTTTGATAATACGTATGATAAAGAATGCTTTCTGATATGTATAACTTTGCTTCTTACCGATGCAATGAACTAAAGACAGATACGTGCATATACACAAACACACAACCTCTCTATCCTACATACGTAAAACATAAAAACACACGTAATTACCATACTCGTATATAGATCCTGACCCCTAAATTTCTTGTAATCTAGGGTATCATGCACTACAAAGACCATCAAATTACCAAGGCCAAAATAATAGACTTGTTAATTAAAAGATTTTTGTGCAAAAATAGGTTTTACTCATTGCAATTATTTAGACATTTGCGAAAAAAGTACTTATTCAAGAAGTAACTAAAAATGTATGTCCCTAAATTGTTAAACTTTTTTGTAGGCTAAGCTTGTCAATATACCCTTTTGGTTGAAAACCCTTCCGGTTCAGAAGAATGAAGGCCAGACTCGGACCTGTGATTAATGATCTTGCATTCCAACTATAGAATGATAAGAACTTTTAATCGGTACACACAAGGATTGGTCCTTCCCAAAACTATTTAGCTTCCATAAAAATAGTATAGAAGGTATAATTTTAAATGTTGACATTGTTGTAAAACTTTATCCAAGTTGCGGGTAGTAGAAAAAATACTTAAAAAAACAGTGCATAAAGAGTGCGAAAAGGCATTTTCAATTGTTCTACAATTGAAAATGCCTTTTCGAATGGAAATGATTGCCTTCCGCTTCCAGGTTCCTTCAGTGCCTTTATTTCCAAAAAATACCCCAACAAAGCGACCATAAAATTATACTTCTAAAATTGATCACGATAAAGGATTTTATGGTTTACCCTTTACTGCCCTTAGAATTCGCCGTTCGCCACAAAATACGGAAATGCGTGACCCTTTGTTGTTTTATTTACGCTTACCTACTGCTTTGATGGCTTTCTGACTGGAATGACTGATGGAAATAATAAATGTGTTACGGTTATGTTTATAGAGATTATACGTCACTTAAATTGTAGTATTGTTAGTATTGCCTTAACCGTGTGGTGGTCGGCATATTTTTAGTACCGCCGCATTTCATCCAACGGTTGCTGTGAGAACCTTCGATTACAGAAAAAAATAAGGATTCACTAAGTTTGCCCGATTCATGTTCCACCAAAACTTCGCACAATTTAAAAACTCCACGCATCGCCCGCTTATAGTAGAGACGGCTTCTTATATATATGTCTTACGTTAACTACTTTAAAAGCACGTTTTTCAGAATACGTCTTTTAAAATAATAGAATATATTCGTATAGTCTTTTCTCCACGTCTGTTTATTTGAAAAAAATAAACAAATGGTGTTAAAACGTTAAAAGAGGACGAATCGTGTGTCAGTCTTCGTTTCGACGTCTGACTTCCACAATGTCATGCTGTGCAGTAAAAACTTTTAAAAACTATTCAATTAAAGTGAGAAAAGATGGTTGTGTATCATATTTTCAGGAAGTAGATAACTATTTACAATTTTTAAATTAATATTTGGCTTATGAACCCGTTTTTCCTACAATTTCCTATTAATTGGAATACAATCACAATAGGAGTCAAATTAAATATAAATGAAATGGCTAAAAACTCACGATTTAATATGAATTTCACTCGCGTTAGTTTTCAAAATCAAATAGGGGTCAATATAAGCAAAAAGTATGTTTTATCCTTTTCTTACACGCTACGCAGAATTGACAGAATTAGACCAAATGCGTCAATTAAATTGATTCGGACTACACATGATCAAAATATTTAGAACAAAGTTATGGAGTCGCTGCGAACTATAATTATAGTTTTTTTTCGTTTATGCTTATTATTTTGTTCACCTACTTATATTTATTTAAGTATAGGAAGATTATCTATCCAATCTATTTAAATACATGAATTTTAGTGTCAACACATATTGACATCGCTCCGTGTTTCGGAGTGCACGTTAAGCTATTATTTATTAATAGCTTAAGTAGTAGTAGTTCATTAGCCATTTTAGTGGCCATCAAGCGGCTTGAGCAAACTGACACCAGAGGCCAGCACTATTTATACGAAAAACAAAACATATAATAACTAAAAGCGATCTCTACCAGGCAATCTTTATAATTTCATTAGTTACCTTGAGGTTAAAAAGTACCTTTAAGTCATCTAGCAACTACCCAGATGAGATGAATTGTTAGTCCGTCGCATTCCGCAACATGTTAATGATTTTGCACTAATAAATATCAGAGCAATTTTCGTAAGGATCTTTAATTCATTGATAAATTAAATATAGCCCGCGTTAATCGCTGCTAATTTAGTTTCCTTTCAGTGAAATATTTTTTAAATCAATTATTTATTTTTTGAGTTTATCTCTCGTACATACAAACAAACATACAAACATCAAATCTTTTCCTCTTTGTAATATGAGTTTAGATTACGAAACACAATATCAATGTTGATAAAATTTGCACACATATCACGTCCCATTACTACGAACTCCGGGAATCACCGCGTAGCCATGGCTTAGCCAATAAGAGCGTTTTATTTCTAGACGGGGATTGGTGAAATTGATTTCGAACAAACCTTATGCCATTGCTACTCTTCTGGGTAGTTGCTCGAAGCTATAAGTACAATGATTTCCGAATTATAAAGTCCATCGATCGAGATGTTTAGGCTATAAGGTTCAAAGCAATAAAGAGCTTTCATAAACACGTAAGTTACGTAGTACCTAAATACATAGTAAAAACCCAAAAACCCACTTTTCAATTACATATAATTATTTACATGCTAACTATTATTGTGACCTTTTTTTAAATTATATAACAATACTAACATATCTAGATAATTAAGCCAAAAATTGTTTTATAAACAAAGGCTATTCCACCCCACTCCATGTTCGCGTAATCACAGGTTGAAGCTGCTTAAGGTAATACTGTTACGAGCTGGGGTTCGGATAAAATAATTGTACGCTAATTACACCAAAAATTAGCACCTTTATTCGAAAACCGCAAAAAGAAATTAATCCAACAAATAATGCTCAAATACTCTTTAACTTGACTGTACACTCTTATCAATTATCACTGAATACTCGCTTCGAATTACTTTGATCGTTTCGTTTCGTCAGCCAAATCAGTAATGTCCCAGGCAGTCGATGCGAGCTCTATTTATACCGCGACGGGCGTTTCGAGAAGGTACTCGTTACTACTCGTATGTACTAACAGTAGTCGGTAGGTATTTGAACTTTCAAGGTCGGCGGCGCCTTTGAGTTGCCGCGCCGTGCCGCGCCTGTAGGTACTTAAGGCCAGCGGCACCTTTGATGTCGCCGCGCCCGTAGGTATATACCTACCGCGCGCTCTGGAAACTTTTGTAGGTACCTACGCTCTACTAGTGTGTTCCAGAATGTTCCTTTAAATGTAGGTATTGCGTCATTTTAGTACCTACTGTTTTTCTAAGAATCGACCGGCGTAACACTACCCCCTCCTAAGACATGCTCGTCCCGAGCAGTGTTAGTCCCGTAATATTGGGCCAGTCGATCAACATGAACAATTTTAGGAGCACTTCTCTGCCCCTTTTGAATCCGGTAAGTGACGTCGTTTATCTTGGTCACAACGCGGTATGGTCCGTCCCATTTTGCCTGCAACTTTGGGGACTTCCCTTTGCTGCGCACTCTATTATGTAACCAAACAAGTGAATCTTCGCCAAATCCCAGATTATTCAATTTCCGGTCGTATCGGGTCTTCATCTTTTCAGACATTTGTTGTCCCGATTCTCTGACTTGTTGATAAACTTCATCCATCTTACAGCGCAAGTCATTTGCGTAATCTGTAACGCTGCGTGGAGAATCCGGTGGAATGCCAGTTATCAGGTCTGCAGGCAACCGCAATTCTCTTCCGAAATTCGCGAAGGCAGGAGTCACTGTTGTACTCTCATGAACTGCACTTCGGTATGACAAAAGAAACGGCTGGATGTGCTTGTCCCAATCCCTTTGCCTGGTTTCCACCACTTTTGCTAGATATCTCTCCAAGGTCTGGTTGATTCGTTCTACCATTCCATCAGATTGTGGGTGATAGGAAGTTGTTCTGATTTTATGTGCACCCATAACTCGGCAGGTCTCCTGGAACACTTGTGACTCAAAATTCCGCCCTTGATCGCTGTGAATTTTAAGGGGTACTCCAAAACGACAGAAGACTTCGTGAACCAATTTATCTGCCACTGTAGTAGCTTCTTGGTTTGGAATGGCGAATACCTCCGGCCACTTAGTGAAGTAATCCATGACGACCATGAAATATTTGTTCCCACTGTCAGTCACAGGGAACGGTCCCGCAATGTATCTTTAACAGGGTTCTTTTGATGCCCATGTGACCTCCTGAACATCCATCATGGTAGAGTTGCAGAACATCAGGTACCTTGGCTTTAGGGACAACCATTTGTAAATAACAGTGATCTCCTCTAGCATTTTCCCATTTGCGGCACAGTACCCCATCGTGGATAGCCAAACTGTCCCACTGTGCCCAGTAACTTTTTGTTGCTGTGCTCATTCTCGCAACATCACTCCATTTAGGTTTAAATGCACTGGCTTTAACCCACTCAAGAATTGGCCTGATGTCTGCATCTTCTTGTTGTGCAAGCTGCAAGGCTTTCTTCCACTCATCGCTAAGGTCCATTCTCAGCATTCTGACAGGTACCGCTTCTTTGGCCTCTTGCCTCACACAATGCTTGCAACTCTCTGAGCAAGGTCTCCTTGACAAGGCGTCCGCGTTACCGTGAGATCTGCCACTGCGATGCTCAGTTTCGAAGTCAAACTCTTGCAGCTGTTCAATCCATCTTGCCACTTGTCCTCCAGGGTTCTTGAACTGGAGCAGCCATTTCAATGCAGCATGATCGGTTCGCAGATGAAATTTGCGTCCCAGCAGATATTTACTAAAATGCTGCAGTGTTTTTACCACAGCGAGTAACTCCCTTCTTGTGACGCAGTAGTTACGTTCCGGCTTGGACAAGGATTTGCTGAAGTAAGCAATTACAACTTCCTGGTCTCCTTTTCGTTGAGATAACACACCGCCAATACCAGTATTACTCGCATCTGTATCTACGATGAAACCATTCTCGGTGTCAGGATAGCCAAGAATTGGTGTATCGCACAGACGTTTCTTTAATTCTTGGAAAGCGGTGTCACAGCTCTAATCCCAACAGAAGGACCGCTTCTCCTCAGTGAGTTTGTGCAAAGGCTTAGCAACATCAGCGAAGTTCTTCACAAACCGTCGGTAATAAGAACACAAGCCCAAAAATGCTCTGACCTCTGTTTTGTCTTTCGGAACTGGCCACTCCTTGACCGCGATGATCTTCTCTGGGTCAGTTTGCACCCCTTCTTGTGAAACCACGTGCCCCAAAAAGTTCACTTGCCTTCTGAAAAAGGAGCACTTTTTCGGACTCAACTTCAGATTAGCAGCCCGAATTTTTGCCATCACACGTTCCAGGTTTCGAAGGTGGTCTTCAAACGTGCGCCCCACGATGATGATGTCATCCAAATAAACGAGACATGCGTCTCCAATCAACCCTGTGAGTACCAGCTCCATCAACCTTTCAAAAGTTGCAGGAGCATTGCACAATCCAAATGGCATTACATTAAATTGCCATAGACCCTTCCCCGTAGAAAACGCTGTTTTCTCTTTGTCCTTTGGGTCTATCTCCACTTGCCAGTAGCCACTCTTCAGGTCCAGCGTTGTAAACCATTTCATCCCCGTCAGCGTATCCAGGGTGTCGTCGATCCTTGGTAGGGGATAACTGTCCTTCTTGGTGACATCGTTGAGCCGACGATAATCTACACAGAAACGTAAACTGCCATCCTTCTTTTTTCACAGCACCACAGGAGCGCACCACGGACTAGATGAAGGTTCTATTATGCCGTCCTTCACCATCCCGTCAATCATGGTTTCCACCTCCTTTTCTCTTGCAACTGGCAGCCTCCTTGGTCTTTGACGGATCGGTAACTCGTTTCCTGTGTTTATCTTGTGCCGAACTAATCCCGTCTTCCCAATGTCAGCATCATTTGAAGAAAAGATGTCCGTGTACCGAAGTAACATCTTCAAAGCCATCGCAACTTCCTCTTTGGAAAGATCCTTTTGGCAATCTTCCAAAAGTTCCGACACATTAAATCCGCCATTATGTTTAACGCAACTGGATGATTCTTGGCACTGTCGCATCCAATCTACTTCCTCGCAGGTACCCATCCACGTCCCTTTGCTAATGACACGTACTTCATTAGTTGGGTTCAATACGCGCACTGCTGAAATGTTGGTGGCCCTCACCAAAGTCCGTGCCACCACCCAAGGTTGATCATTTTCCGATTTTTCTAGTAGTACGCATCGATGTTTTTGCGTAGGATCACGTGGCATACTCACTGGCACAATGGTTTCAGACCTGGGAGCAAGGAGTATTTTCTTAAGGCAGTAGATTTTTCCCGATATTCCTCCTTCCATGAAGATTTCCTCGCTGCCGCATTTCAAAATTCCTTGCTTCACGTCGATCTCACAATGATGTTCTCTCATGAAATCCAAGCCAAGAATGCAATCATCGACTATGTCGGCCATGATGACTTTATGTCAAAAAATCCTTTCACCGAGTTTCATCTCCACCTGCTTTTCGCCTTGGACGGGTATGTGCTGACCAGGAGCTGTTAGTAGTCTAATTGGCTTGCAGTTCCCGTAGAAGTCCCCAAGAACACTATTTCTAAGCTTGGAACTGATCACGGTTCGAGAAGCACCCGTGTCTAAAGTCAGTTTACATGGTATCCCGTTGACTTCACCCTTGATGATCAGGCTGTTCCCGTCGTGAGCTTGCGAGATTGAAATTCTGGGGGCTTTCTCAATACCAGCCAGCACCCGCCCCACGGTCCTGGCGTTTACTCGCTTCCCTGGGTCTGTTCAGTGGCGTTGCTGACCACCCGCACTTGCTGAGGCCGATCTTCCCTGCCAACAACTCCTCTCGGGCAGTTGAATCTCAGGTGGCCCTTCTCTCCACACTTGTAGCATCTGGGACTAAACTTAGAGCGAGTGTCACGGGGAGGAGATGCCATAACTTCCCTGATGCGGTAAGCTCGAGGATCTTGTCGGACGGCCTCCACCTCCAAAGCATGGGCCACGGCATCCTTAAGGGATTCGTGATGCCCAAGCCTTACAGCAGACCTCACTTCCATGTCGCGTATCGCATCGATAAAGGCTTGGATCAAAACCCCGTCGATGAGTGCAGGAGAGGACTGGTACGCTTTTCGAACCAGCTTTTCAATTTCTACGGTGACGCACAACTGAGCACGAAACACGTGCTCCAGGTGTGCGTCACCGTAGCGAGATTCCAATGCTTCAAGCAGCTGTTCGTAGGTGATATCCTTTCCAAGGGCCTCGAGTACAGTAAGGGCCTGGTCACGAAGGCCCAGTGTAAGTGCAGTCATGGCCTGCGCTTTACTCCATCCGTTCGCCTTGACAACGGCCTCTAACTGGATCTTATAGGCCAACCAAGAAGAGCTTCCATCAAACGGCGGCACTTTGAAACCTCGCGCCGAAGACGCAGTAACAACAGGGGCTGACATTTCGCTTCCAGATTTCAGGACACCCAAAGCTTTCTTCACGTCTACAATCTGGGCTTCAGTTTCAGAGATACGGTTTTCAGCTTCGGAGAAGCGTTTTTCATGAAGATGTACCTGCTCTTTTACATCTTTGAGTTCCTGACCAAAAGTTGCATGCAGGTCTTTTATGAGGAGAGTCTGTTCTTCCTGTCGGCGAGCCTGGTCTTCCTGTCGGCGAGTCTGCTCCTCTTTGTCACGAAGCAACTGCTCCTCTAGCCGACGAGCTTGCTCCTCCTGTCTGCGAGTCTGCTCCTCTCTGTCGCGCAGCAACTGCTCTTCAAGTCGTCGGGCTTGCTCCTCCTGTTTGCGAGCCTGCTCCTGGAGTAATGCCATTAAGCCCGAAAGGTCAAATGAAGACGGGGTTACCGAAGACGGAGAATGTGCACATGGACCGGTGGATGGTCCGGCGGCGTCCAACTCCATGGTTGGTTGATTGTCACCACCACCACCACCAGACACTCTTAATGGCGAACCAAACCGTCTTTCGTCCACTTCCCTCTCTCGTTGGCTTCTCGTTCTCATGCGGTCTGTCTCCTGCTTTGGTGTAGTTGGCATTATTTTATCCTCGCTTCTGACACCAAATTGTTACGAGCTGGGGTTCGGATAAAATAATTGTACGCTAATTACACCAAAAATGAACACCTTTATTCGAAAACCTTAAAAAGAAATTAATCCAACAAATAATGCTCAAACACTCTTTAACTTGACTGTACACTCTTATCAATTATCACTGAATACTCGCTTCGAATTACTTTGATCGTTTCGTTTCGTCAGCCAAATCAGTAATGTCCCAGGCAGTCTCGAGTTCTCTTCTCGCAGTTTCGAGAAGGTACTCGTTACTACTCGTATGTACTAACAGTAGTCGGTAGGTATTTGAACTTTCAAGGTCGGCGGCGCCTTTGAGTTGCCGCGCCGCACCGCGCCTGTAGGTACTTAAGGCCGGCGGCACCTTTGATGTCGCCGCGCCCGTAGGTATATACCTACCGCGCGCTCTGGAAACTTTTGTAGGTACCTACGCTCTACTAGTGTGTTCCAGAATGTTCCTTTAAATGTAGGTATTGCGTCATTTTAGTACCTACTGTTTTTCTAAGAATCGACCGGCGTAACAATACTAATGCGACATCGATTTGAAGAAGCATTGGGTGACAAATTGTTGCAATCAAAATTATGTTGCAGATTGATGACATAAACTCCATGTTCGCGTAATCACAGGTTGAAGTTGCTTAAGGTAAAACTAATGCGTCATCGATTTGAAGAAGCATAGGGTGATAAATTGTTGCAATCAAAATTATGTCGCAGATTGATGACATAAGATTGAAATTGCAATGTTTTATTTTTGTTGTATTTCTTTACATACACCTAAGTTTATATGTTAAGACACATCTTTCGTAAATTTTGTTTACAACCCTATGTCCATTTTGGTACTATGTCAATGGTTAAATTCTAATACGGGGGTTTTTTAATTCTATGTTAGGCGGCAATTTGAGATGCAACAATTAAGTCGACAAAATACCGGAACTTCTAAACAATGAATTATGTTGTAAATTATGTATATAGATTTATTAAATTACAGTTTTTGGTATTTTTAATACAGGTTTTGTTCTTCGATCACCTCATTGCGAACTGAAAACCTCATTCCTACCTACAAAGTAGGTAGTGGAATAAAGTTTTAATTGTTAATTTCTTTTCCTATAGATTTCCACGATCTGCAAAGAGGCGAGAACAATGGATCAAAGCTTCACTTTTGACGAGAGGTCCCGATTGGAGATCATCAATACGTTGCTCTATTTGTTCTCTACATTTTCATTAATTGTTTTTTTTACAAAACAAACCGTACCTACTATACCGAGATATTCTTATAGTATCTACAATAAAAAACATAATTGACAAATAGGTAACTAAAGAACAAGGGTGAAATTTTATGCGAGAAATATTGCAGCGTCTTGAATTATCAGTTCTACAGAACTTAAGTAATTATTTTTCTACGGTTTTTCAACATAGCATGTAAGCTAGTAAAATCCAGGTTAACAAATCAATTACAAGAAACATTAAATTGAAACTTCATTTCCTTCCCACAATGTTTTACCCATAGATTTTAGAATATAGGCAGCATTGATTTTACCGTAGACAGAGAAACCAATAGACACTTGGTTGTTGTGCCACTTGTGAGATAGAACGATAAGTGGGTGTGCTGCCATTTCAAAACTTTTACCCTGAGTTTAAGTAATCCCAGATTCAAGATTAAGTATATTATAGACTATTGATAGTTTGTAGAGACATTACAGATTTACGAAAAATGTACGGTCAGAAAGAAAAATTGTGATTTTGAATAATTCTAGGTGTTGTACGATCTCGTTACATAAAAATATCGTATCTTTATGGAACTAATGTGGATAAGGGTAATAGAAACTTCAGAAAGCATTTGTGTGATGAGCAGAAATGTTTGTTTCCGAGTCATGGATGTTGATATTCGTATATAAATACGAATATTGTATTTATGTATGTTTATCCGTTATCTAGTGCCCATATTACAGGGTATCCTAGTTTGGAGCTAGGTAATTGGTGTGGAATTGTCCGGAATATATATATTTATTTATATTTATATACCTTTGTCATCCATGGTGGGCCATCCTCAGCGTAAAATAAATATATTAAATATGGTGTATCATGCATGAAAAGCGATACATACATACTGGTGACATGCACCATTATATGTATATCATGTTCATCCATGATGGACCATGATGCTTCATAAAATAATTATTTATTTTGGTATAACCTGACCTGTTATGGTGACCATGGTCTAAAATAGTGCGTTTCAACATAAAAACGCGGTGTCGCGGAACACATTGTAAAAATACGCCCATAATGAAAATCATTATTTCCTGACCGACCAGCTCTCTTCTTGTCTAACTGCAATAATTTAGACAGGAAGATAGCAGCAGCTGGTCGGTCTCCTTGAGAGTGATCAGTTTTTCTTTTTACTATCTTTATTTGTCACACTTTGAATTTCTGCAATCATTTCCCCCCAGACTCAAATGTATGGGAATAACCTTTCAACATTATTGAACTTTTTTAAACTCTAACCTATATTAATCTCATAATTTAGACTTTTTTTCCACAAAAAGAAAAGGAATGCTAATTTTTTGTTAAAATTATAATTTTTCTTGCAGACTACTTTTTTTCCAAAATCTTTAAATTTTAATTATACTGTCTCTAAAATCCACGGAAGGTCTTCTCACATAGTTTGTTTGTTTCTTTGTTTGTCGTATGAGGTAATGCTGGGCCTCTGGTGTCAAAGTTTGTCAGGCTGCTTGAGGACCTCTGACATGGCTTACACAGTTTTGATGTATGTCGCTCTAATGGTAAGGGCATTTAAGTAGTTGTAGATGCCATTGCTCTCTTGAATAAACTTTCTATTATGTATACATATTAACAACATCGTACGATATTACATTAAATTGAATTTTTATATTGATATAAATGAGAACCAATGTAATTCAATTATTTTAATAATAATAAATGTGTACAAAATACTAAAAGGGTCAAGAGAACTTTCATTTCGAATGCAAGCAACACACCAAGCAGAATTATTTTACTCACAATCCATACAACACTATGGCGAACTGTCAATTTTTTTTTTGCACATAGGTTTGCTGACCTTTAAAAAATCGGCAAGCGACCTGCAACAAAATATCATATCGTTATGTCTCATTTCTTGTCTCATTTCTTCACAAGACCTATGCATATGTTGTTGTCTTTCTTGTATCACTGCGAAGGAAGCTATATAGTTGTCTATTTGTTTCTCTGTCTACGGGTTTTATCGGCTTTGTTGCCTGCCGAATGGGTGAAAAAAAAAGATAATACAATGACGTTTCCGGTTCGGACGTCAAAATCATCAAAATAGTATACTTCCCGCCCGCTTCTCCTTTTTTAAACCAAAGGAGGTTGAATTACGCTTACTTTCCACCTGGTTTATTAAGGCAAAGGAGGTTGAATTACACTTACTTACCTTTTATCAGAAAGCGTAATTCAGCCTCCTTGCGTTAAACAGAATAATACTCTAAGCAAAATGACACATCAATATAAAACGTATAAAACCTATAAACAAAACATTTTAGTAAAGAGAATACTATGCATTATAGTTTATGGAGGAAGTAAGGAATTGCTGCTAGGTTATAGTTGTTACTTAGGATTTGTTGCGAAATATTTGTGATAATATTAGACGACTGTTTCCCTGCACAGTGAAACAACAGCAACATATCTAAACATACTGTTTTGTGATCTTGCTAGGCAGTAATAGCTTCATAATAGTTATTATTCAAAAGGCTAGTCTGTTAAACTACAATATCTTTAAACATTATATTTATCACGCACAGGTAAGTACTTAATTGCCTACCTAGTTATGCAGATAAAATGATTAAAATCTCTAAGACTTGTTTCAAAAGTAGTTAACAGTAACATTACCTACAAAACTTTGAAGCCTAATAACAATTATTCCTGGCCTCCCCAATAAAAAAAACTTAGACTAACAATCTCAGGAAATGATGCTGAATTACTAGCGATATTTTTGGCCTAAAGACGCCGTGAATTTTACTGACATAAAACTAAGTATGGGAGTTCGCCATTGTTCTTTAATCATCATAAAAGTTAAAAGCCGCTATCCATAGTTTTGAGCCGGGCAGCACATATAACTAATCGACTACGCACGTTGACACACGCTTGTGTGCGTAACAAGTAAATGTTTGCGTGGAGTGAACAGGCAAGCGATACGGGTTAATGCGTGTGGAAAAGAATGGCACAATATCGTTTGCAATATTTTGATAACGAACTATGACGAACGGTTTTGGACCATGCGATACGCACACCACAAATAGTCGCGTGATCGCATTTGAATAGTAGTAAGTATAGTATACTTTATCCTTATTTGTTTCTTTGATCGAAGGTGAGAACCAATAAAGGGAATACATACGATATAGGCAGCAGTATATAGTACTCTGCGTGCCGTAAGATGGATTTAGACACCGAAGAAAAAATTGGGATGATAATGTACTGGTCACGGTAGCCAAATTGGTTAACGGTGTGTGCCGTGCAGGAGCACGGAATTATGCGAGTTCGAGTCCCGTCCGTGATTAAAATTTTTTCTTTAGAAAATTATTAGATGATTATATTCTCGATAAGCAGGCATTAGTGCTAAAATCATAAAAACATTATACTAACAAGATCAATACCTGCCAAAACTATTCCATTCACGGTCAGACCAAGACGTAGGCTTGCGGCTTCTTTGTTTAATTCCATTAGTTGGCTAGGACAATGGCGAGGGTGGATTCTGCCCAACAACCCTTACCCGCCCTTTGTAACACGACAAATCCATACTGAAGGGTATGCGAAAGGCTGAGGGCTACTAAGTTTGTCCGCATTCCGCGCTTTGTAAAACTCGCTGTTGAAGGTTTGAAACTTGTATTAGAAAGGTTATAAATCTTTGGGGGTACCTTGTCAAAGCCTTGTTGGTTAGTTTATTGAGAAAGTAATTTGTGTCATCGTGGTCTTTAGTGGGAAATAATACAAATTGTTTGATTTGCTCTAAAGGTCGCGGATCTGTAAAAAATAAGACTTAGGTCATTTCTGATGGTTCTGAGCCCAGTTCTGATAGCTTACGCGTGCAAATATCAAATAATAATTTTGAAATCTCTACATTAATCTTCAGCACACAGCTCTTTCCCTTGCGCGTTAATTACCATTTCAATTTAACTTAGTAATTGAGAATTAATTTTACGTAACTACATAATAATACACCTCCTCTTTTTCTAATCTTTTTTTTTAATCTTATAGGTAATGTACCCTTAAAATTATTTTGTTGTAATTTACATGAACCAGCATAACGAATACAAAAAGTAGAAAATGAAGTTGTCTAGACTCTAAACAACATAGTATTGTTTTCTTCGTGTTGTCACCAGGTGAAGTATTTCCCGAGATGTACACCACAACGACGGCCCTTGACGACGAGGATGATCCTCCTGAACCTGGGGAAGAGATTCCGGAGGTGGAAGAGTGCGAGCCATCTCCATCGCCGCGGCCCGCGCTGTCAGCACTGCCGCCGTCGCCACCGGTGCCTAAAGAGGACTCGCTGACGTTGGACTCGCAGTACTACAGGTGAGTTACAGGTTCATTGACCTGGTGACATTGCCGGATGTGGAAGAGTGTGAGCCGATCGTGAACGCCATCTCAAGCATTTGTACCGTAATACTTTTAATTAAATTAGTCTTCATAGTTTTCACTTCAATAATCTGGCCCATACTGCTGGCAAAACATCGTCTTCTATTTATAGAGTAAGTAAAATGTTTCTTCTTAATTCAGTAATGTACGAGTATCGTTGGTTATCATATAAACAAGTTATCGGTTTAATATACAATTTCAGCTGGTATCGATTTACTTCTTCGCGGCCCAAAGATACACAGTTGGTGCAGAACACACTCCATATTTCCCGACCTTCAAATAAAACGCAATAAAACCCCGAGCAAGAAAATATTGTATATATATTTTCGCATCAATTCACGTGTTTCCTACCCCGCGGGCTTGCAGGACTCGGGAATTGTCCCGGACTCCGGGAAACTGAGATATATACTTTCCGGGATGCCCCATACCTACCTGCGCCGAAAAGGAAGGGAAAAAACGAACGTGGTAGTATTATGTATGGGATGTGTAGTAGATAGTGCCCGAATGACCACCGTTTTATTTTATGTTCCAAGAGATTTGCTTTAGTTATGACATTTTGTGGAAAAACTTACTTGATTCTATTTATCATTTTCCTAATGTATATTATTTGAACATTGTTTAGCTACTTGACCAGAACATTTAGGGTTTCTGTCACTAATCTGAGCTGTAAATATTACCTGAGTGTATAGTTAAAACTGCAGAAAGTTGTCTTTTTGTACAGAGAACTTTACTTAATCACATCATCAGCCGCAATACGTCCACTGCTGTGCTCGTGCATAGGCCTCCGCCATTAGGCGAGTTTTACAATAATCACTGCTTGACGTTTCTTAATGATTGCAGTAGATTTTGATACAAAATGCTGCTACCAATTTCCCGAATTGGATAAGAATTGCATGGGGTGAAAAAGGGTGACCTATTATTATGCAGGACCCACATGAAACACTACTGAAATGAAAGTCTTTAATTAATTATGTTTCTTCAGTTAGGTATGTACCTAACTGTTTAAAAATATCTAAAAAACAAACAGTTGGGTGAACAATCTAACAAGATCAAAAACTGCAATGTATTTGATAATGATTTCATTAAAATTCAATACTATTTTAATAAAAAAAACTATTCAAAGATACTTTTAACGTCATAATATACTCACGTAGATACGTAAAGTGAATTCTCTTCACTGCAAATGTGCAAATGGTATGAAGAAAATCTGCTAAAAAAAATATGTGTACCTTCCATAGCAGGTCAGTTGCAATTCATCATAATTACTTTCTTCCTTTCAAAACCCCATATATTACTCCCAAGACCCGCGCCGACCCGGAGGCAAACCCCGAAATGAGTGGAGCCCTCATAATTACACCTGCATATAAAAGATACGGGCACCAGTTCCCTAGAGCGTTATGAGAATGTATGAGGTCTTTGATTGTAGGAAAAAAATTGTATGAAGTGCTTGCGTATGATATTAATTTATTGTTAAAGCCTTTTGGGTTGTCTTTGTTGTAGGAATGTTAATATCCATCCTCGCCAGCTGGGTTTTTATTCGCTATGATTGTCCAGACACGTAACGCTTCTGAATGATATCTTCCAGGAACTGTTCGTGTATTTTCGTGTGGAGTAGCGAATAAGAGCTCTTAATGTTTATACAAACTGACGAAAACGGAAGCATAAAAACATGCATCTTGATTTTAATATTATTAACTGAAGGCCTATAATGATGGCTACCTACTTATTTTGTGCATACTGGATATAGGATCTCACAGAACAACAGTTTTCTTTTCGCATTCAAGTTTCATTCTAGATCACAAATTTCAAAATTTGGAAATATGTAAAATGACCTGATTAACACACAATTAGACATAATTGAAAGTGCTAAAAAACTAGACTGCGAACAAAACTTAAATGAGGAAAAAAATGTAGTAAGAATGGGTGCTAACCAACTATAAGTCGTCATATAAGTCGTGCTATTGGTTGCACGTAGACAAAATCAGGGATATGTAGGTAGGTAGGTATAGGATATAGCACTCGCAAGATTAATCTATTGACGTAATAATCATCAAAACTAGTTCATGTGTTTGGTTTTTATAGTGCCACAAAAGAACAGATATACATACATACATACATACATACATACATACATACATACATACATAGGCTAATAAGCACATTACCCAGGTTTATCAGCCTATGTAGGCTGACCTTTGCGTTGCGCAGTCTGGTAAAAAGAAGCAAAAAAATAAGTGGAAAAGGGTGCTGACTAACGAATCGTTATAGATCGGAATTATATTATGAAATAAAAAATGATAAGAGAAACCTAAAGATAATTTTCAAATACCTATTCAATGATAATATAATTCGTCGACTCTCAGTTTTACTTTTTAAGAATAATCATGGCGTCTGGTTGACGCCATTTTGAATTTAGAATACTGTCATGTTTAGTAGCACTTGCAAGATTAACATGACAAAGCGATGAGTCATCAAAACCGGACTACGCGTTTAGTCTCTAAAGTGCCACAAAGGAATAGACATACATAATGTATATAGGCTGATAAACACATTATCCGTTCTTTGCATTGCGCAGTCTGGTAAAAAATAGTGTCAATAACATTGAAATTTTAGTAATAGAATAGATTTGTTAGATGCATTAATTTTGATTTAAGTTCATTGGCACCTACAAAAAACAATAATTATTTACTGCTAAAATGCTGTGGAAGCCGGTATTTTAAACTCTAACGAAGAAAAAGCAGTAAAACATCTACGGCACATTTTTCTTGATAGTCACACAAACACGATATGAATAGGACCTTTCTTCATCGCCAACATTTTTGCCATTTCGTAGGTTGTCGCGACCTTTTTCTAAAAATACGCCCTGTCCTGGGAAAACCGGGGTGTCCGCCATTGTGCGACCATGTTTCATCCCGGGCGCGCCTAAATGCGTCACTTAGTTTGAAATAGGGACAATTTCCGGGAGTGAGATGTTTTGTCGCATTGAGGTAATGTTCAGGATGATGGACTAATGATGTGTCGAGTGCTACATTAGAGATGTGATACTAATGCACTGTTAATCATATCAAGCTTGTCTTTGTTTTCGTTTCAGATAGGCAAGAATTTGACTCTTACACCTGGTGTTAACACAATACTTCTAAGATCATGCTTGGCTATATGCAAGTCATATTAGTAGCCAAAAAAAAGCTGTTTTACAGTACAATAAAAACTGTTGTTTTGTGATTGGCCTGTTTAGTCTAGTCTTTGTAGCGTGGTGAAATCAGGATTATCAATATAATAATAGATTACCAAGGTTCGATGACAAATAAGGATTTATATGAATGAAAAAAAAGGCGAATTTTGATATTTAAACTTTAAGTCCAAAAGAGATATTAAATTTACTATATATGAAAAAGTTGATAGAAGTTGATATTATAATCGGAAAAAGTAGGAAAACTTCGAGGTTTCGACGTTTTCGGTTAAAGCTTGACGAGGGAATGCCCAATATAAACCCTACGGTTTCTAAGATATAAATTTACGATACTATTTGAAGTTACTACAATTTACACGGATAGTTGTCAGACTGATTCCTATGTCAGTGAACTTAGCAGATCATTGTCCAGCAGATCAAAAATAAATGAGAGTTCTTTTCGCATGCAGCTGAGTTCTATAGTTTCTGATACCTTTTAGAAGTAATTCTTGCGTTTTACCTTAAAAAAAACAAATTGATAAAACATTTTCTCAATTGATATAATGGTCTACCAACTTCCCATAGCAGTTCATTATGCTGCAAAGCAAAAATTAATTAGAGTTCTTTTTGCATGCAGCTGAGTTCTATAGTTCCTGATACCTTTTAGAAGAAGTTCTTGCGTTTTACCTTAAAAAAAAAACAATTAAGAAAATGATCTGCCAACTTCCTGCAGCAGATAGTTTGAGTTCTATAGTGCCTGATACTTTTCAGGAATAGTTCCGAACTCACGTCCATGTGCAAGCAAATTAAATACGGGAGTTTGAGAATAAAAAAAAAACGTATTTCATGTTTTCAAACAATTCTTAAAAGTTAGAACTCTTCAGATTCGTATCAGAACAACAACCTCGACCTCGATCGAGTTCAGAACTTACGTTCGAGTGCCAGCAGATCATGGTTGAAAAGTCGAATAATACCGTTTTTAAATATTTTTTTAGGGGCTAAAACTACACTGTGATGCATGCTCGCAGATTACACCTCAGTGCCAGCAGATCATCGTCAAAAATTTTGAATATCGAAATTTATTGTTACAATTGTTTTAAAATGATTCTTGGTGCCTAGAAATCCAAATAGTCGTGAGCAGAGACGACTCTCTTCTACCTTCGTCAAATTTATTTTTTACCCGTCTACGGCGAAGCAAGGGAAGGGTAATGAGTTAACAAAAACAGTATATGTATATATTATGTACTAGCTTTACCCGCAGATTCACACGCGTGGTCATTTCTCTGGGTAAAAGTTAGAGTACTTTTACCCAGAGAAATGACCACGCGTGTGAATCTGCGGGTAAAGCTAGTAAATAATATATACATAGACTGTTTTTGTGCTATTCCAGGACCTAAAATACCAATATACCAACATTTGATCAAAATTCCTTCCGTCTGTTAATCAATGATCTGTTACGGGAAGTTGGCAGATCATTTTGACAATAGAGTTTTTGAGGTAAAAACACCAGAACTATTCCTAAAAAGTACCAGGAACTGTAGAACTGAGCTGCATGCGACAAGAACTCTCATTTATTTTTGATTTTCTGATAAATGATCTGCTACGGGAAATTAGCAGATCATTTGGTCGATTGACTTTTTTTTAGGTAAAAACACAAGAACTATTCCTTAAAAGTATCAGGAACTGTAGAACTCAGCTGCATGCTATAAGAGCTCTCATTTATTTTTGATTTGCTGACAAATGATCTGCTACGGGAAGTTAGCAGATCATTTTGTCAATTGACTTTTTTTAGGTAAAAATGCCAGAACTATTCCTAAAAAGTATCAGGAACTATAGAACTCAGCTGCATTCAAAAAGAACTCTCATTTATTTTTAAAAATATTATAAAGATAGTAAAATTTACTCTTTTAAAGATTTATAAAGATAGTAAAATTTACTCCATTACTAAGTATGAGCTTCAGAAAGTACTATTTGAGAAATTAGTTAAAATGAATTACAATGAAACAGAGAATCTCCTTGTTCCACTTAAATAAAAATATAACCTAACAGTTAATAAAATACATAGCTTTCCCTCGTAATTTAACCTTGCACCCAAACACACCCTCACAATTATATTTAGTTAGTATAATCATAGACATACTCACAGCATTCAGGATTAAGAAAGGAAAACCTAATTTTCTTTTTCGAAATTTTATTATATAACTTCAAATTATTATTAAGTACTTATTAATGATTTTATATAATCTTTATTTAAGGCAAATTTTGTTCTCCGACGAATGAGGCCTGGTTCCTATCTCACGGGTTTCGAGCCTAGTTTAGGAACCAGGTGCTCCACTTTATTTTTTGTTGTTCATGCCTTGTTTCAATAAATTATTATTATTATTATATTATTATTATTATTATTTTTGATTTGCTGACAAATGATCTGCTACGGGAAGTTAGCAAATCATTTTGTCAATTGACTTTTTTTAGGTAAAAATGCCAGAACTATTCCTAAAAAGTATCAGGAACTATAGAACTCAGCTACATTCGAAAATAACTCTCATTTATTTTTGATCTGCTAGACAATGATCTGCTAAGTTCACTGACATCTGATTCGTCAGGTTTGAAAATCAAACATTTTGGTTCAAACACCGATCTGTCTCGAATAAGCTGGTAGATTCGAGTATTGCAGGTACAATTTAAAGAACGGGATTACCATTACATATTTATTGAAAGTGTTTTTTTATTGCCAGGTAAATCCTATATTGCTATATATACGTATATATGCATATACCGTACTTCCGGCAGGTTCTATAGATTACTCACTAAATATATTTAAATTATAAATCAACCGTGAAACTACAGGATAGAAATTTAGGTTGCAATTATATGCCCATTATCATACGTCAGGCTGAAGACACTCGTTCCATGACAGGGATGAAATACAGTATTATTGTCGACTAGCTGTGCCCGCGGCTTCGCACGCGTGTTCATTTCTCGAGGTTACAAGTACTCTATGTATTCCAGGACTTAAAATACAAAAAGTTTACCATCAACTGAACTATTGCTTCAAGTTTTACAACAAAGCGGTTGTTTGCAACGCTTTTTCACAAAAAGCAACATTACCAACATTTAATCAAAAGTCCTTTAGCTGTCAAAAAGTTTTTTATTGATTGCTAGGGTTTTACACATTATATTGAGATACCAAGTATACAATTTTTAAGTAAAACCTTAAACTATCTATTAGTGATAACTGCATCACAATCGGTGTAGTAGTTTTTACGTGATGCGCGCACAAAAAAACATCTATTTTTGTGTTTAAATAATTATCATCATCATCAGCCTATACCAGTCCACTGATGGACTTAGGCCTCTCCCAATGAACGCCACTGCGCCCGATCTTCTGTTCTTCTCATCCAGTCATCTCTCAATCTGGCCGGCGGAAGCGGGCGTCCCACACTACGTTGTGTTTGTGTCTACGGTGACCGTTAATCCTTTATGATAAAGCGCGAAGGCAAGCTTAAGATGAGCCGTACATTCAAACGGTTCTGTACATTTCGGGTATCAAGTTATTTGGACACAATACTGAGGGTTGAGCTGTCTGTAATTTCTGAACTGCAAACCTGATAGCCTTGAAATATTTACATGACAACATTTTAAGTCGGACTACGCGTTCATCAATTACAACTATGTACACATTTTTACTTTCATCCCCTCTCCCAAGGGAACCATGCTAAATATCGGGATGAAAAGTATCCAATGTCATGCCTCGTAGCATGAACTCAAATCAAACGTAAGTTTCATTTGAATTCATTCAGTAGTTTTGGCTTGATGCGCGGTCAAGATACAGACAGACAGACAGATATACAAAAATGAAAAAAATGAATATTTTGTCTTGAGAATCGAAAATAGAGTACGCTCCGTAAAAACAAATTACTTAATGCTTTACATAAATTTTGACCCGTATCCCGCAGGAACACTTTCTTTTTTCGGGATCAAAACTATCCTCAATTTTAACCCATCATATAAACTATGACTGTGCCAAGTTGCATCAAAATCCGTCCAGTAGTTTCAAAGTGGTAAGAGTTTTTTCAAATTACTTTCAACCATTAACCTGCGGGAAACTTTTAATTTTTCGGGATAAAAAGTATCCTATATCCTACCTCGTAGTATGAACAAATCATACCAAGTTTCATTTAAATTCATTCAGTGGTTTTGGCGTGATGCCTAGCCAAGATACAGACAGACAGACAGACAGACAAACATTAAAAAAATACAGTTTTGGCTTCAGTATCAAATACAGAGTAAATCCAATAAAAAAACAGTAAATATCTTCAATGTGCAGGATTGGACCTGTTACAGTTTTATTATAAGTATATAGAAATAGATAATCTAATCTTTGTCTCGTCTATCAATAGTTAACCTACGAGGTAGGTCTTTTAATTAAATTAAAAGACCTACCTCTATCTCTATTAGATTATCTATTTCTAGAATAAGTATATAGAAATAGATAATCTAATCTTTGTCTCGTCTATCAGGAGTTAGCCTACGAGGTAGGTCTTTTAATTAAATTAATAATTACTATAAAACTGTGCGTTGGTCCAACGACAACCTCTATATTACAATATGTGTTTGGTGCTTATTTTTGTGATTATTAATACATTTGTTGTTCGCTATTGAGCGAAAAGGATGATAGAGTTTATGATGAACGTAACTGAATGCCAGGTGGCCTTGGATGAGTTACTTGTACAGAAGGTCCGAAAAAATAACTGATTGCAGCATGCAGCACAGCTGGACCGTTCAACGGTGAGGCGAAATGATAATTGACATGCAGTGGGTATGATATGATACCATAAGTGTTGTCTTCTCAGTATTGTTAACTAGGTGATGCAGCAGTCGCCAAGACAATTTGTGCGGAGCATGCTGCAGCACGGCGCAATAAAAGAGTAAAAATCAGAAAGCCGTTTGGAAACGTCTACAGTCGTGGTCAAACGGGATCAACCGTACCTGAAAATCAGGATGTAACCAAAAAGCCGTGGAAAAAAACACACAACGGTTTTAGGGAAATAATCCTTTGATAAAAGCACACCGGCCAGAAAAGGTTATGTTTCATCAAAGTACTTGCGATCACTTCGATCAATATACGATATGTTTCTCAAATACGCACCTTTTAACTTATAATTTTCCGGGATAAAAAGTATCCTATGTTTTATTCCACGGTATAAGCTATCTCCATTCCAAGTTTCATCAAAATCCGACTAGCCGTAATCGCATGAAAGCTCCCCAAACAAACAAACAAACAGACAACGTTTCACTTTTATATATTGGTATGGATGTTGGCTACCGTTGGAATAAATTAAATATAATTATTAAATCTCGAACCTTATCACTGCCATCCAGATCCAGACGAACCAGACGAACGCGTCACATCTTGCGTCGGTCTGAAATTTGAAGTCTGAAATCTGCGTTGTCATTGTTTACAAGTTCCCTCTCTTGCTTTCTATTAATTATCTTATTTCCCTTTTTAATCAGTGAGTTTATGAACGTATTGTTTGTATAGACACAGTACATATATAGGCATCTGTAAAGACTATATATGTACTGTGGTATAGATGTGCAATTACGTTCCAAACTATGGAGTTTTGTAGAAAACCAGTGAAGTCTGTCATTTGCCGAACACTGGACATTCGCTTATTGATTATTGGATATTTTGTTTATTTCCTACCAAAAAGAATACTACGCTAATCTTATAACACGCTAGAAAGGTTGTTTCATAGTTCTTTGTAATATTATAAAAACTAAGTTGGAGTGATAAGCAATGCCTTATCAATGATATTTCTCATTTCATCTTTGTTCTGTATTGCCAGTCATTTACTGATTGGTTTTCATTATACTCGTATTCGTAAGTACTAGTATCACACGCTACATCATTGAACTTCTTACAAACAACTAGATATACTATTTTTTATCGACCACAGTAGATAATTTTAAGGGTAAATTTAATGAAACAAGTGGCAGGAGTTGAGGGGTGGTGGGGTGGAGGGAGGAAAGGGCTGCCCCCTGGTACTCTCCTCCCCCCCCCCCGCAGGGGTGGGGGGAGGGGGGAGGGGGGAGGGGGGGTAGAGGGCCTTTTTTTTGTTTATTCTCCTACTTATAGGATTAACCTTGGCGCAACCTTTTAACACCGGGATTTCTCGCGAAAATTGTTTCAGTTATTTTATAGTAATAACTTTGAAGGTTTTAATTGATACAAATAATTGTAATTTGAAAAATATATATTGAATACTTCGCAACCTTCAAATGACAAAGCTGCGCTCGAAGCTAATATTGGTTTTGCCTGAGGTCAGAAAGATTTTGTGGTGGCACTTCTTCGAAGAGCTAACTGTTCGAACCGATATTACTCCGTGTTCTCATAACTTCGACTTAACTCAGCCTTAGTCATTACTCCGCTAGTTCCCGGTTTTTATTTGGGGCTTAAAACTTGCGACAGAGCAGTTCCTAGAAGTTTCACAGCCCGCTGCCTTTGTGTTACATCTGTCAGTAGTTTTGTGAAACAATGCTCGCTGCAAAACCTCTTGAATAAATTCGAAATTCGAGAGCCGGAGACTGTTTTTTTGTGCTTCTTATGAAAAGATTGCTTGGAAACTTGAGGCAAAACTAACTGTTTTTGGTTGGAAGTATGGTTTTGGGTCTGCCCGGTTCGAAAATGAAGGGGTTGAACTTCGCTGCCGTGGCATGCTGCGGAGCGACACGGAAGTTGCGCTCTGGCCCACTCAAAATCGGTAAAAGCGTGATCAAAATTTTTAACTACGTCATGTCAGTGAAAGTATTGACTAATAAGTGGTCGAGTTTTAATGGTTAGGATTAAAACAAAAACTTCCTTCAGATTCTTTAATGCGTCCGTGTAAAAAAAAAAAAACATAAAAAATATATAACAAAATAATGATGTTTTATTAACATTTATGTATTTTACAGATGTATCAACAAAAGTTAAAAAACACACTATGCTTTCATATAAAAACACTGTTTATTTTAAACTTATTTATGATTTTAGCAAATCTGTCAACAAAAACAATTAAGTACATATGTGTACATTTAGATTGAACTGTTGACACGCTAATAACTGAAGTTTTTTATCGATAAGAGCAACGATCGATTTCAAAGGAATTTTCATACGGAACCACTTGAAACCTTATTATATAATGAAACTACAAATTATTAATTAGGTGGATATTGTAAACATTTGCACGTCTGCTTGCAGGCTGAATACAGTGTTACAAAAAATAATTTATTTTAAGATCTTTTTATATGACTGTGTTCTGGCAAATAAACAATTTGATTTGATTTGATTTTAAAATAATCACACTGCGCTCGTCACGCTGATACATTGCTTTTTAAGTTTTACATTTCCAGTAATTTATCTGAACACAGTGCCTTTTAACCACAGAACACAGTAATGTTTGAACTTTACAAGCTACTGCCTAGCGGTTGAATATCTGGCAAACTCTTTTGACATTCCATTTGGTAAACCTCTTTGAGCGGCCTGACAAACTCTTACGCCAGAGGCCAGCACTAGCCACTACCACCCTTCAGCTACTTATTCAACCTTATACTTGTATCTTGAAACTATTGTTCTGAAACGATACCTTGTCCCTTGCCATAAGTAATTCCCCACAATCAATGCACCTTTCCATCATCACAACTCACGCCTAAACAAGACGGATGGCCACATTTCGCCGTAGACGTAATCTCACTAATGTGTTTACCTACTTGTTTACCTCTGTGTGCCTTTGTCTCGAAGGCCCAAATAATGTCTTAATACCGCCATTTCTCTCGGGAGCTTTTTTCTATCCGACCTGATAACCATAATGGATGGCGCCAACTTTGGCTGAATTAACCGGACTTTGCGTGTCGCTGAAATAATGAACGCCATTTTTCAGAGGTACGAGCGCAGTTTGGCTTTCTAATTTTTCTGAAGATATTTTTGTGGTTCTTCTTTCGAACCGGTCGAGTAAAAAAGCAATATGGATAATTTATTGTTATTACCCGACTGAGGAAGGTTATATGTTTGGGTTGTATGTATGTTTGTACGTTTCTTAGGCGCATCCTACAGCCTAAACAGCTTGATGGATTTATATAAATGAGGTATCATTGGATTCGTCTTAATCACGAGAGTGCATAATACACATGGATACATGGAACACATACATGATACGTGACACGTGGGATACATTATATTAAGTGTCAAGAAAACTAACAAAAAACGACCAATACCTATCGAATGAGGTATCGATATAAGGGTCTTTAAAAAACCATTCCAAAAATATTTAATTCTATTACCTAAACAGTAGCAATTGTCTTTCAAGCTTCTTACAAAATTTTCTATTGTGGGGGTATTCAAGTTATGTTACTGCTATGGTCCATTGTTGCAATTGCAACTATTAAAGTAAATTAAAATATGTAGGTAAGTAAACAAGAAACGTTAAATTCAAACTAAATTTATACGTTAACGTCGTCGCGCCGCGCCCACACCTGCACTGCGAGCCTACATACTCGTAGCACGTGAGTTCTTTAAATTTTTATTCAATAGTTATGTTCGCAATCGTGATTTTATATTTTTATTTATAAAATACTGTTATTATTATACTCCTATGTTAAAATTAGCCGTACACGTATACAGATAATTTCAAAATAATATGTAGTAAGTAAACCTAGAACTCAATCCTACTACTACGAGTATAATGTAAACTAACTTGACTAAAAAAGAACAATTTTGTAAAAAGAAAAGTCATAGTGTGTTAGGTGTAGGAAAGGTGCGCTATATTTATTTTCTGTGAAGACATATCGCTTTAATATTTCAGACTGCTCTGAATCTAAGCTAAATTCCTTTAGCTCATTCATCAAAATAATGACCACGAGGCTCTGGCAGCTGTCAGCTGTTTCTTAGAAATTTGTTGTATAAAACTATGCTAACTTTTAGATATAACTAATATGAAACTTTGAGGATTACACCAACATTATTGAAAATTATTTATTTATGAACCCAAGAAGGTTAAACAAGTATAAATAAAAAAACATATAACCCTTGACCCCACTTTCCCCTCCATTATTGCTAAGGACCATCTCGATCGCGTCAGCTTTCAAACAGAAAAACCGCAACAAAATTGGTTCATTCGTTTGGAAGCTACGATCCCTCTCCCCTATTATAGCTGAGAACCATATCGATCAAACCAGCTTTCGAACAGAAAAAAAACACATCAAAATCGGTCCATTTGCTTGGGAGCTACGATCCTGATCCATCATTATAGCTAAACACGATTTTGATCACATCAGCTTTCAAACAGAGTAAACCGCATCAAAAAAAGTCCATTCGTTTGGAAAATACGATGCCACAGACAAACAAACGGATATATACCTAAAAAGTCTAAACTTATAACACGGGTACAGTACATAATAATTATAGTCCTTACAATCAGTAGAGTATCGAAGCATGGTTTTCGAGTTTGATGTCTACTGTCAATCAGAGACCTAGGGTTGCTACTGGCGGGTCTTTAGCCGGCTACAAAATAGGAGGGTTATGACTTTATCAGAATATCTATGTATGCATGAATAAATGTATTTATTATGTCATTTATGTTCAGCATTACATAAAACCTACTGCACCGATTAAAATGCTATTTTCACTGTTAGCACGCTACTGTTTACTGCATATGAGCTTAGGTTTTGACTTAAAAACTAATGCACCTACTTTGTATCTCAATCCCATGAATAGAAGCCGAGCAATTGATGCCGAGCAGATTGATGGGATGTGTGGGAGCGAAAGACGATCTCACTGCTTCAAGCCAACCTCACCTGCACGCGGTCATCCTGCTGGATAACGAACAAGGCTCTGGTGGTATAACCATTCCAAAAATAAGTGTAGCCAAATGACACAGGCAGGTGAAGAGCAGCAGCGTCACTGATGCAAGAAACTTCGCCCTGTGATCGCCAACCTGCATGCCCAGCGTGGCAATTATGGGCAAACCCTCCTCATGAACGGCACAAACAAGCTAGCTTCCCGGTCGCCCTGCTAGGCCTGACTAAGATGGCGGTCAAGGAAATGGCAGGGCAGGGGGTGCTAAGAATCCCCGGGATACCGTAGGCCACCCAAAACGAAAAAAATGACCCTGGCTACATATAATGGACGAACGATTTGGCTTGACGAACACATGGTGCAACTGGAGACAAAGCTTAATTAGATCAAGTGGCATATTCTAGGATTAAGTGAAGTCCGAAGAGAGGAGAGGAGGACACAATAACTCTGGAATCGGGCCACCTGTTCTACTTCTGAGAGGGCGATCAGCACTCTCAGGGTGGCATGGGGTTCTTCGTCAATAAGGTCCTCATTGATAATGTTGTAGAAATATCGAGAGTGTCGACCAGGGTAGCGTGTCTGGTTCTTAAATTGACCGAAATGGTCGTGCAGGCTTACGCTCCGATCTTGGCACACTCGGATGATGAGGTAGAAGATATGTTTGATGACATATCTTCGGCCCTACATTAACACTGCAAGGGCCCACTACAACATTATTATGGGAGACTTTAAGTCTAAAGTGTACAGGGAGTAAAGACTTGCAGTGAATTGAAAATAGGTACAAACGCTTATACGGGACAGGAATCACAGGAGGCAAATGCTAGTTAACTTTTTGGAAAAAAGAGAGGTTCATTTTGATGAATTCTTTCTTCAAATAGCAAACCCAGAGGAAGTGGCCCAATGGTGAGACAGAAAATTATATTGACTTCATCATGATGGACAATAAACACATATTCAAGTATGTCTCAGTGATCAGCAGGTTTAATACTGGTAGTGATCACCGACATGTCCAAGGCTCCTGAAATATCGACAACAAGCTTGAAAGATGCCGTCTGGTGAAGTCTACGCTCCGACTCAACCTGCTCCAGGCTGCTGTTGGATCAGAACAGTTCTAGCATAGGTTGGAAAATCGATTCGCTGCCTTGGAAACCAAATGACGTAGACGAGGAACTCTAAAAAGTTGTGGAAATCCTTAGGGAGGAAGGCACTAAATTTTGTCAACTGCAGCTTACGGGCACGAAGTCTAAAATATTGAATGAGGCTCTTCAGCTTATGGATGAGTGACGAGAGCTACACCGTCAGAGAAAAGGGAGCTAAATAAAAAGATCAGTAAGCTGGTGCGACGTGACCTCCGATGGTCAAATACACGCCGAATAGAAAAGGCAATTGAGCAAAATCGGGCGTCAAAGTCTTTGCCCAGCAATTGAGTAGATCCCATCTGACGAAGCTCAAAACTAATAATGCCACAAACGTCATCTCTAAGCTGGAGATCTTTTCTGAGATAAAAGATATTTATAGCCGATTGTACGACTCACATGCTTCTAGACCTGAATGTAGCTTAGAAGATTCCCGTGCAATACTGGACCGCCACTTCACTGACGAAATGTACGACGTCAGCCTAGACAAGATTGTGATGGCGCTCAAACAACATAAGAATGGGAAGGCCCTCGTGAGTATGGTATAACTTCAGAGCTCTTGAAGGCAAAAGGGAAACCCTTACTTCAGGAACTTCAAGGGTTATTTAGCACCGTCCTTAACAGTAGGAGAATCTCAGAAGCGTGGAGCAGGAGTTTGGTAGTACTCGTCTTTAAAAAAGGGGGTAAAACCCTTTTAAAGAATTACCGACCTCTTTCACTCTTGAGCCACGTCTATAAGTTATTTTCGAGGGTCATCTCAAATCGTCCCGCAAGAAGATTTGATGAATTTCAGCTTCCAGAACAGGCCGGGTTTCGCGGAGGATTGAGCACCATAGACCACACACACACAGTGAGACACGTAATACAGAAGTCTGAAGAGTACAACCAGTCCCTGTGTCATGTTTTTGTGGACTATGAGAAGGCCTTTGACTCCGTTGAAACCTCGGCGGTTCTGGAGTCTTTACAGCGTTGTCAAGCAGTGGTCCAGGGACCACTTGGCGAGGAGAGTATATTCTTACAAACCAAAAAATATATTTTAAAATCGGTCCGCAGTTGACGGAGATTTCGCCCGACATACATTAAAAAAAACTGAAGTCGATTATAAATTGCCTGTGACAATCATGCGATAAAGATCGCTCGATTGATACCTCGCTTGTCAAAATCGAACCAAGTTTTTAATTTGAACACATAATCCTTTCTGTGCTTCGCCGTAGTTGGGTAAAAAAAGCTTTTATGACACTATGCCTCGCGAAGAATCGATTATTAACTCGCTTGTCAAAATCGGACCAATAGGGCCGACGCTATAATGGAACATCCACATACACCCACATTCAAACAAAAGGCTGTTTAACTCTAGTGAGTTAAACAGTATGAATGTGGGTATGTTGCAAGTGAATCCCTGCCCTTGCTTAGCTGTACTCGGGTAAAAATATTACTATTGCTCATAATCAGATCTCCATTCTATGTTGAAAAAGGCGTCTGGTACAGTGAAATTGCAATGGAAACACGTAGTTGGAAACTGGTATGGAGTACTGCTGCCACTTCTGGAACGGTTCTGCCAAGTATCAGCTCTAGGCTTTCGATTCAATTGAGGCTTATTGGGGATGACACTCTGGATAAGAATAAGCTTCAATGTCTGGCGCATCGTTGTGAGTCGATAAGCCTGTCGATATTCTATATATTGCACTATTGGGAGTGTGCACAAGAAATGCACAATCTATTTCGACGTATGACTAGACGATTGGCAAAACGCCACCTTTTTATGGTTGAAATACTTCGCACAAGAACGAAGCGTTACGATTCTTCATTTATTATAAGAACTGCAAAGGAGTAGAATGCTCTGCCCTCGTCAGTGTTTCCGGTAAAATATAACCCAGGTGTGATTAAGTCAAGAGTGAATAGGTATCTACTTGGCAAGCGTGCTACACCTTCGACCACATCATTGCTTTCCATGAGGTGAGATCGTAGACGATTGCCAAGTCGGCAATAAAAAAAACTGTCAATGTCTAACGGCTGGTTATTTGTTTGGCAGCTACACAGTGGCACTGGGAGTGACGGTGGGCGCTGGCTGCTTCCTACTGGCGCTGAACGTGCTGGTGTTTGCTGGCATCTACCTGCAGCGTGGTCGCAGACGGAACTCGCACCGCCGCCCGAGGAGAGACGGTGAGTCGCACTATTCTTACAGCACCACTTTTATTATCTACTACCCTTTGCCCGCGGCTCCGTTTGCGTGTTTTTTTTTTCTTGCTCGTGTTTTTCTAAGTAATACCATGTATTTAACTAACTCAAAGTCTGACAGAAAGCTAATGAAAAACATAGCTTTGAAAACCTGGCGACGTGTTTATCCCGCGTAGCTAACGCATCACTGCGAGTCACACATGGTCTGGCCGACAGGGAGGAACTTCGTGGATAGAGAAGGTTAACATAAGTAAACGTTTTTATGTAGAAAACATGAAGGCTACATGAAAATGCTTTAGCAGAGATAGCGACCGAATTGGAGTCAGATCGCGCACCGAGAGTTCCATACACCACACAATACTTTGTTATGTGTTTTCCAAAACATCATGTTTTATTTTATTTTACGTAATCATTAGTGCAAGTCTGACTCGCACTTGACCGGTTTTTATTATAATGTTGTTTTACTTTAGAGTTTGTACTATAGTCACACCAGTTAGGTTCTTGTATTTATGTAGAAACGACAGAGCAAAAACAAATACTATGTAGGTAAGATGAGCAAATGCAAAGACAAAAAACGTTTGTTGTATGGTGGTAACGTTAAACTTGTTTTAAATTATTTGTTAGGATATTCCAAACCATAATAAATTAATACATTTATTTGTAAGCTTAATAATTTGGCTGCCTTTGGACCCTTGGTTCCGCACAACCTTTAAAATTGCCCCTATATTTGTTTGCCATAATGACGATATATATTTTAAAAATTTGATCTGTGTCACCAAAAGAGTCGATTGATGCAAAAATTTTTAACAGAACTTTCAAGCCCTATAAAGAAAATAAAGGGGCCCGGGGGAACCCTTTATTTTCTTGGAATTCAAAGTATCTAAATTGTATCTTTGTTTTGCCATTATGACATTTTTTTTCATGATTTTATCCGTATTGCCAAAACTATCGATTGGTTTAATGATATTTTTACATAAGTTTCAACCTTTATCCCGCAGAAACCCATTAGTTTTTAGGATAAAAAATATCTCAATTTTAACCAATAATTATAAGCTATGATTGTGCCAGGTTGCATCAAAATCCGCCTAGTAGTTTCAGCTTGACGCGTATTCTTTTACATAACATTGAACCTCTATCCTGCTGAAACCCTTTAGTTTTTTTGGGAAAAAAGTAGCTTAAATGTTGATGCATAACATCAGTTATATTTGTGCCAAGTTGCATCAAAATCCGTTTAGTAGTTTTAGTGGTTTCGGCGTTCAATCAAAGAGACAGATAGACAGTCAAAAAATAACTATATTGCGTGCTTTTCTATAATTAAGTTCATCCTAAAAAAAAAAAAAAAAAAACAGATTTTGCCCAGTTTTACTTACAGATTTATTATAGTGCGCACTTTATCGTATAGGCTTAACTAAACGATAAAGTGCGCATGCCAGCTAAGCATAAGCCGTACGTTCAAACGTTCCTGTACTGTACATTCCGGGTTTCAAGTTATTGGTATCAAGGATTGGTTTTTAGTTACTGATGGTTGTGTTGTCTGTAATTTCTAACCTACAAAACTGATGACCTTGAAATATTTACGGAATCTTTAAAGTACCTCCAGTCCAACAAAAAAGAATTAGTTAAATTGGACTACGCGTTAATGAATTACAATTATGTACACATTTTGACTGTCATCCTCTCTCCCAAGGGAACAATGTTGTATTTCGGGATAATAATAATAATAATAAGTTTATTAACCAAATAAGATGGATGTACATTGATAGGCAGCGGACCCACACTAGGCTCTACGCTCGTGTCGTGGAAGCCTGGTCTGAATTCCATAACATAATTGAATTAAATAGAGGTATCTCTTCCTGGCAAAAAACATTAAATCTAATCTGATATATTAGATTTAATGTTTGAAATAACAAAATTTAAAAAAATATGTAATCTTAACTTAAAAAGTATCCAGTGTCCTACTTCGTAGTATGAACTCAACTCATACCAAGTTTTATTTGAATTCATCCAGTAGTATAAGCGTGATGCGCGGCCAAGATACATACAGACAGATAGACAAAAATGAATAAAAAAACAGTTTTGGCTTCAGTATCGATTATAGAGTGCCATTTTTTTAAATTATTTTCTACGTACAGAATTGGGGACCTGGTATTGTTTTATTAAATGTATATTATAAATCAAATCAAATCAAATCAAATCAAAACATTTATTCGCATTTATAGATTTTGTTATTCCTTTTTGTTCATCCCTTTCCTTTTATATTCCTTGATTATTGTAATTATTTGTATTTTCTACCTTTATCTATTTAATCAACTGGTTATGTTCCTCCGCGAATGGCCTTCTGTCAATGAGGCTGAGCTTCCAATATTTGTTGCGGCTATGAGATTGATAATAACAAATAATATTATTTCATGAAATCATATTAAACAGATTTGAAATAAGTTTAATTCCAAGCATCTAGTAGGTTTTTATTTTTTCTATGCGGCATTCTTCAAATAGTGGTATATTTACCCGGAATTTAATTATTTCCGCCCGCCCGTGTCCGTTTCTCCCTCTCGCATGTAGGCATCAAACAAACAAACACGAGTTCGTCTTTCACTGCTTTTGTGATTATAATTAATCAGCTGTTTATTCGAATTTTGGCGTTAAAACACTTCGACTTTTTTGGATCTTAGTAAACACATTGACACGCAAGGGTAGGACCCTGCAACAGTCATGTGAAGTCCGGGTCCACAATTACCCCGCTGTTCTTTGTAGGTATGACATTGATGTTCTACTCAGCCTTCTATGTGTCACTTGTACCATATAGGCAGTGTTTGCTAGAAAGTCATCCGCTTGACTGTTTTAACACTGATGACCTACGTCACCAAAATTTAACTTAGTGAGCTCTCTTTGTCACATCATAATAAAATATAGCCTACATCAAAGAGTCATTCCAGTGAAATAATATTACAAACACACCCACACCCTTCCGTATTATAATTCTCATATATGATGAACTAGCTTTCACACACACCTCCGTTCGTGTGGACTACAGTTTATCACGAAAAAAACATCCTATGTTCTTCTAGGAAATTAAAAACCAATGGAAAAGTATAGCAACAACGCTCTTGATGCTTTTTGACAGACTTGTTATAATTTGGTTTCCATGGCAACCGTTCCTTACAGCGAGTAATCGTCATTTTTCAGTTTTCACGTAGAAATTTACCATTTTCCGGGATAAAAAAGTATCTTATGTTGGTCTCTATATTGTACAGTACCTATTTACAAAGATTCATCAAAATCGGATCAGCCGTTTTAGCGTAAAAGCTCTCGAAACATACAAACAAATAGACAACGTTTCACTTTTATATATTGGTGTGGATATCAAAGAAACCCAATATAACAAGTAAAATTATTATAAAAATACAAAAACCCGACTGCGAACAAAATTATTGAATATGAAATAACCGCCCGCAAAAATAATCACAATAATATTATAAAGGCAAAAAAAATTATGTACTCGTATGTAAGGGTATGTGTGTGTGAATATGTTTGTTACTTCTTCTTGCTTAAACGGATTTGGATGAAATTTGGTATGGTGGTAGCATATCCCCTCATTCATCAACACATAGGCTATTTTTTATCCCAGAAAAATGCATCGTTCCTGAGGACGCGGGTGAAACTGTCGGACGCAGCTAGAAATTATATAAATTTTAATTTTATTTTTTACTATCCCATATTTTTCTTTACTTTAATAGTTGCAATTGCAACATTAGACTTTATTCTTTACATTCACTAGAATAATCGAAAAATTAAAATTTTGTAATAAGCTTAAAAGACAATTGCTACTGTTTAGTTATAAAAATTATATATTTTTGAAATGGCCTTTTAAAGATGTTCATTTTGATACCTCGCTCAATAGGTTTTGGTCATTATTCCTTCCGTTGGATTTACAATGTGGCAGCTGTAAGCCGCCATATTAGTTTTCATGACACTTCATATCTATAGCACTGTCGTGATCAAGACAATCCAATTATATCTCATTTATCAAAATCAATCAAGCCGTTTAGGCTGTAGGATGCGCCTAAAAAACGTACAAACAAACAACCAGATAATAAAACATACATACATCCAACTCAAACACATAACCCTCCGTGCAGTCTGGTAAACAACGATTACTACATAAATATAATTTTAACAGTGTACTTATATTGGTGTACAGTATACTGTACTAGGATTATCTAGAGTAAGATTAACAAAATGTCTTGCCACATTTCCAAATTATCCTACAAAAAAGAAAATCTCCTGTCCTCGCAGCACCTCGTAAAACTTAATTACTAAGGCTTAGACCCAAAGCTTAGAGTGGTCTACACTCTAAAGCGGATAAACGCAACCAAGCTGCCTCGAGCGGCATATTAATATAGTTAGAGCCCTGGCTCGCTTGACTAGACAATTAGGGCTAACGCTTCATTGGATTGCCTAGGTTTGTTTTGATGGTCCTGTTAATTTTGCGGGCTTTTTGGCTGACTAAAGATTTGATAGCCGTTTGGCAGCCAGTTTCACTTCTAAACATTAAATTTAAATCTTAACATTTTGGTAATTTTATTTAATTTAATCATCAATTTTTTATTTTTTAATTAAAACGGAGAGTATTAATTACTAGCTTTCCCGTCCGCGACTACGTCCGCGCGGACTACAGTTTTTCACGAAAAAAGCATTTTATGTTCTTCTACAATATTAAAAACCAACGCAAAAGTAGGTATAGCACCAACGCTCTTGATGTTTTTTGACAGATTTATTATTTCGGTTCCATGGCAACCGTTCCTTATAGCGAGTAATCAACATTTTCCAGTTTTCTCGTGGAAACTTACAATTTTCCAGAATAAAACGTATTCCATGTTTTATTCCAGGGTATAAGCTATCTCCATTCCAAATTTCATTAAAATCCTACCAGCTGTTATTGCGTGAAAGCTCCCCAAACAAACAAACAAACAGACGACGTTTGACTTTTATATATTATAATAAGGTATAATTATTAGAATTAGTAAAAACAAAATACAATAAATAATACTCCAGTAACTCAACTACATGGTAAATACACACGGCCCCTCCTGTTGCCAAATCCCCGGGCGCCCGATACACGCGGCCCCTCTTGTTACCAAAATTTAGAACGCCCGATACACGTGGCAACAATTGTGACATTTTTCCGATTCAAATAGAATTCCGCGCTCCTTGCCCAATCTGAGTGTTTTATTAGTTCAAGGGACATTTTTCCTCTATGGTAAAACACCCAATAAGAACTAATAACCTTAGTAGGATAAATAAAAAGACCTTTAATTTTGATATTTTTTTTGATTTTTTGCTGGTGTTCAAAAAGATATTCTGGACACTTTTTCTACTAAACTGTGTTGATATAAACAATAACAGGGTGTCATCGATCTTAATTCCAACATACAAATTTTTTTCCAGGAATAACTCCCCATTTTTTACTTTTTCCGTGGTGGTATTTCCATACATAATAATTTCATAAGTCTTTATTTAAGTTTGTCAGTAGCTACATGTATTCAGCCAATCACAGGCCGAGTTTTGTACGATTGCGCCGAGCCATTGAGCAAGGAATGGAAAATAAGTTTGACGCGACCACAGCGACAACAATATTTTCGCTCCAATTTGCCCGTAGTGACTATTACTTATTCTTTGCCATAAGGTTCAAAATGTTTTAAACGGCTATTCCTATAACTGCAAAAACTAACCGTTACTCGCGCTATTTACTCGCAGAAATTCTTTTAAAATGGGTGGTAATGCGAGTAGAGTTGGGGTGAGATTGTTCAGAACGTCAAATTTTTATCCGACGGTTGTAGGTATAGCGAACGAAAGCTTGTGTTTATACATTATTTTAACTATTATAGCTCATCAGAAACTTAACTGGGAAATTTAAAAAACACTCGTTAAGGCAAGCCAAAGGGGCAAGCGTATTCCACTATATGAATCATCGCTTTGCATCAATTTTAATGCAAAGCGATGACTCGTAACGCTGCTTCGCACGCGTGCTCATTTTATTTAAAATTAACCTTTACGTGTTATTCGAGGACCAAAGTACAAAGTACAATATATGAAATTTGTTAAAAATTTGTTCAGTCGTCAAATATTTTTAACGATTGCTCGGCATCTTATCATTGGATTAAGATACTAAGTACCTTAGTGTTTATGTAAAACTCTAAGCTACCTAACAGTGGAAGCCGCATTGCAATCGGTCCAGTTACGTTACGTTACGTTTAGTTACGTTATGCGTGAACAAACATACAGAAAAACAAACAGACAGACAGTCACGTATTAAAAAATACTAGTGGCTCTGTGAGCTGTAGACCTCGCGCTTACAAACTTTTTTGTAAACAATCTAGCGGTGTACAAGCGCCATCTAGTTACCTTATTGTACAACTAATATAATAACTAAGGTGCTCCATCAATCCCTACCAGTAGATAAAGGGCTGATTCCACTGGTACAAACCTAAAAGTGAGAAATTTACTGCATTTTGAGGAGCTATTCAGCTCATCACTCCAAAGAACCTCATCAGATCTTCACCAAATTTTTATAAGACTAATTTTAAGTTACTAGTTTTCAAATAAAGAAAGAACCATCGAAATCGGATTTAATAAGGCAGAGTAATTCAGTAGCCTTCTTTTTACCTATTTTTGGGGGAAGTACCTCCCCAATGAAAAATACCCGACGACAAAAAAAAACGAAGAATTCGCTTAACCTTTATTTCAAGTTTCATCTAGGTCAGTTGAGAAATACGACCTGTAGAGGAGAACAGCCGGACAGACATCCAAACAGGACACGAAACGGACATACGAAAGATTTTTTGCCTAAGCTGAAACAGAGACACTTCACGCTCGCTCGGTCAATTATATTCATGTTTTCAATTAGCTTACGCTATGTACCACAGTTTTTTTTTTAAATTTTCTTCTTTGTACTGACTTTTTCATTCTTATTGCTTTACTATAATTATAGATATGTAGATTGTATACTTACTTATTGCTCATGACTGTACATAATTGTTGTGATGGTAAACAAAATAGAGATGTACTGATTTGGTGCTGATTTTACGTGGGAGTTATCATAACGCTCTGATATCTAAGAGCTCTAAACTCGTTCTACAGGGTTTCCTATATATTTTACCAATTTTTGTTAAGACTTTGTATAGACATGTTCTGTACTTCACTCATATATTTTATTTACTTACATGCTTGTTGAATATACTCCCGGCTCTCAGATACTATTTTGTTTAAGATAACTAAAGCAGAGATGCACTAATACCAGTTGTTCACCAAGTGTCCGTGTGTGCAGGGAGCTGCAGCACCCGCGCCGGCGTGGCCTCTCTGAACACCGACCCCTCGGGCGCTCCGTCTCCCAGAAGGAGCACCCTCAAGGTAACAATATCTTTCCATTACGTTTGTTATATAACAAAATGCAAGCTTTCTGAGTATTGGTGCATCACTTGCTTGCTCGTCGTATGAGCTAGTGCTCGCCTCTTGTATCAGAGGGCCTCTGACATGGATTAACGACTGCTATTAATCAATAACAGTCGGGAGCCACAGCTTAACGTGCCCTTCAAAGGACGGAGCGATGGAAAACTGCACATAATTTAGAAAAGTCATTGGAGTGGAGCCGAGAAACGACCCAGGATTCTAACTCACGCTAGTATACCGCAAGGCTACCATCGCTATTCTAAACTTTTAAACCATTTTAATTTAGTATAGGACAAAATAGTCATAGCCTTTTAAATTTTTCCATTTAGGTATGCCAAAAAACACTCAAATCTGTTAATAGTTATATAAAAATGTTCTTATAAAATAATCACGGAATTGTGATCAGTTTAGATCGGAGTTATCATATCATACCAATTTTCCCAAATTAACATATCTATCGCGTTCCACAGCGCAGCTGCGAATCAGAGCTAAAAGAGAGGCCAGCCGCCACCACCGCCGCCGCGCCGCCGAAAAAGCGTGTGCAGATACAAGAGATATCTGTATAGACGACGACGATGATTTCTGAACACAACTGGAAATACCCATTGCGAACTAGATTAAACCGGCGTGAACAAGCGTTCGAATGTGCAAACTGTAAATAACTGGTATGAAAATGGGTTCAACCTGCGTTTGGCTTTGTCGACGCATAGTTTAAGTATTTAAAAACAGTGACGAAAACAGTTCTGTTGTGGTGACAATCTTTGTGAGTAGTTTGGATGTAAGGACTTACGTTTTAAAATGATCTAGTGGTAAACTTTATAAATGGAAAAAACAAATGCAAAATAAAATAACACCAAATTTATTTTTGTGACATTAAAGTAACTTTATGCAAAAATAAGTAAGAAGCTTGAAATCCCTCAGACTAAAAAAAAAGAAAAAAAAGAGGCAAAGTAACGCCTGATTCTATCAACTCCCTCAGACTACTAAACTTTATCAAATATATTATTCTCAGATTTCACTATCAAAATATTTGTACAATCGTGCATTTGTCGATATTCTCAATCTAAATTTCGCATATAACCATGGTATCGAATTGACTATCGAGAGTGCACTCACAAACCGGCAAACACGATTAGCGAGGGTGCAGCGTCGCCTCGCTTCCGCTGTGTCATGAGCACGGGTGAGCGGGCCGCCGGTTGCCAGCGCAGTGCGCGCGGCGGCTCTCCGGTCGCGATGCTCCAGTGGAGTTCGATCATCGCTATTAGCATCTAAGTTGGTGCAACATGCTACAGCATGGCAGCAGGGTGTGTTGTAGTTGAGGGGTAAAATTGATCGAAGTATGGTTTAAAATTGCAAATTTTGTGTCTTGCATTTGTCTTATAAGTATTAACATTGAATTTCAGAGTTTTAAGACTCAAATTCTCAATTTTAAAGGGAATGTCACAGTTGGTAATGTGACCTTCATATTATGCTACTCATCAAACCCTCTTAAACGATGCAAAAATACCATCGTAACTTGTGATCGTAATTTAAGCTTATGGTCCATACTCAAAGTGTATACGTGCAATAGTACCCAAAATCCCTTCACAAAGTGTGATCGGAGCTGATATTTTTGGGAACGGCTGCACCTATTTCTTCTTAACAAAAATACGAATTAACTCACAAGCTCCAGTTTACAATAAAATGCATTGAAATCTGTTTATAAATTTGGGAGCTACGATGCCACAGAGGCTGTAATGCCTGGTCAACAGAAGGCGCACCTAGCGTGCGTCAAGGCGTCAATAACGTAGCGGCATGTGGCAACGTTCGCGCAGAAAACGAGTACGGGTGCAAGGGTAATAATATAGCAAGTACTTACATCATCAAAGAGAAAAAACACGACTGCCCTAAAAAATAATAAATAATACATGAACTCTGATAACATTACGCTCATTTTTTGGGCAATCGTCCAAAACGAAGGGGCCCGATTTTTGAGAATATAATCGTTTGTGTCAGGAGGAGCTTTCATCATTAGGAAGACCAACTTTTATTTTTTTTCTTTTTCTTTCACATTCTATGAATTATTCAGTCATAATAAAAAAACTCAATAACGCCAGGCGTTCAATGACAAATTTTATAAATTATAACGCTGTGTCCAAAAGTTGTGACAGAGCGTCGCGTTTTAATAGCGTGCGCGCTCTGTTAGACAGGATTCAACTTAATAGTAGCGTAACGTTGTGTAATAGCGTAATAGCGTCGCATACTGTCCGACGCTACTACGCTATGACACGCGATGAACCTTTTCTGTTTAACCAAAGCTTGAAACTTTTAACACTCCCATTTTTGCTTCAGGAATAAACAAAAAACCTTTCAAGATGCTTTCATTGATGTTGATGATAAGACCTTTCGCTGCCAGAGTGTATATTTTTTTCATATCTAGTGAGTTCGAGTCGAAAGAAGAAGATAAATACATTTTATATGTAGATTTTTCCATTAGGTACCAACAGACTCAAATTGATCTTTAGAAGTGACTAATTTAGGGCACGTTTTTAATTGCGCTTATTAAGACCCTAGTCGTGTTTCAGTATGTTATATGTCTATCCAATCGTTAGTACTACAGGAGTATTATGTATGTATTATGTCATGGTATATAGTAGTATGTATTTGTATTGTTATATAGTGACTGACACGTTTCCTTCGTGTGCTTCCTCCCGACCAATATAATCGAATTCCGTTCTTGTTTCCTCCACTGAAACAGACAAACATGCTCTGTACACAAACTTTCTTTCCACTTTCATTTTAATCTTCGATATTTTTATGATAAGTTACTATTATTATGATAAACATTACATTAGTTGCAAGTATTTAAATTTATTATGCAACATTTTGTGTATCTATTATATTTCTTCAAAAATATCCAGTTAAATAAATTTGTATCAAATGGCATTTCTATGTTTGTATATTTTCAGTGGCTATGTCTGTCTCCTCGAATTTACCATAAATAAAATGGTATAGTAAAAATAAAAATTATAATCCATCGATAAATTTATATAAGCATACTTGAGACATTATGTATATACGTTCTTTTATAAATTGTAAATGTGTTAGAAGTTAATTAGATTGGCTCAGTACATGCGCGCGTGCATAAACCGGTTATTGCACTGGTTTTTTTATTACCACAGGTACTGCATGGATTGAGCCTTTTAAGAAAGCCAGGAGACTTCAGATTCCCTTTTAAATTGTAGCATTACTTTAGTTTCTAGGAACAAAAAAATATTATATCAAAGTGTATTATAAAACACGTTTGCAACATTGTAACTTTTAATGTTAATTTTTCACAATACATTGAAATATCATTAAATATATATTTCTGTCAAACTCTTGTCAGATAGAGCGTAATCAAGTTTGTCAACATTGAATAATCAATATATTTAAATACCAATAAAGTGAAACGATCTTAAAGGAATTAATCCAAGATACCCTAGACTAACTTACTAAAATCTGTAAATAGGTACTATAATTAGTTTCTACTACAGTAGGAATTTGTATATACTAGCGATTGTCGTATTATCTGTGAACTTCGATGATTTTATCATCTAAAAAAGGTTTTAATAAAGACCACGTTTTCCTGATAAGTAATTTATGATTTTCCCGATTCTCTTCGCTTGCATGCGTCACCCGAAGCTACGTTTATGCCTAATGTTGCATTCACACATTGCCAAGTAGACTGCAAGTACAGGTGCTTAGCGAATGAGACGAATGTTCGAGATAGCGCCGTGATTGGCCGTCTCGATCCTACTTCTCACACGTACTTTGCTCTAAACACCTCATCATAATCAGCCAGAAGACGTCCACTGTTGGACACAGGCCTCCACAGAACGCCACAACGAACTGCTCGCTGTTTGCATCCAGTGGTTCCTCGCGACTATCACTAAAATGTCGTTGTGTTGTTATGTGAACGCAACATTGTGCGGTGTGGAGCGGTTTCAGTTTTACGCAGATTTGCCTACAAGTGGCATGCAGGTGCAGATTTTGTCTGCAGGTGGGTCACACATGGTATTAGCGCGCCGCGCACTGGGCAGCCGCGAGCAATCGGAATCCACGTCCGCTTCCAAATCCACGAAAATCAAAAACCATTCTTATATGTCGTCGTCGTCTTAGCTGAAACCAGCGCTGCGTGCCTTCGGCAAACAGCCTAATGCTGAGTTAAGGCCGATTGATCACCACTTTAATTATCTACTTTTACCTTTTCTTTGTTTTCTATTGTTCCTACTTAATTTTTCTAATTATTTGTATCTTTTATTTTTGTGTGTGTGTTGAATAAATGTATTTTCTTTCTTTCTTTCTTTCTTTCTTTCTTTCTTTCATACAGCTTGAGATAACGTTCCAGTTGATTATCAAAGCCTAGTCCAGCTGGCAGGCCGAATATCAGGCTGTAGTATTGAAAACCTTGGTTAAAAAGTAAAAAAAAAAGTGTACTGATTGGCCTATTCCTGGGTAGGTAAACACCTAAAGTAGTTATTCAAACTAATAATGGTGGGACACAAACTTCCTTTAGGGCTGAAATTCATGAATAAGTATTTCAATTAAATTTCCATTGTACAAAGATAAAGACGCAAAGAAGCAGATGCAAGCCTCATGGATAAAATGCACTAAATTGATCTACATTAGCGTTCTCTCTATTCGCGCAGATTCCCAGGTAATCCACGTAAAATCCGCGCAGACTCCGCCGTGTCCGCTCCGGCCGCATGGTTCGATCGCGTAGTTCGATCAAGCGAACGTCGAGGATTTTTAGTTCTTTACGGTTCCATCGATTGGATCTAACCAAGGCTCGTAATAAATATTAATTGGCATAATATTTATTTAAATAAATATACATTCAATAATTAAAACTTTATAATAACGTGTTTCCTTCGGAAAGCCTCCGTCCAGCAGTGGACACATATAGACTGATGATGATGGCGATAACGGGTGTTCGACAAAATAACCCATGAGTGCATGGGTTATTTTGTCGAAAATTCAAAATAAAAGACCATGACCAAAATTGGTGCAATTTTCGCAAACTTTTATTCACGTGGCCCTCTTTTAATCCAAAAATTATCAATTTATACAGTTTAACAAACAAAACATATAAAGACAAGTATAACTCTAAACTCAGTCTGAACTGAGATATTGATATTTCCATACATATTTGTAGGGCAGGTGACGCAATTTTATTTGCGCGGCCATCGATGAATCGTGAAATTCTGTAATAGTAGATTACTGCATCGAGCGGAAAGTGACTCATTGCTGCACCGAGTGGTTAGATTGGAGCCCGAGCTTTAGGGAGGGCTCTAAAACCTCGAGTGCAGCAAGGAGTCACTTGAGCGAGTGTCAGTAATCTGGTTTTCTTTCCACTACTGTGACGTAACGCATCAAGGGATTAGGGAAGGGGAGAGACAGATCTCTCTTATGGGAGTAAGAGGAGGTATCTACGTGATACGCCGATGTGTGACGTAACGATTAGATAGATAGAAGATAACTCGAAGACAATCAAAAGGTAACTGATGTTCTTCTCGAAACATCTCTGAAAGTCCTAATTTTGGAAATAGAATTAAAATAGATGATAATTTAAAGGCAGTATCATAACAATTAAAAAAAAGAGGCGAGGTAGAACGAGTTTTGCGAACAACCTTATCCCTTTGTTAATATAAGTCCCACTTCAAACTGTATTATAAAATCAAGTTTTGGTTACACAAAGAAAAAATACAATATTATAAAATTGAATCAAAAAATGAAATACTACCCTTCAAAGTAATATCACAATTGTTCACCTAACTGTAAGCAGTACATTTTCAGTCACATTGACTTTTAAATTCGCGCCAATTCCGTCGCGCTCGCATTTCAAAATTAGTGCATTCTATTCTTAAATCTCTATTAGACGAATGCACTGATGCAATAATAGCTGCGCTCCGTGGTTTCACCCGCGTATTTGATGATGATGATGATGATGGTGATGGTGATGATGATGAAATGTATACTATGTGTTATTACAGGCTATAAGCTATATCCATTCCAAATTTCATCAAAATCCGTTCAGCCGTTCAAGAGTGAAGTAAAATGATGTTGATGATGATGATGATGAAAAATATCTTATGTGTTATTCCAGGGTATAAGCTATCTCCATTCCAAATTTCATAAAAATCCGTTCAGCCATTCAAGAGTGAAGTAAAATGATGATGATGATGGTGATGAAAAATATCTTATGTGTTATTCCAGGCTATAAGCTATCTCCATTCCAAATTTCATCAAAATCCGTTCAGTCATTCAAGAGTTATGTAAAATGATATTGATGATGATGAAATATATCTTATGTGTTATTCTAGGGTATATATAAGCTATCTCCATTCCAAATTTCATCAAAATCTGTTCAGCCGTTTGAGAGTGTAAGAGTAACAAACACACACACACACACACACACACACACACACACACACACACACAACATAAACAAACTTTCGCCTGTATAATATCAGTGTGATGAATCATAAAAAATATTTTCCCAAAAAAAAAAACAACTTCATAATAAATTTTTTCTTTTGTAAACAAGCACTAAAAAGAATGAAATAATTTACAATTGAGCCAGAACTGTATCACTTTTTCGAAATTACCAACGTAATAATAATAATGCATAAATACAACATAAGATAAGAAAGAGTTTTTTGAAGGCGGTGCCAAACCCAGGGATCATTTATATCTAATATCTTTACAAAATTAATGCATTCCTATCTACGTACGAAGTAATATACAGTTATGTTAATATACAGTAATATACAGTCTATGCCGCACCCTCATACAAAACACGAAACACATAAGGGGCAAAACAAGAGACTTACACGAGCAGATTTTGACTATCACACGTTCACAAACCGATTGACAAGAATACAGCAATCTAGTAAATGATAAAGTTTTTTGTAGATAATTACTTTAAAAGCTTATTATTTTATACAGCACGTCAAGCCGTTTAAGACATTATCTTTTTGAATAAGCTCAACCATATTGGCACCGCCTTCGAAAAACTCTTTCTTATCTTATGTTGTATTTATGCATTATTATTACGTTGGTAATTTCGAAAAAGTGATACTGTTCTGGCTAAATTATAAATTATTTCATTCTTTTTAGTGGTTATTACAAAATAACATTTTTATTATGAAGTCGATTTAATTTTTTTTGGGAAAATATTTTATTTTTTGATTTTTAGTGGCCTAAATAAAACCTACATATAAAACAACTGAATAAGTTTTGACCATTTTTCATCATTTTGTTGTTGCGTTCCTGTGACTACCTTCCGGCTCCATCATCAGACCCTGAAAACCACATAACACCAGAGAACATCAAGACAAACCAAATGAGCCCAAACTTGAAGGGGTTCCATCATTTTGTTGTTGAGTTCCTGTGAGTACCTTCCAGCTCCATCATCCCTGGATACCACATAAAACCAGAGAACTCACCAAGACAAACCAAATGAGCACAAACTCGAAAGGGTTCCATCATTTTGTTCCGGCTCCATCATCAGACCCTGAATACCACAGAACACCTGAGAACTCACCGAGACAAACCAAATGAGCCCAAACTAGAAGGGTTTCCATCATTTTGTTGTTGAGTTCTTGTGACTACCTTCCGGCTCCATCATCAGACCCTTGATACCACATGAAACTAGACATGATCTCATCAAGACAAACCAAATGAGCCCAAACTCGAAGGGATTCCATCATCCGATTGTGTAGTTCTTTTATATAATACTACTACTACTACTACTGCTGCTGCTGCTGCTGCTGCTGCTGCTGCTGCTGCTGCTGCTGCTGCTGCTGCTGCTGCTGCTGCTGCTGCTACTGCTACTACTACTACTACTACTTTGATGAAATTTGTATGGGACTACACAGAAAGTTTACCCTTTTGAATAAAAAAAGAACCAGAAACAGTAAACACAAAATAAAAGCAATAAAAGCAATATAAACACAAAATCGAATGGATTTACTCAACAAAACTATTTATTCTCGAAAAACTGCTAAACCAATGTTGATACAATTTATATGGGACCATTTGGAAAGTATACACTTACAAACAAAAAAATAATTTTTAAAATCGGTCTACAATTGACGGAGATATCGAATGACATACAAAAAAAAAAGCATACATACAGCCGAACATATAACCGTCTCCTTTTCTGAAGTCGATTAAAAAACAGGACAGTAATGGATTTCAATACTTACTTTCCGCACTGTAAAACTGTGCAGTAATGGATTTTAATACTTACTTTCCGCACTGTAAAACTGTGCAGTAATGGATTTCCATACTTACTTTCCTGCACTGTTTTTATTGAGCAGAAATGAGGTACTTTCTGCTTACGTTTTAGGTGAACAATGGTGATATTACTGTGTAGTGGGGAGAAAATGTCTTTATCATGGTTCGCACTGAGTTTAGAGGTTAACATGTCATAGGTAGTATGTTTTGTATGTTACACTGTCTAGAATTGATAATTTCATGTATCATTAATGACCGCGCAAATAAAATTTCGTCACCTGCCCTACAAATACTTAAACCTCTTTATCTCGGTTCGGACTAAGTTTAGAGGTATAAAATATATGTGGCTTTCAATAATATGATTTGTTTGTTACATTATCTAGAATTAATTATTCCATGTTCGATTGACAGCCGCGCGAAAAAATAATTGCGATATCTGCCCCAAGAAAATTGTCATTGTCTTGGTGAAATCAGCACTTTGCAACTCAAGGTACTATACTGGAAATATAGCTTGCAGTTAAAAACTTACGAATTGAATAGAATTTATTTCCATCGATGTCAACAGCTAACGAAGCTATCTAAATTCATATAAACGTTCCTATCTTCTGATACGCAGTTATCCGACTATTGAATACAATGTCAAGCAGGGCAATAGACAAGGAATTGTAGTCAATTTGCAAGTAATGCTTTTTTTTTTTTAATTACTCCTATAATAGTTAAATTAAAATTAAATGACTAAGTTTGTACTAACGAGATTATTGCATGCAAGCTTCAATAACAAAATAGTTTTACTAAGCCGGTTGGCCAAGTGGCTAGTGATCCTGAATACAGAGTCAACATTCGCGGGTTCGAATCCTGCATGAGACAAATGTTTGTAATCGAGTCATGGATGTATAATATTTGTATTTGTGTACGTAATAACAAGCGTAATGCAGTGCTGCTAAAGATTTGCAATGCAAAGTTTAGGGTGGCACTGCGCTTGCTCCGGGAGGGCGCGGCGCTTACTGCCAGGCAACGACCTGGTTACCAATATAAAGCAGCGATTGACCATTAAATGGAGCAGCGCTTTATTATCACCATGAGTCAGCGCTTCAACTGAATGTAAAAAGTTTTAACGCCTCTCTCCGAGTCACGAATTATCAATTCCTGAGCTCCATCAAAATTACGGAGCCCTCATTGTTCCATATTTTTGCGAGAATTATCTCCGCGGGGACTTGGGCACGTCCTTTGTTATCATATTTTATCTGTAGGCACCCTGGAGGCTTGATAAATCGGTCACGAGTGTTTCCAGGACTTTGGGTTCATTTTAAGAAAATGCCCTTGTTTTTTGGCTCTTATTCCAAGGCAGAGTTTCTTGGAATAAGAGCGGTTTCGAAAAACAATACTCTTAAAATTTAGTTTTTGTTTGGTAAGTTAGGGTTTGTTTAAAATAACTTCGAGTATAAACTGTGTTTTGTATGACTTGAGAGTTTGCTAAAGTTGTTTTATTGACTTTATAAGAAGTGTATAAAGGTTAAATATTTAAACGGGACTTAATCGCGCTTAATGTTACCACGGAAGAACGTCTAGCACTCAAAAATATTCGCGATAATGAGGACGTATTAGTGCTTCAGGCCGATAAGGGAAACGCCACTGTGGTGATTAATTCGTCTGATTATGAGTGTAAATTACGGATTTTGTTGGAGGACAGAAGTATTTATAAACCTGTGTCCTACAGCCCTACTGCCAGAGTGACACGCCGTATCCGAGCCATTATTAGAGACTAAAAGGAACTTTTCTCAGAAGACGTTTATGGAAATCTATATAGACCTCAAATAGTGCAGCCACCAAAATTATATGGTTTACCGAAAATACATAAGAACAACGTGCCGTTGCGTCCTATCGTAAATCAGATAGATTCCCCCACTTACGGTCTAGCGAGGCATGTTGCGTCTGTGTTGCAGCCTCTTGTCGGTAAGCCTGCGTCTTTTGTGAAGGACTCTCGCGATTTTGTCGAGATTATCAAGGATCTTAAACTGGAACCAGACGACCTCATGGTAAGTTTCGACGTGGTATCTCTTTTCACCAACGTTCCAGTAAAAGAGTGCCTTGAAATCGTAAGGGAAAAGTTAAGGGTGAACCATCTCTCAGAAAATTTGATTGTTTTGCTGAGGAATTGCCTAGAAGGAAATTACTTTCTGTACCGTGGACAGCATTACCTCCAGATAGATGGCGTCGCTATGGGTAGTCCAGTGGCACCTGTTCTGGCCAAAATTTGGATGGAGCATTTTGAGAAGGCCATAGATCTACAATCGTTTGCGGTGAAGATATGGAAGCGTTATGTGGATGATGTTTTCTGTATCATGAAAGTCAATGAACAGACAGCGGAACAATTCTTGGGTCATCTAAACTCGATCCATGGCAACATCAAGTTTACCTATGAACTGGAGGTGGAGAAAACGTTAGCTTTCCTGGATGTCAGAGTGTCGGTGAGACCTAATGGCTCGTTATCTCATTCTGTTTATAGGAAACCAACACACACTGACAGATACCTCAACGCCTTTTCACATCACCACCCGCGGCATTTACAATCAGTAGCCAGATCACTTTTAGACAGAGCTCATGCCCTCTGTGACCCTGAACATTTGGATGCCGAAGTGTCTCATGTTCAGGAGGTACTCAAGCGAAACGGATATGTGGTGACCAGACGTTGGCGTCCTAGACGCAGATATAAAAAGAGTAGGTCTGATGTCGATAGACAGCCGGCTTTCATGCCTTAAGTAAAAGGAGTGACGGATAAAGTCGGTGCTTAAAGGACTTGTCTATCAAGACTGTTTATACTCCTTTATCCAAGTTAGCAAGGCATGTTAGAACACCGAAAGATGTCATTCCTTTTCAAACTCCTGGCGTATATAAGATAGATTGCAGCTGCGGTAGTTCCTACATTGGACAAACCAAGCGTACTATAGCGGAAAGGGTCAAAGAACACATTGCAGCTGTAAAGAACCGACAGATAAATAAATCTGCAATCGCTGAGCATTTGCTCGAATCGGGCCCTAATCACTGGATTGAACTCCATGACCCGAAGATCCTCTCCACGGAAGGTCACTACTACTCCAGGATTGTACGTGAAGCGGTTGAAATTAAAAAGTATCCCAATTTCAACCGAGAGGATGGTTTCAAGTTGTCTGCGTCCTGGAATCCCGTGATAAGCAAGTGTTCGCGTCGCGGTTTATGTCAGAAGATATATGCAGATGTCGTTAGTGTAGTGTGTCGTGACAATTCTGAATTTTTACAAAACCAAATGCGGGTAGTTGGAGACAACGCTCGCCCTTCTCGACGCTGACACCCGCTACTTCAGTCTTCTCGTGACCACGATCGATGCAACTTGATCGAAACGTCGAGGTAAATAAATATTAAGTTTTCAGCGCGATTAAGTCCCGTTTAAATATTTAACTATGTGTTCGAATCGCGAAAGTTTAAAAGTGTATAAAGGTGTTTCAGTCGAAACATGAAAAGTTAAAATTTATTTGACTTCTATATACTTAACCTGATTTCATATTCCTAACATTTTGTTTTTGTCAGTGAAGTTTCAAACGATGTTAAGCTCTAAATCTATGATTCAGATCCAACCATGTTTAAAAATAGATTCCACACCGCCAAATCCAAAGTGAAGCACCCAAGATATGCCGATCCGCTCGTACGTTCAAGCCTCATTTACACATCTTCGCAGCAAGATCTCGTTCTTGTAAGTCGTGTTAATTCTGTCCAATTCTCACGAAAAAACGAAAAACAACTCACAGATTTGCAGAGCGGTACAGGTGCGGAGCGCGGGAGGCACGACGTAGGTAAACATACTCGTACCTCGGGCTAATGCTGTTAAGCCGCGAAAGTGGACGTACGCGCCATGCGAGTTGGAGCAACGTGGTAAAAAAACGTTACTAATTTTGACGTTTCAAAGTTTTTCATTCATTACTTTTAAAGATTCCTCAATTAGCACTGTACATCAAATTTTTAAGGCCCTATAGTAGCACAGAATAAATACAACTGCCTAGTAATCAGCTGAGAAAACAATAATAATCTTGGCCTTGAACACTTTCAACACTTTCTTGTCAACAGACCTTGCTCATCGAATGCGAACTACGCAGTGGTCACTTACATGTCAGTAGAATGTCATAGTGTAATCTGTCGGAATCGAATTGAAGCTGCCAGCTGAACGTCAAAATGAAAATGAGTAAGTGTAAATAATACAAATACATATTTTCAGGACAATTCACACCAATTGACGACCGGTTGGTCTAGTAGCTACCGTACGATTTCGTACCTAGGATCTCTATCCTAGGTACGAAATCGTACGGTCGCGGGTTCGAATCCTGCAAGGTGCAATCATTTGTGTGATGAGCAGAAATGGTTGTTTCCGAGTCATGGATATAATATTCTTATCTATGTATGTTTATCCATTATCTAGTACGTGCCCATAGTACAGGGTATCCTAGTTTGGGGCTAGGTAATTGGTGTGGAAATGTCCCGAATATATTTATTTAATTACCTAGCTCCAAACTAGGGTACCCTGTACTATGGGCACTATATAACAGATAAATATACATAGATACGAATATAGATCCATGACTCAGAAATAATCATTTTTGCTCATCACACAAATGATTGCACCTTGTGGGAGATCCAAACACACGACTGTTTGATTTCGAAGTAGGGCTACTAGACCAACTGGTCGTCTAACATATTTTCAAGTACCTATAAGATAACATTGTCCTTTCCTAAGCCTTCGGTGTAATTTTTTGTTTGGTGTTTGGTGTCATTATGTGCGTGTAACAATAGGCTGGCTTGCAGAATCTTTCTCGCTGGTGAGCCGTCTCCACTCAACCTGGTCTTTTCACCAGTGCCTGGCGAGAAAAGGTGAGAGGAGGGTGAGAGGAGGCCTTGCAACCTGAACCCGCACTTGGAGCAGTAAGTAAATACCTTCTTATTGGTGCGATGTTATAGTAAACTAATAAACATTTATGGTTGTCGCTAATTTCTAGGATATTACTTTTGTATGGGAATTTTAAATACGATGTACTCGTATCCAACCATTGCACAAGTAAACGAATTCACATTCTTAATCGAGACAAACCTGCTGTGTATTTTTAAGGCTATTCAGTTACTCCCTGTATATCATACTTACATAACTTGAATAATCTAAAATTGAAAATTTTGTAAGAAGTATGGCTATGCCACTAGTTTGCTTGCCCCTCACTAACGTTACCCGTGGCAACAAATCAACACGCCTGTCAAGCGAAAAACACTGTTGATGAAACAAAGCTACTTTTATAAATTATATTGTAAATATAATAAATACATCGTATAATAAATACATCGTTGGGTTTTTTACTTACCCTAGAACTATACTAGGATATGGATAGGAATACCCCCGTGCTATTTTCGCATTTTCAAAGATGGCGAACGAGCACGCAACTACTTCAAAAAGGGAAGAAGGAAAATTTATCTATGCTGCAGGACCTTCATTAGAACGCGTAGCTGTAGGTTTACCGCTTTTTTGGCCCGAAAATCTGGAAGTTTTGTTCGTACAGGTGGAGGCACAATTTCAAATATCTCGCATAAAGGACGATACTACAAAATTTTACTACGTCATTTCACAATTAGACAAACGTTGTATTAGAGGAGTAAAGGATATATTTAAGAATCTTCCAGCGACTGGCAAGTACGAGAAACTAAAACTAGAATTTTCTAAGCGACTATCCATCTCACGTGAATATCAGATCACTCAATTGCTTTCTCACGAGGAACTAGGTGACAGAAAGCCTTCCGAATTTTCGAAATTTGAGAACGCTAGTAGCAGACGGAGTGACTGAAGATTTTTTAAGTACTTTGTGGTCAAATCGTTTACAAGCTCATGTACAAGTCATAATAGTTTCGCAGGCCTCCAGCAGCTTGGAAGATATCGCCGAGCTGGCAGATAAAATATGTGAAGTCGCACCGTCTCCAATACACCGTCGCGAGTTTCTGGTAATTTAGATAGTTTTTTGGGATGCATGGAAGATATGATTACATCTCGTATACAGAATGTGTTAAAAATACAACTAGCACTCGTCATCAACCGTTCTCAATCTCGCCAAGAATACCGTTCCAAGAGCAGGAGTCGAAGCCAAACACCTGGTGTGTGTTGGTATCACAATATCTTCGGTGATAAAGCGAAAAAGTGTACGTCACCGTGTAATTACAAGTCGGGAAACAATCAGGGCAGTTCGTAGCGGCAACTGACGACTGTCAAGGTGCTAGCAGTCACCTAGTCATCAGTAATCGTAAGATAAAGATTCAGTATTTAATTAATACAGGTTCCGATCTCTGCGTAGTACCACGCCAATTCCTGCGTTAGCCTCGAGATCCAGCAAAATACACCCTCACAGCCACAAATGGTAGCGTCATTAATATCTACGGGACCATATCGATGCATTTGGACTTAGGATTAACTTCGACGTGACTTCGCCTGGAACTTTGTGATCGCGAACGCGGACAAACCAATTAACGGAGCTGTTTACATTTAAAATTATGAAGTTATGGTAGGTAGTAAGAACAGGCGATTACTTTACAGTATGACAACTCTGTTTTCTTCTGGAACTGTCCAAAAGTGCGATCAGACCAGCATCAAAGCGATATCAGGTAACACCGAGTTCCATAAATTATTAGTTCAATATCCAGACTTGACTAAGCCTTCTGGTAAATACCGCGAGTTTAAGCACTTGATAATGCACTAAATCCATACGACGCCTGGCCCTCCAGTGTTTTGCAGACCAAGACGCTTAGCTCCTGATCGGCTGAAACCAGCTAAAGAACAGTTCGAGGACATGGTTCGAGATGGCACTGCTCATCCATCAGACTCACCATGGGCTTCAACACTACACCTGGCACCTAAAAAAACGGTTGGAGGCCTTGTGGAGATTACCGTGCACTCAACGCACGCACAATACCCGACAGGTACCCAATTCCACACATAGAGGTCTATGCACATAGGCTAGAAGGACTTACATCATACTCAAAAATAGAAATGGTAAAGGCAGGCAAACCACCAAATTCCAGTGGTTCCTGAAGATATAGCGAAGACAGCCATCACAACCCCGTTTGACTAGATGGAATTACCGTCCATGCCATTTGGTTTGAGAAACGCGGCTCAGACTTTCCAAAGTTTCTTGGATGAAGTGTTCAGATCTGATCACCTGAAACAACTGGAACAGGTTTTCAAGCGACTAAATGATTATGGACTCCTAATGGATTATGGAATTTCACATATCTGAGTGTGGAAGTCAACCGCTGGAAGACAAAGTAAAAGCCATTCAGGACTTTGCTCCTCCAAAGGCTGTTAAGGGTTAGCGCAGATTTCTTCGCATGCTTAACTTTTATAGGCGTTTAATTCCACATGCTGCTGCAGGTTAAGCACCATTGCACGATATGTTGTCTAGACTAAAAATCAAAGGTATACATTGTAGGTGACTTACTAAGTATATACACTGCATATTAACATAATTAATCACAATTACATGCATACATTGCCTTATAAATCATTAATCACATATCTATACCATAATAAAACTGTAACTGGGCTAAATCTGTAAAATAAATATAAAAAAAAAATTGAGATAAACTTCAAAATCGATATGGAGTGCAAATAGTTTATTTTTTAAATTTTTGTCTGTATGTCTGTCTATCTCTTTGAACACGCATCACGCTGAAACTACCGGACGGATTTTAATATAACTTGGCACAATCATAGCTGATGTTATGGATTAACATTAAGAATACTTTTTATCCCGAAAAAATAAAGGGTTCCCGCAGGATAAGGGTTGAAAGTTATTTAAAAGTACACGTACTCGTATCACGCTGAAACTACTGGATGGATTTTGATGTAACTGGGCATAGTCAAAGTTTACATTATCTGTTAAAATTTAGAATACTTTTACTCCCGAAAAAATAAAGGAATTTAAGGGATAAGGGACCAAAATTTAGGTTAAATTAAAGTAATAAAACATCCGTTTAAAGAACGGTTCCAAATTTCGTTATCCGTTTAACGTAACGGTAGTGGCCAAGCGGTAAAATGCATGGAAACATAATCCAGACGTCCATGGATCGAAACCACGCGCATTTAGTTTTTTTTGCTCCATAATTAAAAGCATTTACATATTTTATGCCTTATTTTTATATTTTTTAACCGCCGAACAAAGATACGGGTGTTATAAGTTTAGGGTTTGTATCAGTGTATGAGGGTGTGTGTGTGTGTGTGTGTGTGTGTATTTTTTTATTTTTTTTTGGTAGAACAATAAGCTCCTATTGAATATTGTTCTACCAAAAAAAATAAACGAAAAAGACTGTACAAAGAAGATATATAAGGTTGTAACACTACATAATTTAGCATCATCCAGCATCAACAACTCCAGCGCACAAACCAAACACATCAAAGTTCTGCCTCCGATTTAATATATATATATATATATATACATACATACAGATCAACCTATTCTGAATATACGTAACTTATACGAATTACGTATTTTCTTCATCTGCACGCTGCACGTCATTCATTTACCGCCCGTCGCACTACGACCGTCGCCTTACCAGGTTTTATTTAAAAACCGGGGTACTTGGTATCATAGGCCTTGCGCGCACTGCCTTGCGGTGGAACGCGGTGCGTTTATTCTAGCGTTTATTTCATATTGTATTATATGCGTTTATTTCATCGGAATACGTGCACTTCTATGACACTCCGTACTTCACAGAATATGCGTTATAAAAACGCAAGGCAGTGCCTTATTCCGATGATTAGATGCCGAGCAATCGATAAAAACTATTTGACCTGAATGAATTTTAAAGAAATGTAGTATAATATTGTACTTTGTAGGTACTTTTAGTCCTGAAATAACACGTGTGGGCTTCTTTTAAATGAAATGACCACGCGGGCAAAGCCGCGGGCACAACTAGTAACTGGACGCTCCAACCCACCTTCTTGAGATAGAAAAACTGCAGGTTAATGCATCTATCTAGTTAGTTTTTGACCTGACTGTTATTGAATGGACTGGACACGTAATTTTACTTTTGCTGTCGTAATTTCCGCAGACTGAGGTCAAATAGCGGAACAAAAATATAAAGATTGTTTTAGATGTTTGATTGCTCTGTGATACAAATCTGAGCAAAAACTGGAGCATAATATTCAGCTCAAACAATGGAATTCGAGGGCAAGGAGAACAATCGTCATTCAATATCACTTCATTTTATTGTGTCCGAATGAGTGCAGTTAATTTATGACTGGCAAAGAATGGGCAGGGGAGAGTGGTAAGGTATGAGGAGGGTGGGGATCATCAATCAGGAACATTCCCGTGTCTGCGAGAGGAGACCACTGCGGTGCCCTCGGGCGGAAATGAGAAATTGAGCGAACAAGCCATCGGCATCGGTTCAGCACGATACATCTACCGGACTGTTAGTGATAATGTATCGTAAAGTTTGCCAATTTTTAGACTACTACAATCTTACTTCACTTTACTCTTATTTTTAACACGTATAGTCAAGCGTAGTATAGGTACGTAAGACGCTCTGTGGTCGGATGGAGTGATGACCTGTGATAACCGCTGGCAGAAACCGGATGCAGCTGAATACCAAGCTCTGTGGCTTGCTTAGAAGCCAGAAATAGACAAGTATAAGCTACTGATAACGATGATGGTAAATATTTAGGATGAAACTTCAGACTCCAATCTTTTCAACTTCCAACTTTTTTTAAAAACTTCAAAGTAGTCTGCCCGCCTGTAGCTTGTGACGTCCATTAGATATAAGCTAGTAAAACTTTATCCTGTGTGATGTTGCATTCAATGCTCTTCTAATTGGAAAGTTTATATAGTGAGCGGAATCACCAGATTGTAGTCCAGGTAAAATAATAGTTGGTAAGTTGTAATAATTTCCTGATTAGCCATCGCAAAATGCCACAGTTTTTGTTGCTAACCGACCTACTAACACGAAAAAATTCAAACACAGCATTTCGCTAGTCATCGGTACTAAAAGGCAACACAAAATTGTGCAACGTCACATCAAATTTATGTTGTACCTACTCTTGTACGCTTAGATTTATACTTTTTTGCTATTATATTTATTAAAACCAAAAGCGGGTTCATTAAGATATTAGGTGACACACACTTTAATTATATTCCTCGATTATCAAATTACATTAAACAATCACACTACTTTGCACAGTAATTCACTTCAGGGTTATAACACTAGATTGTTGACTGTCCTGTAGGACAGTCAACAACGTTGAGTTGTGCTATGCGGACGTGTACGTCCGCATAGCACAAAATATCGGAAAGAAAAAAGAGAATTAAGGAACGCGAGGAACGCAATATGGAACGTCTGCCTCCTTCGACTGCCGACGAATAAGTGGCGCGTTACTCCCGACGCCTCTCCGGCGAAATGTCTACCAAGCAGCTCACTCCACCTTGTCACGCCATCGCACCACCAGGGCCCTGTTTCATAAAACTTACAATTGTAGTTTACTATTACAATTTAGTGTGCACTGAAGTTTATCTTCTAGCAAAATTCATATTTATACGTAACACTCTAACATATGCATCAATGTACACTAAATTGTAATAGTAAACTACAATTGTAAGTTTTATGAAACAGGGCCCTGCTGCTAGGCTCCGCCTTCTGTCTTGATGTTGTCAACAATATTAAACACTAGCTTTCGCCCGCGACTTTGCCGCGCGGACTACAGATTATCGTGAAAAAAAAACATCCTATGTTCTTGTAGAATATTAAAAACCAATGCAAAAGTAGGTATAGCACCAAAGCTTTTTATGTTTTTTTTAGTAACTCACAGACCACAATAGACGCCACAAGTCAACCTACCTTGCGTGTCCTAGCCGAAACAAATTCTCTCCTGAGTCCGGCTAAACGTAGTCTGCTCTCGATAGGTGCCGCCAATGATGTTAATATATAACATCATTGGCGGCACCTATCGAGAGCAGAGCGGAGTACAACGTATCTACCTCAGTTTATATAAAACTGAGGTAGATACGTTGTACTCCGCTCTGCGTGGCAAAGCAAACACAAGCTAATCAGCTTGTGTCGACTTAGTCCCAAACAGAGTGCCAACGACGCAACACGCAAATACACGCGACTTCCGAAACATGAAAAATTAATCAAAAATGCCATCTTGTGTGTTTAGAAAGCGCACTACATACATTCTATATACTTTGAAAGGCAGGAAAGATGTGTTTTTCATTTTTAGGTACTGTTTACGATATTGAAAATAGAAAATAACAAATTTCATTTTACTCAAATCAACTGTTACGATGTTCCCGCTTCGCCACCTACACGAACGAGACAAGTAGCGTGTTACGTGTAAGAGCGACAGAGAGAACGAGATAATGGCGCGAACCGTTGTTAGTTCGTATGATGCTAGGGGATGTTGGGGCTTACCAACGGCTGACGATCGTCAGTCTGTGTTCCGACCCGTAAAGGCCACGGCCACAGAGAAATTAAAATTATAATTTCTCGGAGGTAACGGCTGACGATCTTCAGTCGGGGAGTCTACTCAATACTCAATCTTTTATTGCCATAATACAAACATATGTAAACATATGTTTACAAAAGATTTTAATAATTAATAGGTAGAATGACACTTTACCCTCACAGGGTGTAGCAATGTAAAGTAGGAGCGGACCGAACCATTTAAAAACTCATTCCTGTTGAATAATATAGTACACAAATTTAGTCATTCATAAAACCATTTTTTTTTTTTTTTAAATTAAAAGCATTTCTAATTTATTTATAAAAACGAAGTTAACTAGCGGAGTTGCAACCTTATTTGTGTAGAATTAGGATACTGTATTGTATTTGTGTTACATATATTTGAAAACAGCTTGAAACGAAAAAATTTATTGGATAACTAGCTGTACCCGCGGCTTCGCACGCGTGTTCTTTTCTTTAGGTTCAAACTACAATAATAACCATAACTCCAGGACCAATATACCAACATTTGAACAAAATTTCTTTAGCCGTCAAAAATACTTTATCACTTACTCGGCTTCTAACTCACCGGATTGAGATACCAATTGCACCAGATTTAATCCAAACCCTAAACTATCTAACAATGAAAACCACATTGCAATCGGTCAGTAATTTTAACGTGATGCGTGAACAAACAAACATACAGACAAACAGAAAGAGAGACACGATCAACAAAAAAAATATTGTTCAATACCTTTTCTAAGCACCCAAGAGCATTTTTTTCATTTGAATATATTTAGTAATTTGGGTGCGATGCGTGGTCAAGATACGGACAAACAGACAGACAAAATTAAAAATTAAAACAGTTTGGCTTCAATATCGAATATAAAGAACCATCTAAAAAATATTTTTTATTACTTAAATATTAACATAACTTTGGACCCATATCCCGCAGAAATCCTTTACTTATTCGGGATAAAACGCATCCTCAATTTTAACCCATCATATAACTTAAGACAGTGCCAAGTTGCCTCAAAACCCGTCCATTACTTTCAGCGTGGTACGTGTTCTTTTAAATAAGTTACAACCCCTAAATAATAACCCATAAATTTTTCGCTAAGTAAAGTATCCTATGTCCTACCTCGTAGTACGAACTCAAATCATACCAAGTTTCTTTTGAATTCATCAAGTAGTTCCAGCGGCGTGATGCGCGGCTAAGATACAGACTGACAGACATACAGACAAAGATGAATAAATATACAGTTTAGGCTTCATAATAGAATATAGAGCAACATCCAAAAAAAAAACACTATATCTTTAATGTACAGAATTTGGATCCATATCCCACAGGAAACCTTTATTTTTTCAGGACAAAATGTAACAATAATTTTCACCTATCTTATAAACTATGTCAAGCTAAGTAGTATCCGTCCAATAGTTTTAGCCTGCTAAGTGTTCTTTTAAATAATTTTCCACCCCTATCCTGCAGGAACACTTCGTGTGAACTCAAATCATACCAAATTTCATTCAAATTCATTCAGTTGTTTCGGCGTGATGCCTAGCCAAGATACAGACAGACAGATAGACAGACAGACAGACAGACAAAAATGAAAAAAAAATACAGTTTTGGCTTCAGTATAGAATAAAGAGTAAGGTCCAAAAAAATATCTATATATCTTCAATGTACAGAATTGGACCTGTTACAGTTTTATTATAAGTAATAATAGATAAAGTGGTTCTGCCCTAATCGTTTTTTTTTATGAGTGTCTTAGTGAGATCATCGACCGCGTAGTGACTGTGTTCTTTTTTTTTATCACTTTTTGTGCAATCGTTTGACCACGATCTCACCTGATGGAAAGCGATGATGTGGTCGAAGGTATAGCACGTTTGCCTAGTAGATACCTATTCACTCTTGACTTGATCTTGGGTTATATTTTACCGGAAACACTGACGAGGGCAGGGCATTCCATTCCAACAGGAAGGAACTGTTCTGTTGTTTTTAGTGATTTATAGCTTATATTTTGTTTTACTACGTCTAATAATACTGAAAAAAGATATTAAAATAATTTTGTGTTTAGCGTCCCGCGAGTGACGATTCTCACAAAGTGCTTCAAAGTGCCGTTCGTCACTTTTGGCGGGAAAATGTTAACGTGAGTAAATTTTTGATAGTTTAATAGTATTTTTTTCGAAGTTCTTTATTGTTTTAGCTATAAAATGGTATATAATTTATGTAATTTATACCATAAGGAAATCCCAAAAAAAAAGCTTTACGTGTGTGTCTCAAGTGTCCGGTGAACATACGGGTGTTCTGCGGGATATATAGAACTATTATTATGAAAGTATTTGTTTATCAAAAAAATCATTTATTTTCGGCTTGAATAAACCCTTCTAACTATTTTGTCCCTGTTTAAAGTAAACTAGCTGCTAGCCGACGCACGTTTCGTGACTTTACAGGCCGTCATCGGCGGTGATTGGCGATCGGCCGCTCACTGTAACTGAGAACATATGTTTAATTTTTTTCTGACGACGCGGTTCTGTATAACTCTGTGATCTTTTATCCTCTTCAGTGATGCAAATATAGTTGCCTAAGTTCTATGTAAGTAACTATAGTACAATTTCACCGTGTTTTTAGTGTATTATAATGGGTATGACGTTTTTATTGATAAAATCTCATTGGGTGCCGCGGCAAAATGTGTCAGTCGGAATCGAAAATGGTGAATTGCTCAATATTAATAATAACACAAACACAGTAGTACGAAAGAATGTAGATATTTCCTTTGACTTGTAAGTACTTTTTATGTTGAAATACCCATTCATTAATATTAAAATAAAATTAATTTATATTTGTCTTCCTTTTACCACAATAGTTACATTTTGAACGTATCGCCACGATATAAACTTCCATTGCGGCCTTTACATGACACGAAATACATGGTACGTTTCGTTAACACGCATTGGAAACTGCAGCGAACGATTTATAGGCGCGGCTCGCGCACCATTACTGAAAATAATCCTTAATGCGACCCTGTATCCCAAAGCGGACGCCCATATAAAGGGCAAGCCTTGATGACTTTAGCCAGAATCGATTTGAACGCGACGCGATCTCCATTTTAAAAGGAGAACACAACAAATACGAGTGATTTAAATAATTAATAATTCGCGTTTATTTACTATTAAAATAAAGTGTTAAAGTATAGTTTTTTTCAACATACGTATCCAATATGTAAAGCGAATTTAGTGCTGTGTTTGAGTGCTGTATAGTGTTTATTGGTGCCTACATGCAGAAATTAAGCTAAGTATAGAAAACTTAGTGTTGGTCGTTTTTCTAGATAAACTTTTATATTCTAGAATACATAACTAAGTATTACTTAGTTATGTATTCTGGTTATTAGTGCTGGTTGCTTTACTGAATAAACTGTCATTTATTTTAAATCAAATAACTAAGTATAGAAAACTTAGTGTTGGTCGTTTTCTGGATAAACTTTTATTAAACCTAGTGATGGTTGCCTTACTGAATAAACTGTCATTTATTTTAAATCAAATAACTAAGTAGAAAACTTGGTGTTGATCAATTTTCTTCTAGATAAACTCTCATATATTTTAAATTACATAGCTATGTTTAAAACTTAGCTATGTTAGTGATTTCCTGAATAAACTCGACATATAATGATAACTAGAGGATAGATTCAGAGTTGCGATTCCTAAACAGTTTATGTTATTTAAATTATAAATAATAACTGAGTCGATGACCTTTTATATACTCAGCATATTCAGTTCTAAACTTAACTGATTTAACCTAAGTATCTAAGCTAAAGGCTATGTTACTTTGTGTATAATGATTTTAAATGAATCGCTAATTAAAATTCAATAACAACTAAGTCTATAATCGATGACTGTTTTATACTCTATAGAATTTTCAACTGAACTAATTTAACTGAGAGTATAAACCTTACTGCTGTTGGATCTGAACATCGTACCATATTTAAACTTCAATCGCTATTAAGTATATAAGCCATAACATTACTTATATACTAATAGAACTAAAAACTTATGAACTGATTTTATGTAACAATATCTAAGTAAATAAGCCACAAGTTGCTTATTTTTAAGAAGAACAGATCTAAATAGAGTTGGTTATTTATTGAACAAGTGGATTCCATATGTTTTATAGAGTACGGATAACCTGAACTGATTTTGTATACTATTGAAATATAACAGTTGTGAATACTGGGAGGGGAAGATAGAGTCCGCAGTGGAAATTGTTGATGATGTTTATATCTATTTATTGATGTGGATCTCATTATAATGTAAATGACGAGTTATTTACATACAGTGAAACTCTTATGTATTATAAATTGACAAAACCTTATATACTACAAGTTTATATGAAGTGATTATTTGCGAATTTACGGACGATGACACATATTATATTATATTATATTATATTATATTATATTATATTATATTATATTATATTATATTATATTATATTATATTATATTATATTATATTATATTATATTATATTATATTATATTATATTATATTATATTATATTATATTATATTATATTATATTATACAAAAGTATATAGAGAAATTCTTATGTATTATAAATTGACAAAACCCTATGACATTACATGATTTGACAAAGTGGTTATTGCTGATTACTGACAATGACATATATATTATATTATGTTAAAGTATTACTTTGTTTGTCTTTGTTTGTTCAGATATATCAAAGAGAAGGTTATATACCTACCTTTAATGAAAAATAAATTGATTGAAATACTATGTTCACATGAGAGATATTACGAATGCATAACCCCTTTTGTTTTGGTACAAAGATGTATAAATACACATATTTTATAATCAATTACTATGAAAGTAATTGTTATTATTTCAAAATTTAATGAAATAGCTGAGAGAAGGGAGATTGTTTCATCCTGAGACACACTAAATAGCCCATGCAAGCATTACATAATATACATATTAACGTGGAAAACACGCAACGTGGGATATACATTAAAACAACATTTAAAATGCTTGAGAATTCTGAAAGATTTGGTTCTTATTTATGTTAGGAAGAAATTATCTTCCTTATGGACTTTTGGCAGCCTTGTAAATATAAATAATGTTTAAACTAGGAAGAAATTATCTTCCTTTGTTACTCTTGGCCTACCGATAAATATAAATAATGATTTAACTTCACTCTGAGGAATTACATAAAAGTATGTCCAGCCGGTAGGCTTTGGACTAGACAGTGATACCGAATATTCAGTTTACTGGATATTAAAGTAGCCTAGTTTAGCCGTGAAGTGGCTGCACCGTTTGGAATCAAGTCTAGTTCTTACTTGTTGGGTTGAGAATGGTTCATGAATCTAACCGGAACTGGACATACAGTTCCAAGACAGACATTACCGACAAATTCTTGTGAATTTCCCGAAACAAACAAGATATGTCATTACACCAAAACAAATCATAAATAACGCTTTATTTAACCTTCAAGTTTGTCTTTCATGAATGTTAAATACATAAAATAAAGTTACTCATTTACAAAAGATTAACATTGACCAAGGAAGTGAATTATAAACACCAATAAATATTATGACAACATGTTTTATACTCAAATACTACAAACCTTATATTCATATTTCTTAAACCATCTGAAGAAACTAAATGCAAGATTATTACCTTTTATAAACAACAATCTATTTTATTAGGATAGGGAATTTATTTAGAAACCGCTCAGCAATTTTTTATATTCCAACAGAAGTCGGAGGTCTAATTCTTCACCCTGCAAGAGAGAGTTACAACGCATCGTGTGAAAACAACACCCAAGTTAGTCGCTTTTCACATTTTCTTACACAATTTCTATATTTTCCTAAATGTTTATTTTACATGTTTTCTCCTTTAAAACAGCTCAACCAAAAATATAACAGAACTACCTTTAACCAAATACGTTAATTTTCAGCAAACTGTTCATTTAACTTAGACGATCACATAAGCCATTTAAATATTAATTTTCTATAAGCAATTATGATTATAACATTTCAATAAACTTCAATTTTATTAGTAATCTAGACGATCACATAAAAACTTTACATCTATTCTTTAAATCAGCAATTTTAATAGCAGCGTTTCACGGAACTTTACTTCCGTAGTAAAATAGGAATTATTCAATAGCATTTTATACTTAGGCTAGGATCGGGAACCTTACACCAGCATGTACTCATATGTACTAGCAGTAGTCGGTAGGTATTTGAACTTTCAAGGTCGGCGGCGCCTTTGACGTTGCTGCGCCGCGCCGCACCACAGTAGGTACCTAAGGCCGACGGCACCTTTGATGTTGCCGCGCCCGTAGGTACCGTGTGCTCTGGAAACATCTGTAGGTACCTACGCTTCACTGGTGTTTTCCAGAATGTTCCTTTAAATGTAGGTATTGCGTCATTCAGACACGCTTCCCGAACATTTTGTTACCTACTGTATTTCTAAGAATCGACCGGCGTAACATTATTAATCAAATTTTAAAAAAATAGTCTTTTATGTTACCTAAAATAGGCTACTAAACGTGAATATATATATTTTTTAAATCGTTTCAGTCAGTTTGTTTGTTCGCGCATCACGTAAAAACTACTGGACCAATTGCGATGGGGTTTTATTTATTAGATAGTTTCGGGTTTGACTTAAATACTGAGTACTTGGTATCTTAACCCAATGATTAGATGCCGATATATAGATAAAAAACTATTTGCCGGCTGAACGAATAATGAAGAAATGTAATATATTGTATACTGTCTGTACCCGCAGCTTTGCCCGCGTGTATGTAACAAAATATTAACGTAGTTTGTAGGTTCTAACGTAAATAGGTATAGGTAGCACGCGTATACATCCGTGTCGACCGGGAGTGAGCGGCCGACTGACCAGCAGCGTAAAGTAAGGTATAAGAGACCCATCAATGTAGACGGCGCGGACGCGCGTGTTAGTCAAGAAAGCGAGTGGGCGGACGGCCACGAGTGGCTCGACATGGCAACAACGCATGGGTATAAATACTTTTGGTCCTGTAATAACACGTATGGTCTTCTTTTAAATGAAATGACCACGCAGGCAAAACCGCGGGCACAGCTAGTACAATATGTATATATCTAAGTACAATACAGCTGCTTAGAGTATTTTAAGTGTAAGACTATACCTATACCGCTAGATGTATCGTAGTCGTAGAGGCTCTACTCAATTAACCTAGATAACTTTAATCTATACCTAATCATTTAAGCTTTCGATACATTACCAGCTAATTCCCTGAATTACAACAATTTGTGCAGCGTTAATTATAACATGACATACGTCATTATAACCAATGATACATATCTAAGTGTGTTGATACCCAACCACAGCTGTGCTCAAGCATTCGACATGGTCAAACAATCTAATGATCAAGATTGTGATCATAAAATTTTGGAAACTCACGACATGGAGATTCCTCGCTGAAAAAAAAGAAGAGGAATGTTAAACAACACACGTGCAATGCCTTTAGTTCCTTGGATAGTTCCGTAGATAGTTCCTTACCTCTTTATTAAACCCAAGTTTAACAAAGAGGTAAGTTACTACCCCCTACATTTTTAGTTACGTTTTACCTAAAACTCAACTGTTATTAAACTTTTTAATAACAGTTGTAAATAAAAAGTTTACAACTGTTATTACATGACTCCAACTCATTTTTTGGAACAGGTAGAAAGCTTTCCGATTGGTTCAACATAAGTAATATATTTCTTAGGGCTTATTAAATATAACAAAAATCTTACCAAAATTTAATCGTAAAACTTCCGAAAATCCAACTAAAACCCATCAGATTTATTTTTCTTAGCAAGTAATAAGCACAATGTGGATAATTTTTGCAATAAAGAATCCTTTTTCCGTGACTTTTGTGCCTTAAATTTCAGCCTCTAATTAAAAATTTATCTCTGAGCAAACTTTGTACTGTCAATCAATGTTGCCAACTTGGCCAAATTGATTTCGGTGGCTTCTGGTAATTTTGGCGTTAGCTATTCTCTCTGATTTTAGAGGAAAAAATAATTAAGATAAATATTCTTTTATCGAATTATAAATACAAGTACGCAAAAATTTTATAAACTTGGGCAATATTCTATCGCTACTACAGAAGAAGTTGTGATTTTATTTTGTGGAAGACTGTCATCAATTAACATTTGAATAGACAGTTTCACAACCCAATTGATCCACTATATTTGGCTGAGTAACAAAATAAGATTTTCAGCTTTATCACGTTCAGTTTCAGTTGTTCGGATTAAAATATTCACGTAAGTTAAACCCATATACTACAGAGTATTTAGAAGTTTTAAAGTCATGAAACGAGTAGTGAGACAATGTTAAATGTTAATAGTTACACGATAGATATGCCCTAATAAAAGCTTTCTGATAAATGATAGAAGAAATATGTTTTACTTTCCTTCCCTTCTTACACCACAAGTTGGTCATCTGCGCCAGAAATTTTTTGAAACGACATATTGCGTAAGTTTCTTGTTCCCTTCTAATGTGTCAACATTTTCGTCGTCTCATATATCAATGTTCCCGCTAAGATGAAAGGCGTAATAAAATATTTCGCCGTTGCGTCATCCATTTCGCAATTTTGCTCAACACCGAGTATTATGTATTTTTTTACTGCCAACAAATTTGCATAATATTCCTGGATATATTCGCATTTGGGAAAGGTGGAAGCACAATGGACTCAAAATACCTTTTTACGGCGATAATAACATTGTCTTTATCTGAGGTATCGTTTATCGAACTTTGTGGTAGGTAGGCCAAACAACTCTTTTCTCCGAAATCAACAGAGTTTGCAGTTTCTGTCATATAATAATTCTAAGTTTGGACCCAGAATAAATAATATTACAAGTGTAGAAGGATAACTGAGTCATTTAAATACATAGCGACTCTCGCTACAACGCAATAAAGTGCAATTTAACTCGCACAGCTCTGCGATCTTTCAATTATATTTACCTAGAAGACACTCACTCATTGCATGCAGGCTAGAATGTAACCGTATCACAACGCGCGAGAGATTCCATTGCCTTAACCGTTTCAGAATCGCTCTGTCACTTTTTCGCTCGGTAGGGTTGTATCAAGATATGACTAGGTACTTGCACTAGTAATTATTCTGTGATATTATATGACTTAGATATTGTAAGAGAATAAACAAATACATTATTACATAATATTGATAGTTCTATTAACTACATATAATGACATTCTTATCATAATAGACCTAGTACCTCATTATTATACACATTTATTATATCATAATAGGTATTGCACTTTGATGAATAAAGGTGCCTGTATGAATTCCATCCATACCAATATTTAAAAATGAAACATTGTTTGTTTGTTTGTTTGGGGAGCTTTCACGCGATAGCGGCTGGACGGATATTTATGAAATTTAGAATAGAGATAGCTTATACCCTAGAATAAAACATTGCACATAACATACTTTTTATCCCGGAAAATTGTAAGTTTTTACGGAGAAACTGGAAAATGTTGATTGCTCACTGTAAAGAATGGTTGCCATTACAGAGTGGTTTGTGGTTGCCATGGAAACGAAACATTAAGTCTGTCAAAAATCATCAAAATATTGATGTTATACCAACTTTTGCATTGGTTTTTAATATCAAAGTCAAAGTATTTTATTGTAAATAGGCAAAAATAATAGCACTTTTACAAGTCAAAATTAACATCTCCTGAACAAAGAAATATACATAAAATATTATAAAAAGATCAAATCAATCCAAATTTAGATAAACTAAGTATTCTTTGAGTTTGAAAAGGAAATTTCCCTTTCATGTACCAACAGAGTTAAATCTCACACTGGAAAAGGAAATACCCTTCTGACTCTACCGGTGCTTCGGAAATACGCCCGTTAGAGAAGAGAGCACCAAGAAACTCTACGGGGATATCTTATCTTAGACGAAAAGAGGATGCTTTTTTTCGCGATAAACAGTAGTCCATGCGCACGAAGTCGCGGTCGGGAAAACTAGTGCTTAATATGAATAAAAAGAAATGGCTACCTACGTAATAAAATGTCGGTATGTAGGTATTTTACGAGACTTGTCATACCGAATGCTATGCAGTACCTTCTAGGTCTTTTATTGGGACTCATAATTAAGAACAGAATAAAAATTGACAAAAACCTTACGTAAGTAGGTACTTTATCGTTAGCACACGGCGCGCGACTCATCAAGCGCACGCTTGACACTACTGATTTAACCCCAATATTGCGGCCTCAAAGTGTAGGTATAATATTTGTACTTGTTGCGGAGTGCGACCGGCCTGGTTTGGATCACTACATGTATGATTTTTCTAATCTTTCTCCAATTTCAATATATATTTTTTTTTCAATATTTTTTTTCCTTAGTCTACAGAGGAAAAACTTGATAATTTCTCTGTACCATTTCACACCAACTGAATAAGATATGTATAAAATGTTGAATTTAACACAAGAAGTCCTCAAAATGAGCCTCTCCTCCTGGTGTGCCCAACTTCCCCGCCGTAGGTGGTATTTGTCAAAGTTGTCAAACTCCTAATGCGAAACCCGGTGGATCATTGGCGGAATGAGCGAGAATTGAGTTGCCAACTCATTTATGTTTCATCTGCTTCCCCACTGTTGACGCTAAAAGTTAAATTCATTGTGCCAACAACTCAGTCCTATTCGGCAACTCAAACACTTCGATCAAGAACTAAACTTGCGACGTTGAGACCAGGTGCAAATATGTTTGAGTCGATTTGGCGCAAGGATCTGCTTCACTTTTTTTGACAAGAGACGTGAGTTGTGTATACCTACTGATTCAAATGATTCTTTTTTATTATTTGGGAGAATGGACCTTCATGTAAGTTTAATAAAATATGCATATAATATAAAATTTGCTTATTAGTTAGAGTCATGCTTTTTAAGTGTTTTTTTCTTTGTTGAAATAATTATAACCGTAGCAGAGGCTTCTGTTACTTTATCCTCTAGCTGTAAAAACTTCAAATTAATACTAAAATGCCACAGTCTGGACAATGTTTGAATAAAATTTATAAATCCAAACATGCGTTTCAAAAGTGCACAAATTTCTGCAACACCGACAATTTAAAAGTCCAATTTCGGGTACAACCACTCTGAATATTTTTTGTTTGAAAACTACTCTTCACTAGGTTAATATAAGGCGTGAAATTGTGTAGAGTTTAGTTGTGGGACAGTGTAGGCAAGGCTCGAGAGCTGGCAGCGACACAGTTGTTGAATAATACAACGGTTTGAATCCTATCTAGGCGCTGCTTGAAGCACAGTTGATGACGTTACAGTGGCCGCCAGGACTGCTGGAATTTTGTTTGCAGGTAGCTGGCCTAACCTAAGCCAGAATTATACATTCGTACAATTTCTGTATTCGTATAGTTCTATGGGTAAATGTTGAGCCATTTTTGTCTATTTTGTTCATGTACTTATTTACTTGTGAAAGACGGACGAAAGTTTGAAGAATGCAAATAAACGACATTATATTCTGTAAATTTTTATTAGAACAAATTTTACGCAATTTTCGTGCTCTGGAGTTATTAGTTAAATGATGTCGCTAAACCATGTCAAGCCATGTCTGTCAACAAAGACCAGCACTAATTCATACGACAAGCAAACAAGCAACTCATTTTCACAAAAGAGTACTGCTATCCAATATCCTTTACCTACATAATCATATTCTAAAAACGACACTAATAGCGAAAAACATCGTCGAAGTAGCGAAAAAGTCGTTAACATTATGTCCCGCAGAAAATATCGGCGATAGTTCCCGAGATCCCGCGGCTCTCCGGGATTTAATACTTTGAAACTTGTGAAAAATGCCACTCCCGCCAACAACTTGGAACGAAATGCTAATGCCAGTAATGATGCAGGTTTAACGACAAACTAGATGTAGCAAACACGTGTAAGCGATGTTTGCGAATGATTTTTAGAAGCTTGATTTTATTGAAGATACGTAAAGGTTGAGGTAGCGGATCTTTGCTTTTTAAAATTTGTTTCATGTAAACCATTAAGCTAAAATCTCTAGCAAAGGAATTGACAGGGCTGTAAAACGCCAAAAACTTGCGTTTACACAATTAAGAACACATACTTAAAGCATTTCAATTTGTGTACTGAGTCGCTACCCCTATTCGCTTTTCACCCCTAGCATCCAAATCACAAAAGTACGCCAATAGCATTTTCTATCACAAATTTAATAAATTTCTGATTTTCTGACACACACGTTAATGCCTTTCTATGAAAATAACATTCCGCCATCGATTTCCCAACTCTCCGGTCCGAAACTGCGGAGTTAATAAGTTTAGACGTCGTCGGTTTGGACGCGACTTGAATTGGAATACCAACTTCAACCATCACTTTGGGGGAACTCAACCTCTATTGCGTTGGAGATGGAGTAGTTAAGAGATGAAGGGATAACGTGGTTGGCTGCACTTTAAGCGCGTAGGTAAGAGATGTACGAGCTTGAGGCATTAAAATTTGGATATTGTTGTCGATATTATTCGATATTAAATTATTGTGTAGTAAACCAGCAAGTCATAAATTATACAAGCATCTTAAACTTGGGCCAAACCACAGATTACCCCCTATAGATACCGCTTACAAGGCATCAGACGCACACAACACATACTTGCTTTATCCAGTACAAACAGGCTCGCTTTGAGACACGACTTCATTCTCGACCAAACTCTCAACCCGTGCGAGAGGGCTAGTTTATTGCAAATTTAATCGAAAAAACAACATTTTTAATGGCTTGCTGTGCAGTAAAATGGTGTGGAAAGTCAGCCAAAACGTCAAATTATCAAAAAGTTGGCATAACGTTCCACCGGTAAGTAATTTTGTATTTTTTTCTGATTTACTACGAGCCAAGCGGATTTCAGTTTATACTGGTTCCACAGGTTATGAGCGTCATGGAAAAATAAGCACGCGTTGATGTCTTTTTGAAAAGTCTCTTTCACTCATTACGCTAAGTACAATAGTTATCCCGGTCTAACAAGAACACGTGTAAGCTAGTGTTGGGATATCATAAAATATTCTCATGTTGGTACATATCGATATTTCAACCTAATTATTTAGAAAACCGTATCACAAAAGTTATTTTGTTTTTGTACGAATAACAAACTATCACGGAATACGGTTAAAGCTTGAAGTGTGGTTTGTGAGTAGGTACTTGATTGCTTTTAGATGTAAACGAATATAGAATTAAAATATAATTTTACTTTACAGGTTTTACGAAAGAAGCTTTTGAAGCTTTGAAATTCAAGACAGCATAGGCAAACAAGCCTATTTATTGCTGTATTGTTTTGACGAAATTAAAATTGAGAAAAGTAGAGAAGACATACGGTTATGTAGATTTTAGCGAGGTGCCTTTTTTCTCATAAATAAATACATTAAATAATATCCTTATTTATACATTTTGTTTTCTTAGTACCTACTCACTGCCATTCTGCCACTTTGATGACGTCGTCTGACCATGGTGCAGGTGGTCTGACTCTTAAACTAAGTCCATTGGCCACCATTCCGCCACTTCCACATCCGCTTGGATGTGGATCCGCTATTTCCATTCCGCAGGAGTGGAAATAGAGGCGTGCACATGAGGAGGTCCAACAGTAGCTTGATGTAGGGTGATATACATAGAAAGATATTACCTGTCTATTTTAGGCGATCAATCAAAACTCAAAGCTAGTAAAAGTGGGTTTGAATATATTTTTTTCTGCTATGTAAACCAAAAACTGATATGACTATATTTTTTATGTACAATGCTTCTAAGTATCGTTAATCTATTTAAAGAAATTCAACTTTTATTAAGTGTGATTGTTTTTTCGAGTTTATCTTAAAAAGCATAATATTGCTTGTTGAGATTAAACAAAATCAAAACTATTTTGATCGGCCCTGCAGTCCCATCACTATGGTCAGTACATTTCTAGTGCGACCCGTATCTTTTTTGTAGTTTGTGAGTGTGACCTTGAATAGGCTAATCACGGCGCAGTCGTTGCGTTCCTCGCGACCCGTGCTTTCCTCCATAATTTGTGAACTCAAATCCGTACAATAATTCAATGATGCGGAATCTATAGGGGGTAATCTGTGGGCCAAACTGACGAAACGATTATGGAGAAATAACATCACAGATACACAAACCTTTGATATATTTTGAAGAAGGCTGAAAGTTGTGTTACTGAACTTTTCAAGTAAAATAGATAAGAGTTTATGTAAACCTTTTGCGAGTGTTTGGAATAACGATTATTGTTCATTTCACCGTCTTGGTGTTACTACCGTACATCTCGATAACGCAAAAGAGTTCCCATTTCAAGTGGACCTATGAGAATCCCGCACAGTCCGCCTGTCTCACACCTGAAATACCTTATCGAAACTATGTACTTTTAAAGTCGCATGACGGTTCACATGTCATTTATTTTTACTTTTCTCATAGGTTTACGTCTCCTTATGGTTTGCGTTCACTTACTACGTTCGAGGACGCACGGATCACCCGCGCGATCATTCGAAATCGTTCACGGTGTCGGCGGGCGTTCGCCTGGGTCACCCGAAAAATAGTAGAGGAGGGGAGGATTAGTATGAAACTGACACTTGACAGTTATCAGTTCTATGTGGACGTCCAAAGTCGTTCACTAACTCCGGATGATCGAGCGATAATCGCACGGATGATAAGTGAACGCAGCCCTGGCATTGACACGGACATCATATTATGTAAACCAGCAGGTCATATTATGTAAACCAGCACGTCATAAAATACTACTAACAATAATAATAATGCTAGAACAAAATGAGAATAGGTAAGGTTAAATAATGTAACCTGGTCAATATGTCGCCGACAGATAGCTTAACCCACTATTTAATTAACTGCTTAGCCTTTTGATTGAATGGTGCCATTTAACTAACGGCCTGAATGATATTCAGCCATTCAATCAAACATTTAGGCAAATGATTTGGATCGATCACGTTTATCTACTTGCCTAGGCTATTCATTTAAATTTAGTTCTACTTTATGCCACCTGGCGTTTAAACCCATAAGTAGTATTGCTACCTAGTCTGTGGTCAATATGGCGTCGGCAAGATAGTACAATGGAAGAGTGTATAGTGAAAAATAATGTGAATTTAGCTGTGACTCGTCTGTTTGCAAACTACTATGTTTAATACAATTGCGTCATTTTTGTCACATGGTCACCCTATTGTATGAATGGCCTCAGCAATCAGCCAGCCATTTTATTAAATGTCATACGGCTGAATATCATTCAGACCGTTAATTGAATGGCACCAGTCAATCAAAAGCGTAGGCAGCTAATTAAACGGCGGATTAACCTATCTCTTACGATTTAAGTTTTCATCAAGAATGTTATACGATTAAAGGTGCAACGAGAAATAAGACCAGCCCATTTTCATTCCAGCTTCCTTACTCTCTAAGCTATGTCGGAGATAGTTTTTTTTTTTTATTACGGACTAGGCAATCGTTTGACCACGATCACACCTGATGGAAAGTAATGATGTGGTCGAAGGTGTAGCACGCTTGCCTAGTAGATACCTATTCACTCTTGACTTGAACACACTGGGGTTATAGTTTACCGGAAACACTGACGAGGGCAGGGCATTCCACTCCTTTGCAGTTCTTATAATAAATGAAGAAGCGTAACGCTTCGTTCTTGTGCGAGGTATTTCAACCATGAATGGGTGGCGCTTTGCTGATCGTCTAGTCGTACGGTGATGGAAAGGTGATGGGGAAATCAGGTTGTGCAGTTGTGCACACTCTCCATAGTGCAATCTGTAGAATACCGCCAGGCTTGCTACATCACATCGATGCGCCAGACTTTGAAGCTTACTCTTTACCAGAGTGTCATCCCCAACGAGCCTGATAGCACGTCTCTCAATTGAATCCAAAGACTCGAGCTGATACTTGGCAGAATCGTCCCAGAGGTGGCAGCAGTACTCCATACAAGATCGGACCTGTGCTTGATAAAGATTCAAAAGCTGTCTCGGTGTGAAGTACCGCCTAACCTTAGACAAAATACCAAGTTTTTTTGTAGCTACCTTAGCTTTGGATTCAATATAAGATCCAAAATTCAGGTTTGATGTGAGTTCGACACCCAAAAGTTCCAAATGGTCGCTTATTGGTATTGTTACACTTTGGAAAGACGGATATCGGTGTGAGGACTCTTTTTAGCAGAAAACAAACACGCTTGCGTTTTAGTAGCATTAAACTTAACCAGGTTAGCGTCGCCCCAATTGGACACGGCTTCTAAGGCTAAATTTAAACGGTCTATCATAGCCTCTCTCTGAAACTGGACAGGGTCGCAGCTGGCTTGAGCATTGGAAATGTATCTCTCAACTACAGTACTGTCATCAGCATACCCAAAGGTACCGGGCTTCAGAAGGTCATTAATGTGCAGTAAAAACAGTGTAGCCGAGAGAACCGATCCCTGAGGTACACCGGCATTGATAGCCATTTGATCAGACGAGCAGCCCTCTAAGACTACTCGAATAGATCGTTCCCTCAAGAAATCAACTATTCAATTGCATAAGCCAACAGTTAAACCATATGAGGGAAGCTTGTTTAAAAGGCCATCGTGCCAGACCCGATCAAATGCCTTCGATATGTCAAGGGAGACGGCAAGCGCCGCACCATGCATCTCTATGGCTTCGCTCAGTACGTGAGTGGCATACGCGAGAAGATCCCCAGTAGACCGGTTTTGGCGAAATCCGTATTGCCGGTCACTGAGAAGATAAGTCTTCAAGGTATGCCTAGAGCCTAATGTTTATGACACGCTCCATACACTTACAGAGTAAGGAGGTTATCGAGATGGGACGAAAATTGGCCAGATCAGCACGACTACCCTTTTATGGTACTGGTTGTACATTGGCAAGCTTCGGAACTTTACCTGAGTGAAGAGAGAGGCGGTAAAAACGCGTTAAGATGGGAGACAATTCGGGCGCACAGTTTTTCAACACAATCGCTGGAATACCATCAGGACCACTGGCCTTGTTCACATCTAGAGCTCGAAGCGTTGTGAGAACCTCCTTCTGGCGATTGCAAATTTCGGGCATAAAAATCCCGCAATGAGGAAGGCAGGAAGGTGTCTTGCCAGAAGCATCTAGATGCGAGGCTTCTGCAAAAAGAGAAGCAAATAAATTCGTTTTGTCTCCAGCAGTGTGAGCTAGTGTTCCATCAGTTTTCAGCAATGGTGGCAGTGAGAGGCGGCAGAAGTTTTCTTCGCACTTGGCCAGGGACCAAAAAGCTTTGCTACCAGCGGGGTATGACGCCAGTTTGGCCCCAATTTGATTTTCGTGATCAAAATGGGCCTTCCTAAGTATCTTCTTGCAGGTCTTAGCGGCAACGTTAAATTTTATTTTCTTAGCCCTAATATCAGAAGACTTGCACTTTCGAGCATTTGCCCAGTCTAGATATGCTGCACGCTTACAGCATGACCGCAGCTGGATCCAAACCAATGCTGAGCTTTGCTGGAAAGAGTCTTGTCACTGAATGGAATGAAATATTCCATTGCCTGACATATTACCTCTGTAACAGCAGACGCGCAAGTCGACGGGTCCTGGGAGGTGAAACATGTTTGCCGCCAAGGGTACGATGCAAGGAATTGCCGCGTCTCGTCCCAATCTGCTGAGTTGTATCTCCACACGCGCCTATTACCCTTGAGGCTAGGATCAGGTGGGGAATACACTGAGACGGACTTAACCAGGCAGTGATCAGAGCTACCAAGAGGTGGGGATACTGATACGGAGTATCGGTCTGGTTCAGTCGTCATCAACAGGTCGAGACAGTTGGCAGTGTCACCATCACGGCCAGGTACCCGTGTCGGCTCTTGCACCAGCTAAGAGAGATCTAACGCCAGAGCAAGCTTCCGCGTCTCTCTACCAGCGTGGTCGGTTTTTTGGTATGGGACAAGCCACTCCTTGTGGTGGGCGTTAAAATCCCCCCAAAAATACCAATTGAGCAGACGGGTAACGCTGTTGGACCACACTTGCCACCTCACCTAAATAGTCTACCAATAAAGTCGCCCCCCGATCTCCGCTGTGTGAGCGGTACACTCAAGCATACACATTTTTCTCTATGCCCATGTCCACCAGCACCCAAATCACCGAGAAGTTAGGGTGATCATGATTTCGGAGACGCAGACAGCAAATGTCGTCACGGGCGTATACACAAACGCCGGCATTTGGGATAAATAGATGCTCCAAGATATAGCATGGGTAATCCAAGTATGTCGTATCAGCTGGACATCCTATATGCGATTCCGACAAGAAGAACAAGTGGAGCCTAAGCCCCACTTGTTCATCTCCACCTCTAAAGGTCTCCAGATGATAATGGACTGGTTGGAGATTGGAGTGAATCCCGCGAATATTCGCAAGATCCACTTTAAGTGTGAGGACGTGCATCTGCCGTTTTAACTTATATCTTCTTTGGACTTTTTTCATGATGAGTAGTTGTGAATAGGTTGGACGAGTAACCAGTATACGAGTGAATAGGTAGGCAAACGAGATGTCGGAATGGCTAACCCACGGAAGTCAAAGCAAAACTACGCCATTGAAGAACTTGCGCGGAGACCGCGGGGACGCCCGAACCCCCCAGAAATAATTTATCAGTTCCTCACATCCAGTCGCCAGCCGGCCCAATGGACCATTTCAGGATTTTTCACAACCGGCGGGGCAGCCTTTCGTAGCTGGCTAAACTACTACTTGGGCCCCTTACAACTTGCGGTCGGCCAGCAGAGAACACCGTGCTTCGGATTTCGCTACCCTCCAAAGCAAGGCCTCTGACGCAGAAACTCCATGATTCCGATCACGGTCCACCCTTACAACACAACTGCATCCTACAACTCATCCGGACGGCTTCCCTGAACATCATGATGGATCACGACAAATCGTTTGGCATCAAGACTTTGTCCAGAGAGTGGTAATAATAAAAAACCGGCGGCCGAAGCCTACCACCAGGTGATTCAGTTGCTCTTTTGGCACCACCCGAGGGTCACGTGTAGGACATCGAGGGCTGAATCCTACGGACGCGAGCAAACAATAAACCCTCAAAAATAGTTCTCAGGATCACCTCATTTCTGATTAAAAATATCGAGTCTATGTTACTTTGAGATTGATCCACAATCTCAACTCAATCAGTAATCACGTTTCGGCTCCATACGTACTTACGGGTAGGACACACTGGCCCTAATGAATGATATCTACATAGTTAAAATCTATGATAATGGTTTGAAACAATTACCCAATACTAAATAAGCGCACGTTGTGTGCCCGTTTGTATAACATAGCACGAGTATAAATTTTAATAAGGGTGCATCTAGGTCAGTAACACTAGTATAGTCTCCCAGCTTGGCCCGGCTTGCAGAGCGTTATGCTGGACATAACAAATTAGGTTGCGTAAGGCTGGGAGCACACAGCTTTGGAAGATATCAGTTCAGATATGATTTTGATAGAACCATAGTAGGTTTTATTTCATTGAAGAAAAAAAAAACGAGTGAAATCAAAGCCAAACTTTGTAGATAGGTATCAATTTTAACAGCGTTTTAATTTTCCAAAATAAATCCTGAAAAATACGAGCGAGTTCTATCCTTCAGTTCAAATTTTGAATGACCTCAAATTTTGAATGGATTTATTGTGTCAAAGAAAATGGTGCAGACCTGACTAACTTGCCATACTTAACTAAATCTATGTTCTAAATTTGATTTCCATTGGTATGGTTCCGATTAAATAATCTAACTGCCCCACACATAGTTGTCAATACTAGTGAAGTATTAAGTTTTCGAAAACAAGCGATTTAATGCTTGATTAGCGTTAAATGACGATTATGAGTGCAGCAGTAAGTAAATTATACAACTAAACTACACAAATTTTAATTACTGGTAATCTTGTATAATTGAGTTTCCCTACTTAAGATTACGTTATTTTTTACATACTAGTAGGTACACTTATCCAAATAATTATTAAAGCTATCGGTCCCGGCTGTTATTGATTAATAGCAGTCGTTAAGCCATGTCCGAGGCCCTCGGGCGGCTGACAAACTCATCAGAAGGCAGCACTACCTCATACGACAAACAAACAAACAACTTGTCCAAAACCTACACAACATGCAGAAATATGTAAAAAGCTACTTACTACTACTATCAATTAATTATTACATCCGTAGAGGGATGTTTTCACCTAGTGTGTTCTGGCCGTTTGCCAGCAGACATGTAAATGGCACTCTTTTCCCCAAAACAGTAAGGCTTACAATCGCCTGGCACAGTGCCATGTAATAACGACCAGTCAAAAACTCGTTCGATTAGCTGCAATCAAAGGGTTGATGTGGGATTTTGAATGCAGTGAGTTGAGGTCCAAGCAGGTCTGTGAGTTTTCTCTAACTGAATATTACAGCTAACTGTGACTAATTGGATTGCTGTTTCTGTAAATATTAGTATCTTATCGTTTTGCTAAATGTAGATTATCCTATTTTATTACCTGTGGACATAGTAAGGAAAGGCTTGCTCGGAAAGGAGACCAGGTCCATACATTCCTAGGTACAGTAAAAATTAACCAAGGTTTCAGTAAATGTTTAAAGTATGCTTTTTTTGCTAGCCTTTTTGCTCTGTAGCTACTGTACTAAAACCACAGAATAAATAATAGTACAATAAAAAACGAAAAACATCCGTCTGCCAGCTCTTCAGATCAGAAGGTTCTCCAAGTTTGTACTCTGAGGGGCCAGAGGGCCGGACTCGAGCGCATCGGACCCTAGAAAAGGGCACCATCCGCAACAGATGACGGAGGGATGATCGCGTCATATTTCCCCTCATTATCTTAAAAGACTCCTCGCAAAATTGTCCGTTTCAAGGATGATGAACGCTGGGCGGGCGTGATTTGCATGAATTGCATTTGGTCGTCTTCGGTGCTTCAAGACTGATTTTTGTAAAAGTATTACATTTGCCAGAAAAGTTTTTTTTTACAAAAGTAAACAGAACATTTGACATTCGGTCATCACAGTGAGATTTTTAAAGATAATTTTGACAGAACCAAATAATATTTTAGTGAATTTATTAACGTTAGATGCAATGTTACATTAATAAAATTATAATGTAGTATAAAAGGAAACATTATTGCACCATTTGTGACAATACTGCATTAAATATTTTTAAAAAGACAAAACATGTACTAGCGGTGATGTGATCACTAGAAAAGTATGCATTTTAAAAGCTTTTAGTTAACTTTATTTGCATGCATGTATCTATCTGGATATCTATGTATTTCTCTGTCTGTCCTGGAATCTTGTGACTCAAATTTCAAGCATTTTCCGATTTGCTATCCTGCTAAAACTTTCAGGGTAGCTCACAAATAGAAAACAAAGCAAAAAAACCCCTAAAATGTGAAAAGCCAATCAAAAAAACTAAGAGTGACAGTCATTAAAAAAAAGTTTTTTAGTTATTCTTATTCTTTTCTGCTTTTATTTATTTACGCTATTATATCGAGCCCCCAACAAACAGTACATTCATTCCACATGACAGTGCGATATTATAGGAGCAGATTGCATCGCGATTGTGCGTCATTACTCGCTCATTGCCTGATGCGATACCTACGTATATCGTACTCGGTTATACGCTGTATATTGTTGTAAAGCTCGACGTCCATCATAGGCGGGCTGTCGCAACGACACAGCGAGCAGTATTCGCTTATTGATCCCTCAACGAATAGAGAAGAGTAAGAGAGGAAGAGAGAAATACAGAACAAGCTAAAATTTATAAATCATATTATGTTGCCACATTTTTTAGAAATGAATTCTTCCAACGAGTCACACTGTGACAGTATCTGGTGTGACTCGTTGAGAAACCACTTTTAAAAATAATTATATAATCTGACTTTCAATTGAATATAATATGATATAAATTTTTAGTCCGTAACTTTATTGTATAACTAGCTGTACCCGCGGCTTCGCACGCGTGTTCGTTTCTATAGGTTCAAAGTACCATAATGTGCTATTCCAGGACCAATATACCAACATTTGAATATAATTTCTTCAGCCGTCAAAATTACTTTATCAATTGCTCGGTTTCTAACTCACCGGATTGAGATACCAATTACACCAGATTTAAATCAAACCCTAAGCTATCTAACAATGAAAACCGCATTGCAATCGGTCCAGTAGTGTTTATGTGATGCGTGAACAAACAAACATACACACAAACAGAACGAAAGAAACGACTAACAAAAAAAATTGATCAATACCTTTTTTAAGCACCCAAAAGCATTTTTTTCATTTGAATTCATGTAGTAGTTTGGGTGCGATGCGCCGCGCGGTCAAGATACGGACAAACAGACAGACAAAATTATAAGGTATAACAGTTTGGCTTCAGCATCGAATATAGAGTACCATCCAAAAAAGTTTTTTTTTTACTTAAATATTAACATAACTTTGGACCCATATCCCGCAGAAACCCATTACTTTTTTGGGATAAAACGTGTCCTCAATTTGAACCCATTATATAACTTAAGACAGTGCCAAGTTGCATCAAAACCCGTCCATTACTTTCAGCGTGGTACGTGTTCTTTTAAATAAGTTTCAACCCCTAAATAATAACCCATACATTTTTCGGTATGTAAAGTATCCTATGTCCTACCTCGTAGTACGAACTCAAATCATACCAAGTTTCTTTTGAATTCATCCAGTTATTCCGGCGGCGTGATGTGCGGCTAAGATACAGACTGACAGACATACAGACAAAAATGAAAAAACATACAGTTTAGGCATCATAATAGAACAAAGAGAAAATTCAAAACAAAAACTATATCTTTAATATACAGAATTTGGTCCCATATCCCACAGGAACCTTTATTTTTTCGGGACAAAATGTATCCATAATTTTCACCTATCTTATAAACTATGTCTGTGCCAAATTGCATCAACATCCGTCCAATAGTCTCAGCGTGCTAAGTGTTCTTTTAAATAATTTTCCACCCCTATCCTGCAGGAACACTTAATTTTTTCGGGATGAAAAGTATCCAATGTCCTACCTCGAAGTGTGAACTCAAATCATACCAAGTTTCATTTAAATTCATTCAGTTGTTTCGGCGTGATGCCTAGCCAAGATACAGACAGACAGACAGACAAAAATAAAAAAAAATACACATTTGGCTTCAGAATCGAATCTAAAGTCCAAAAATTTTTTTCTAAATATCTTCAATGTACAGAATTGGACCCGTTGCAGTTTTATTATAAGTATAGAAGATGATCATGCGGAAAATCTAGACAAATTCAACGACACATTATAAGTTGAAATTGGTTTATTATGTAGTTTACGCACTGTGAGAGAACAGTGTTAGATCCAGTGATAAGATCCATGATGGATCTATCGTGATTTTATTTTCTCATAAGATCCGATCATAAATATATAGGTGTAAAATAAATGTATGGAGAATATACGAACACGGATACATAATGTAGGCACTTCACATCGCCATTTGGTATTCGCGGGTATTCGCGTTTTAATTCGGCTATATAGTGAAGTCTGAATAACACGAACACACTGTCTACACATGATTAATAGCAAATAAGTATGCTGAACATTCACGAATATTTTTGCTCTATTTTTACTAATCTGAAAATAGACGTGTTGACGGCAGCTGCAACTTATAATTTCTTCAGCGTTAATTACCAACACATGTTATGCAAACGTTAAAACAAAGTCGTTAAAAAACCATGGAAGAAAAATCGCTGGTGGATGTTAAAAAATCACAAAAATCGTACTAAGTAGGTACCTATCGAAAAACATATTTGCTGAACAAAAAACTAAACAACGTCCGTCGCTGTTGTGCACCGCACTCTCACTGAGCAAGCCATGTATAGACGGTAAACGAATTTGTTCGGTATATTTGAAATCCTTTGATATGTGACTATAAACTGACAACCGGATACGAGTGTTCGTGTATTTGCGTATTGAAAAACAGGCAAATATAGGCGAAAAGAGTGACTTCTCATCGTCGTATTTGGGCAAATAAGACAAATACGCTAACACGAATTGCGATGTGAAGTGCCACCATAAATATATTATGATGATGGTTTTAGCAGCATAATTTCGTACAAAATATATGGGTAAAGTTTTTTTTTTTTGAAAGGGTATGTGCTGTTGGTCTATAACTGACCTCTACAGCGTCACCGGTGGGTGGGCGATGGTGGGGCGGGCGCAAAAGCGCTCCGCCGCAATGCGTGACGCAGCAGGCGCACGCCAAAGTTAAGTTTTTGGCCACTTGCTCAAGGGCACCCAGGGGGTACGAACCTCGGCTTGGACAGTTGCCATTGATTACTTGGGGAGTATCGAACTAAACACCCCTCATGAAATGGCTGGAGCCCTTTAAATGAATTGCATAACTGACCACCGATTCGGAATACACCTTCGAGAAGAATCGGCAAGAAACTCGAAGGCGAATAAAGTCGACATTAATTACGGGACCTTCGACCTCGCATCCGGCGAGGTCGGTGTCTGTGTCTAATTGTGTTGAAAGATGGTGAAGATGACGGAGTGGGCGAATCAATCGCTGCCTGCACTGCGGCAGCGATTACATCGTCCGGATCGCTCAAGATGTCTCTAGGGCGTCTACGAAGGGGCCGTGCGTCTGTTGTCGCGTCTGTCGTGTAGTCAGAGGCCTGAACTACTAGAGGGTTGGGGTGATGGAGTGCCGCGTCAAAGTAGCGGCGAGAGGCATTTTTCATATATTGAACTATCGAGGGAAGCTCGAGATCACTGTGCAGGTCAATGTTCCTCTGATACCAGGGGGCATCTAATGCACCGCGAATTAATTTATGAAATGCGGGAGGCGTGAGCAAATGCTACGGATGAGTATGTCATTGTCGGTCGGACGCAGGTTTTGTGGAGTGTCACTTATTTCTAAGAGACATTTTACTGTGCCTGCCTAGGAGTAACGCAAGGCGGTATAGGTAGAATGCCGCCCTTTTGTGGACGGCGTGGATGTGATCGTTGAAGTTGAGTCGATAGTCAAGGGTGACTCCTAAGTATTTAACTGACTTTTCCCACGGTATGGGTCGGTCATTGATCCTGACTTGTTTAATTGGGAAATAGCGTTTAACCCCGTGAGTGAAACGCATCGCTATGATCTTCTCGGGATTAATCGTTATTCGACACTTATGGAGCCATCCATCGAGCGCTCGGAGCGTTCGTTGGATGTCTCTTTGTAGAATAGTTGGATTCCATCCGGTGGTATAAATCGCGGTGTCGTCCGCAAAGAGAGCGATCTCTACTTTGGGGATGCGGGGGAAATCGCTTGTGTAAAGCGTGAACAGAAGTGGAGACAGCACGGAGCCCCGAGGGACTCCAGCTCTGATGGGGTGGGGGGATGATCGGTTGCCCTCGACACGATAGCGGAAGCTCCGGCTGGTGAGGTAGTCTTGTACTATGAGCACAAGAGCTGACCCGGCAACCCGAGCTGATACAGCTTGTATATCAGCTCGGCGTGCCAGACCTTGTCAAAAGCCTTCGCCACGTCTAGGAAGACGGCCATCGTGGTTTGGGGTTTTGGTTTCCTATTGAAATCCTTAAGGATGTGTTCCATGATTCGGTGCACTTGCTGAGGGCAAGAGTGTCTCGCTCTAAAGCCGAACTGCTCATCCGGTATGAGCTTTTTGATTTTCGCGATGGATCGGAGTCGATTCAGAAGGATTCGCTCATAGATCTTCCCCATAGAGCTGAGGAGACTGATAGGACGGTAGCTGAAAGGCTCGGATGCCTTTTTGCCTGGTTTGTGAATGCCGATGACGTCGGCACTCTTCCAAGCGTCGGGAAAGGAACAATTGCTCAAGGCTGCATTGAAGATGCTGACTAAGAGATAAACTAACGGGACAGAAAAGTGCTTGAGGACCCTGTTACTGACGCCGTCAGCACCGGGGGCCTTTCGCACTTGGAGGCCCTTGATGATCGACTCAACCTCTGCGGCTTTAACGGGCTCGAGAGGGGGTCGGTCGGAGGTAGAGAATTCCTACGTTCTATTTCGCGGTCCACCGCGGCGATGTGGACAGGATCAACGTGATCGTTAGCGGGAGTACACTGGGCTGCGAGGCTCTCCGCCAAGCATTCGGCCTTCTCCTCGTCTTCGAATGCTGGCGGGAGATCGATTCTATTGAGAGGGGGCATTACGGTGATAGTGTCGGATTTAAGCTTTCTCGCCAACCCCCAGTAGGCCTGGTGGGTCGGTGTGATTTCGGATAATAAGTCTTCCCAACGCTGTGCGCGCAGCTCGCTAATGCGCGTCCTGACCAAACGGTGGTAGTAGCTCAAGGTGGCTTTGCGTTAAGCGTTGGGGAATGCATCGTGGGCTCTAATGGCTGCGTTTCGTGTCGTCATCAGGCTCTTCACGTCCTCAGGTAGGACCCAGCGGCGGATATCCTCCGCTGGGACCTCCCTAGAGCACTCACCGATAACGTAGTTGAGGTGGCTGGTGAGGGCATCGATCGAGCGAGCAACGTCATCGGGGGTGATTATGTCGTCAAGGATACGGTCGAGGTCGGGTGAACTGATAGCTTTTAGGGCTTCCCCCAAACGCTTCCAGTCCACTATCGTCTTTGTCGGTGGATGGGAGGATGGGTCTGTCGGGTTGGGGGCTAGGCGCATAACGACGGGACGGTGGTCGGATTCTAGTTCTTGGAAAACTTCGATTGAGTGGAAACTAAGATTTATATTCTTTAGGAGAGGTATGTCTAGTATGTCAGGTAAATGGTCGGGATTTTTGGGGTAATGAGTCCACTCCGAGGGTGGGATTATATCAAAAACGAGAGATTCGCTTTATTCGGGTAAAGTTCTGACTTTTGTACTACTCTAACCACACACGTATACACACACACACACACACACACAAACACACACACACATACACACACACACACACACACACACACACACAGTTGGCACGTGCACTCGCGCGAACTTTACTACTCTTACAATACTTTTGTACTACTCTAACCACACACGTAAACACACACACACACACAGTCAACACGTACACTCGCACGTACTTTACTACTGTTATTTGATCCTAATAAAAAACAGAATCGATTGGCATCAAAAAAAGTGTTTGTGTAAATTGTCTATTTTCTTGTTGACTATATTTTATTTCCTAAATCTGTGAAAAGTCAAAATATCTCCAAAAGAGTTGTTGTTAAAAAAAAGTGTCCCTTTGAATGTTTTCTTGTAGCTACAACTTTAAGGTACTGGTGCTGGCTCTTACTGCCTCATCTCAACCTACCCTGTATAGTAAACTATGGTACCGCGCAAAACTGGTTTGGTTTTGTGGGGTTTGCTTGTTGTATGATAACTTGCAGCGATATGATATTTATATCACCAGCATTTAAAATAAATACAATGCGAAGCCGTGGCATATAACATGTATGCGAATTAGGCGCTCACTCAACGCAGGCGCCGCGATAAAACTGTACACAGCTGGCCGGCCAGGCCAGTCTGCGACACCGATCGACGCGAAGCGCACGACGCCTTGCTCCGCAAAAACTACACGCAGTGTTTTATATACGTAATATTATTGTACCTATGCAACCTTTTAGAACAATATAATATAACTATTTGTTAGTGAGTGAACTTATTTACACCATCACCCACAAACTCATGCTGTTTTTTGCTTTTGCTCTGTTTTTTTTGTTTATGTGTTTGTCTGTGTTTGTTCATGCATCACGTAAAACCTACTGGACAGATTGCGATGTGGTTTTCAGATAGGTTTTGACTTAAATACAGGTATATTTGGTATATCAATCCGATGAGTAGAAGCCGAGCAAAATAAAAAACGTTTTGACGGCTGAATGAATATTGATCAAATGTTGATATATTGGTATTTTAGATCTTGGAATAGCACATAGAGTACTTTTAACCTAGAGAAATGAACATGCGTGCAAAGACGCGTGTATAGCTAGTACATATTAAACACATTACACTGTTAAAGACATAATCCACCTCTTTCATAGTCGGGTAAAAAGAGTTGTGGAACTCTCATTAAAAGAGTTGTGAAACTCTTTTTACTCGACTACGAAAAAGGTGGATTGGATTGGGTCTTAGACTAAAATTTTATTGATCACGCATTCCCAGTTTGTTATAATATGGCAAATACGTAGGCGTATTATGACAACGGACTGTCCAGCGTCCTCGTTTTTCTTAAGCATAAAATCTCTCTTATTGTCCTATAAGCTGCGCATATCCATACAATGTTTTCGTTAACCGGTTAAAGCGTAAACCTTAAAATTTTAGCTTTATAGCAATTTAACTACATTTTTAATAATATTTCATTATTTTTAAATTAGCCATAGGATTAAGTTGTACCTAATCCTTCATATAAATAAGCGCACGAGTAACCATCACTCGTCGGCCACATTCTATGTGCGGCTATCAACACCAATATATAAAAGAGAAAAGTTCACTGTTTGTTTGTTTGTTTGTTTGTTTGTTTGGGGAATTTTAACGCAATAACGGCTGGACGGATTTTGGTTAAATCTGGAAATGGAGATAGTTTATACCCTGGAATAAAACATGGAATACTTTTTATCCCGGAAAATTGTAAAATGTCGATGGCTCCTTTGTGAGGAACAGTTGCCATGGAAACGAAATAAAAACAAGTCTGTCAGAAAGCATCAAAAGGGTTGGTGCCGAAGAGAATACAATAAGTTGGTGCTATTCTTTTGCATTAGGTTTAATATCCTGAAAGAACATAGGATGTTTTTTTCGCGATAAACTGTAGTCCGCGCGGACGAAGTCGCAGGTGAAAGCTAGTAAATGATATGGCTCATCTAGTGGACGCGGAGCCTTATATCGCTCATTTTGGCCGAGTTTTTATCGCAACTTCATTTCGGCAAACAATTGGTGCTCTTGCGGCGCTGTTTATGCCATTGTTGTCGTTGGCGGTCCAATCGATGACATTCTTTTTGAAACTCAATTATCGATAGCGAATTTCAAAAATTGCCTGTCCGTTCTGTTGTTGAAAGAATAAAGTGTTCGGTTTTAATAGCGTCGGCGTGGAAAATTTGTGTTTATTGTCAATTTCATTTAAGTCTTATAATACGAAGTCTTGGGTCTTACATAACGTTTATTGTGAGTGTTTATATCATCATCATCATGTTGTCCTCGGTTGAACATAGGTCTACACCAAAGAGCACCATGACGAGCGATCTTGTGACACCTCCATCCACCGACTTCCTGCGATGGCTACAATGTCGTCGGTCCATCGTGTGGGAGGGTCTCCCCACACTTCGCTTGCTTGTTCGTGGTCGCCATTCGAGAACCATCATTTCTAGTATTTATATACAGTACATAATAAATATGTCACAGGCAGATAGCTTAATCCGTCTTTCAATTAGCTGTCTAGCCTGTCTACTAAACGGCTGTTCAATTAACTGCCTGAATGATATTCAGCCATTCAATCAAACAGCTAGGCAAATGACTTGATCGATTATGTTAAAATACTTGCCTAACCTTAGGGGCTATTCAACTAGCGGCCGGAATAACATTCAGCCATTCAAACAAATTTATAAATATATGTCTGTTTGCAAACTACAAAGTTTGATAGAATAGCGTATTTTTTGCTACATGGTCCCCTTTTGTACGAATGGCTTAAGCAATTAGCCAGCCAGTTCATTAAATGTTGTATTAGACGTTACGGCTGAATACCGTTCAGGCAGTTAATTAAACGGTGCATTAAGCTATCGGCTTGTGACATCTACATTGTATAATTAAATCTTATTATTTCAAATTTGTTTATACCGTCGCTACGCTCAGGATTCAAATATAGAATCCTGAGCGTACCGAAGGTTTCAAAAGTACGAGATGCCAAATAACTTTGCTGCCGTGCGCAACGCAAAACTTTTCACCTCACTACAGCGAGGAAAATGCTAGGTGCAAGAAAAACAGCTAAAATACTATATTAAATTAGTGTTTATATTAATAATAATAATAAAAAAAGACCGTCGCGGGATGCCTGGCAGATTTGTAAACATAATAGAGTCGAAAAGAATCGAATAGAATAGAATCGAAAAGAGTCTAATATGGTTGAAAAGAGTCAAATAGAGTCAAATTGAAATGAAAAGGGGCGATTAGAGTCGACAAAAGTCGAGTAGAGTCTAGTAAAGTTGAATAGAGTCCAGTAGAGTCAAGTAGAGTAGAGTTGAGTAGAGTAGAAATGAGTAGAAAAGAGTAGAATACAGTAGAATACAGTAGAATACAGTAGAATACAGTAGAATACAGTAGAATACAGTAGAATACAGTAGAATACAGTAGAATACAGTAGAATACAGTAGAATACAGTAGAATACAGTAGAATACAGTAGAATACAGTAGAATACAGTAGAATACAGTAGAATACAGTAGAATACAGTAGAATACAGTAGAATAAAGTAGAATACAGTAGAATACAGTAGAATAGAGTAAAATAGGTAGAATACAGTAGAATAAAGTAGAATAGAGTAGAATAGAGTAGAATAGAGTAGAATAGAGTAGAATAGAGTAGAATTGAGTAGAATAGAGTAGAAAAGAATTGAAAATGAATAGAGATGGATAGAGTCGAATAGAGTGGAGTAGAGTCGCGTAGAGTCGAATAGAGTCGAGTAGAGTCGAATATAGTCGAGTAGAGTCGATTAGAGTAGAATAGAGTAGAATTGAGTAGAATAGAGTAGAAAAGAATTGAAAATGAATAGAGATGGATAGAGTCGAGTAGAGTGGAGTAGAATCGCGTAGAGTCGAATAGAGTCGAGTAGAGTCAAATATAGTCGAGTAGAGTCGATTAGGGTCGAGTAGAGTCGATTGGAGTCGAGTAGAGTTGATTAGAGTCGAGTAGTGTCGAGTAGAGTCGAGTAGAGTCGAGTAGAGTCAAAAAGAGGCGAATAGAGACGGAATAGAACCGGATAATAATCTATACTACTTATAATAAAACTGTAACAGGTCCAATTCTGTACATTGAAGATATTTTGAAATTTTCTTTTGGAGGATACTCTATATTCGATACTGAAGCCAAATTGTTTTTTTTTTTCATTTTTGTCTGTCTGTCTGTCTGTCTGTCTGTATCTAGGCTAGGCATCACGCTGAAACTACTGAATGAATTTGAATGATTTGAGTCCATACTACGAGGTCGCCGTCTTGCCTCACACAGAATCCGCCATATTGAAACTATGCATGATGACAAGCAAATCCTGCACGCTGATTGGTTCAATTGGCATAATTAAGCAATGATCTGTTGGTGTCGTAGGTATAGCATAAATGTTGTTTGTAATTTGATAGAAGCGAACGGAGAGTTCTGACTTTTATTCTATTGACCACTATGACCACTATATGAGACAGCCAAAAAGCTGGTTTTTTGTTATGTATGAGTATCCACGGCTTCGCACGCTTGTTCATTTCTGGAGGTTAAAAGTATACCAACATTTAATCAAAATTCCTTTAGCCGTCAAAAAGTTTTTTATCGATTGCTCGGTTTCTACACATTATTTTGGGATACCGAGTATACCAGTTTTTAAGTCAAACTCCAAACTATCCACTAGTGAAAATTACATCACAATCGGTTTAGTAGTTTTTACGTGATGCGTGAATAAACAAACAGCGATTTTTGTGTCTTAATAATCATCGTCATCATCATCAGCCTATACCAGTCCAGTCATGTTGGACGTAGGCCTCTCCTAATGAACGCCACTGAGCTCGATCTTTCACTCTTTTCATCCAGTCGCTGCCAGGTGTCTTCCGCAAGTCGTCTCTTCACCTGGCCAGCGGGCGTCCCACACTACGTTGTGTTTGTGTCTACGGTGACCGTTAATCCTTTCTGATAAAGTGCGAAGGCCAGCTTAAGATGAGACGTACATTCAAACGTTCCTGTACATTTCGGGTTACAAGTTATTTGGTCTTAATACTGAGGGTTGAACTGTCTGTAATTGCTGATCTGCAAACCCGATAACCCTGAAATATTTACACGACAATATTTAAAGTAGATACCTACTTCCTAACCAAAAAAATGAATTAATTCGGACTACGTTCATGAATTACAACTAAGTACACCTTTTGACTTTCATCCCCTCTCCCAATGGAACCATGCTAAATATCGGGATGAAAAGTGTCCAACGTCATACCTCGTAGTATGTACTCATATCAAACCAAGTTTAATTTGAATTCAAAGTCTTCAGAATCGAATTCATGCTTAACGTAACTTTTAACCCGAACCCCGCAGGAACTCTTTATTTTTTTGGGATAAAAAGTATCCTTAATTTTAACCCATCATATAAACTAGGACTGTGCCAAGTTGCATCAATATCCATCTAGTAGTTTCAGTGTTTTTGTAAAATAATTTTCAACCCCTATCCTGCAGGAACCGTTTAAATTTTCGGGATGAAAGTATCCTATCAGCTGAATCCCCTCTGGTGCTGTAGCGACCAATTCCCCCGTAGCCAAATCCCCCTTGGTCGCTGCAGCAACCAAAAAAAATACATGGAAATTAAGTTTTACCGTATGACCGATTTAAATCGATTTAAATGTAATCTCGCATTTATTATCGAATTTAGTAAAATTTTTTTGGGGGCTGTTCTATATTTGATACTAAAGCCAAAACTGTTTTTTTTAATTTTGTCTGTCTGTCTGTCTGTATCTTGGCTAGGCATCACGCTAAAACTACTGAATGAATTCAAATGAAGCTTGGCATAATTTAAGTTCATACTACGAGGTAGGACATAAAATACTTTACATCCCGAAAAGTTAAAGGGTTAAAGTAAAGGGCAGGAAAGGAATTGAAAGATTTTTATAAGAACACTTATCACGCTGAAACTATTAGACAGATTTTGATGCAACTTGGCACAGTTATAGTTTATAGATGATTGAAAATTTAGGATACTTTAATCCCGAAAATATAAAGAGTTCCTGTGGGATGGGGTCTAAATTCTGTGAATTAAAGAAGTATAGTAATATTTTTGGAGTCTGTTTTATATTAGGTACTGAAGCCAAAACTGTTTAATTTTTATTTTTTCTGTCGGTCTGTCTGTCCGTCTGTCTGTATCTTGGCATAGCATCACGCCAAAACTACTCAATGAATTCAAATAAAACTTGGTATGATTTGAGTTCATACTTCGAGGTAGTATGGACATTGGATACATTTCATCCCGAAAAATTTAAGATCTCCCGGACGAGTTTTGACGCTACTTGACACAGTCATAGTATAAATGATGGGTTAAAATTGAGGATACATTTTATCCCGAAAAATAAAGGGTTCTTGCGGGATAAGGGTCCAAATTATGTAAATTTTGATATAATAAATGATACATTTTTGGAGGGTATTCTTTATTTGATAGTGAAGCCAAAACAATTTTTTTTATTTTTGTCTCTGTCTGTATCTTGACCGCGCATCACGTCAAAACTACGGAATGAATTCAAATGAAACTTGGTATGATATGAGTTCATAATACGAGGTAGGATATTGGATACTTTTCATCCCGAAAAATTCAAGTTGTCCTGCAGGATAGGGGTTGAAAGCTATTTGAAAAAACACGTATCACGCTGTAACTACTGGACGGATTTTGATGCAACTTGGCACAGTCATCTATCTATACTTATAATAAAGCAATAGGTACGAAAAAGGCTGTACAAAGAAGTCAAATTAAAAAAATGGTCTATGTTACCCTAAAATAAGCTACAGAACATTTTTTTGTTTTAATTCGTGTCTTTCTGCCTTGTGTCTTTTTGTGCATCACGTAAAAACTACTGGACCGATTGCTATGCGGTTTTCAATATAGGATAGCTGAGGATTTGACTTAAAAACTAGTGTAATTGGTATCTCAATTTAGCGATTAGAAGCCGAGCAATTGATAAAAATATTTTTGATGTCTGAAGAAATGTTGATCAAATGTTGGTATATTAGGTCTCGGGATAGTATATAGAGTACTTCTAATCTATAGAAATGACCACGCGTGCGAAACTGCGGAAACAGATAGTTAAGGTATAAATACAGTTATTAGCTTGCTATATCTGACCATGCAAACTATATTTACTAGGGAAATATATTTTTTATACTGAGTGAGTGAACCATTATTTAATTTTTGTATTTGAAATTGTTACTCTTTTTTGTCCAATACATATACAATAAAACACATAAAGAAAATAAAATATTCATTTTTATTTTTTATAAAAAATATAGAAATTAAATAGAAAATAGAATAGAAAAAACATTTAATCTTCTATTTCTTCATCCACTTCTTCTTCCTCATCGGTTTCATTTAAAGTCTCACGTACGTTAGGGTCATGTGAAAGTGCACGATATTCTTAGTGAAATCTTTTTGGAATTGCTCCAGTATTACAAAGACAATTTAGGTCACGGTACTTCATGCTTTTTATTTTAAATTGGTGCTGTACAAAGGCTTTATAATATCAGCTCCACCTGTTTTTCGTTATTTGTGGGCTTGCCCTTTTTTCGTTTTGACTGTACCTTTCCCTTTATTGCCTTTCCTTTCCTTGATATATTTTTCTATAATGTTGCTGTATAAAAGACTAAATCTTGTTTCATCGAGTATTTAACAAACATTTGATGTGGATGTTTCTCTTTAAATGTGGCGATTCTCATTTGTATGAATTTTAGTATTTTTAACGTTGTTGATGTAAATGTATTTACAGCTAGGTCATCTAAATTAAGAAAATGTGTGTGATCTAATGAGTAAACTTTGTATAATCCTGTTTTTTTGCGAGCGGATGAAAAGTATGTCGCCCATTGCGAAGGAGCATACACTATTAGATTTTGACCTCCCTTTCTATCACTGCATGTACAGAATTGGCAGGCATATAAGTGTCCTAGCAGTAGGTAGTTTATTTGTATGACTTTCAAATTGATGACAGTCTTGATAAAATGGTTCATAGCAGCTAGCACCGTTTTGTTTTTATTCTGGCCACTACATGAGTCACAGTATAGTGTTAGATTATTTGTGCCTTTTCTGTCCATTTCTTCTAGATATTTCAACAAGCAAGTAGCAATTTCATTGCCTCCTCGTTTGCCGTCACACTCTCCCCATACGTTACAATTAACGTTCTGTGTACCACTTTCATAAAACGTTAAGTAGTAAACTACACATTTACGGGAATAATAGAGAATCTTTGGTATCAGAAGGTGCGGCTGCTGTACAAGGTGACGTAGTCTTGGTTGAAATTTCAGCAGTTCTCGATTTTTTTAAATAATATCTTATAAAACCTTTGTAAGTCCTTTTGTTTCAGTTATTATTACAGCTATCTGGTTTAGGAGAACTAGTTTGATGCTCATTTCCAAAATATGTATGCGATCAAGGAAAAGTCACCGTTGAAGTTACGATGTTGTCATCTTCGCCACTTTTTAGGTATTAAAAGACAAATTGGTTTTCGTTTGAAATATAGTAAGGTAGTAAAGAACAATTTGTGTCACTTATGTGCTTTACATCCTAAATCCTTACAATACATTTCATTTACAACCTAAACGATTATGTCATCATGAATAATTGTGATTTATAGCAATAGTTAACAGAAAATCTGTAATAGAAGGTAGGTTCATCTAGTATTTAAATAAAACAAAAACAGTATGTCATCGCTTTCGTTTCCAAAATACGTTTTTTTTCTTAGACTACTCCTATTTTTGGCTACATCATTTTCCGCGCTGCCCTCTCCTTACATAATAATTTCAAACACTTTGGTTCAGTTTGTCAGTGGCTACATATTTTCAGCCAATCACAGGCCGAGTTTTGTACGGATCCGCCAAACCGTTGAGAAAGGAACGGAAAATAAGTTTTATTCGGCAACAATATCTTCGCGCCATTTTTCCGTCTTGCCGCAGACAGACAGACACATAGAAAAAAAAAGTTTTGGCTTCAGTATCGAATACAGAGTATCCTCCAATAAAAAAAAAACTAAATGTCTTCAATGTACAGTTTTATTAGTTTATTTTTTTTATTGGAGTGAGAGAAATTATAAAAGTGTATTTTGACCAAACTAGTGACTGACATGATAAGCATTATAGTGACGATACTGTTAAACTCATTACCTTTCCTTTGCTTCGCCGTAGTTGGGTAAAAATGTCACAGCTTATGCAAGACACTGCGCGCTTCCTGTAACACATTGCATTATAATTTATTTTCCATGCACCATTACCGAGACTTATTAAGCTTTGCGCTGCCCGATCGATTACTGATTAAAGTCAAATATAGTTACCTCATGACAGTCATCATCATCATCAGGTTCGCGTTTGGATTCGTTTTTTTTTTATCAAACTTGAAACTTCTACGTTATGGTATGCAGTTAGATTCGGGCATACTCGACGTAAATGGCCCTTCGGTTGCACGTTCTGCACATATATTCCGTGGACAACTGGACAGACACTGAGAGGAGTTATGCGAGCTGCCACAAGCACTGCACCTGGAAAGGTGAGCCGCTACGCAGCCGCCGGTGCAGCAATGAAGGAGATGGCACTAGAATGGCCTATTAGCACGGCCGGCTCTTGCTCGCTTGCGTGCCCCTTAGCCCGTGCACGTGCCGAAAGCTGAGTCGTTCCCCGGCTGGCGCCTCCAATTTAGCACTACGCGGCTGTCATTGCTTGACACTCAGCTGTTCCTAAACTGCTGATGTTGCCTTAAGCTAGTATCCTTCAAAAATGCCGAAATGTATATCTCTCTGGAAGTGATGAATAGGTAACTAAGTAAATGGGCATTTTATGCAGTGTCTTTAGTTTGATTGAAATTCTTTGAGAGCATTAAATCAAAGATAGTAATCAGTCCAAATGATACATAGACATATAAATCATAAATGGTATCTTGCTTGGGATTGCTTTTGAAACACTCACTGTATGTGTCGCCAACTTTAGACACTTCATATCACTAAATTCAATGTTCTGAAACGACTGTGATAAACGATAAAACTGGCCCATCATTAAGCTATGCGTATACTGCAGGGTTGTACATGTATGGTACGGTACCTATCATTTAAACTACTTAAAACGGAATCGCTGCCATATGAATTTGATAACAGCCTTTTTTCATGAGCAACTTCTTTGTATGCCTGTAATATCTATATTTTCTTAATAATTCTTTACTTTTGAAAAAGCATTAATTCCATATTTATTTATTTAATTCAGACATCGTGGTCCATATTTTGTTAGTAGTTACATGTCAATAACCATAAATATTACCCACAACAAATTCTTTGGATTTACTTGGAAATAAATTAAAGAAACATCGGAACACTGTAAGTAACCGTTCCTGTAAATGCGAACTTCACAAAAAAACTAAACGTTCTAATATACTCCTAGTTCGCTAGTACAAAACTGAACAGTCATTTGTTCAGTTGAAGTTTTTTTTCTTTATCGCTAGTTAGTTAAATGGACATTACTAACACAACTCACCTGTTATTATGACAAACAATCTAACGAGAAAAATTTCGAACTACCGTAACACAAAAGATAAATTATTCATCAGGTTTATTTTTATCTTGATAGTTATGAAAAAGGGATCCCAGCATATCTACCATGTCGCCAAATACGTATAACGTAGGCATACGTAGGTCGTATCTGAGCAGATCGTATCTATATGTCATTGGGGCCAAACTGGCTTCATACCCTGCGGGTAGCAAAGCTTTTTGGTCCCTGGCCAAGTCGGTCGAAGAAAACTTCTGCCGCCCCTCACTGCCACCATTGCTGAAACCTGATGGATCACTAGCTCACACTGCTGGAGACAAAGCGAATTTATTTGCTTCTCTTTTTGCAGAAGCCTCGCATCTAGATGCTTCTGGCAAGACACCTTCCTGCCTTCCTCATTGCGGGGTTTTTATGCCCGAAATTCGCATTCGCCAGAAGGAGGTTCTCAGAACGCTTTGAGATCTAGATGTGAACAAGGCCAGTGGTCCTGACGGTATTCCAGCAATTGTGTTGAAAAACTGTGCGCCCGAATTGTCTCCCATCTTAACGCGTTTGTACCGGCTCTCTCTTCACTCAGGTATAGTTCCAAAGAGCTGGAAGCTTGCCAATGTACAACCAGTACCAAAAAGGGGTAGTCGTGCTAATCCAGCCAATTATCGTCCCATCTCGATAACCTCCTTACTCTGTAAGTGTATGGAGCGTGTCATAAACATTAGGCTCTTGGCATACCTTGAAGACAATGATCTTCTCAGTGACCGGCAATACGGATTTCGCCGAAATCGGTCTACTGGGGATCTTCTCGCGTATGCCACTGACGTACTGAGCGAAGCCATAGAGATGCATGGTGAGGCGCTTGCCCTTGATATATCGAAGACATTTCATCGGGTCTGGCACGATGGCCTTTTAAACAAGCTTCCCTCATATGGTTTACCTGTTGGCTTATGCAATTGGATAGTTGATTTCTTGAGGGAACGATCTATTCGAGTAGTCTTAGAGGGCTGCTCGTCTGATCAAATGGATATCAATGCCGGTGTACCTCAGGGATCGGTTCTCTCGGCTACACTGTTTTTACTGCACATTAATGACCTTCTGAAGCCCGGTGCCTTTGGGTATGCTGATGACAGTACTGTAGTTGAGAGATACACTTCCAATGCTCAAGCCAGCTATGACGCTGTCCAGTTTCAGAGAGAGGCTATGGTAGACCGTTTAAATTTAGACTTAGAAGCCGTGTCCGATTGGGGCGATGCTAACCTGGTTAAGTTTAATGCTACTAAAACGCTGGCATCTTTGTTTTCTGCTAAAAAGAGTCCTCTAAACCGATCTCCGTCTTTCCAAAGTGTAACAATACCAATAAGCGACCATTTGGAGCTTTTGGGTGTCGAACTCGCATCAAACCTGAATTTTGGGTCTTATATTGAATCCAAAGCCAAGGTAGCTGTAAAAAAATTTGGTATTTTGTCTAAGGTTAGGCGTTACTTCACACCGGGACAGCTTTTGAATCTTTATCAAGCACAGGTCCGATCTTGTATGGAGTACTGCTGCCACCTCTGGGACGGTTCTGCCAAGTATCAGCTCGAGTCTTTGGATTCAATTGAGAGACGTGCTATCAGGCTCATTGGGGATGACACTCTGGTAAAGAGTAAGCTTCAAAGTCTGGCGCATCGACGTGAGGTAGCAAGCCTGGCGGTATTCTATAGATTGCACTATGGAGAGTGTGCACAAGAACTGCACAACCTGATTCCCTCATCACCTTTCCATCACCGTACGACTAGACGATCAGCAAAGCGCCACCCTTTCATGGTTGAAATACCTCGCACAAGAACGAAGCGTTACGCTTCTTCATTTATTATAAGAACTGCAAAGGAGTGGAATGCCCTGCCCTCGTCAGTGTTTCCGGTAAATTAGAACCCCGGTGTGTTCAAGTCAAGAGTGAATAGGTATCTACTAGGCAAGCGTGCTACACCTTCGACCACATCATCGCTTTCCATCAGGTGAGATCGTGGTCAAACGATTGCCTAGTCCGTAATTTAAAAAAAATTGAGATGAAATATACAATAATTAAATCGCTATAAAGTAATGTCATTAATACTAAGAATACCATGTCTGCGTGTTCTGATCTAAGTACTGGGATGAAAGGTTTTTGGGGCCCCCAGTGGCCTACACCTTCCCTTCAGCCACCCTGAGCCTCGCTTAGCTGATCCAAGTCTGATTCTGGTAAATCTGAATCTGATCACTGTCCACAAACATTCTAAACGTATCGGTTTCTGGTACACAAGACATATGGTTATATCTGAGAATTCATGCACTGTGAAATTACAAGCTCACTTACTCAAACGACAAATATATGTTAGGTTTTTAGGGATCATACTTAGATACCTATCAAAGGAAAATATAAGAATAAGATATAGCAGGAATAGCTTTATTTCAAAACAATACTAAGTATATATTACGTAAATTTGTAGTTAGGAACAACCTTATGTATTGACATATAGCCGTTTGATCCATTTTGCATACCGACAAGCTGTTTACATATTGTAGTTAGGTTTATTTTTGCAAGTACGCAAATTGAAACGCAGTACTTTTCGGACTGGACCTCATTTTTAGGCTGACGAGACGAAGAATGCAATGGTTGCGAATACATTATTACATCATTATGAGAAGTTGGTTTATAAAGTGTAAAACCCCCGGGTTCCAACACAAGCTCTGACGATGTGGTGATGGCTCATCATTGACGTCATCTTCTGCATCATTATTAATAGCCCTAAAAACTCTGACGAGCACCTCTTCTCCATATTGTACCGGCCTGACTACACCACCCGCGTTTCATGTGCCGCCTGCACATACCATACTGCATATACATAGTCGACGGTGCGCGGACGAAACATATCGAGGCGTAAGTGCAGCCACCGCCCATTGCCACGGCCGGCTCTGCTGCTTGCTAGTGTGCGCGGTGTTGCGGTATTGAAACACGAAATAGCACAGTGCTCGTTGTAAGTCTTCACCCTGCAATGAAGCATTCTTTTTGACGATGGTGACCGTGTTCTCGGCAGTGCCGTGAGAATGTGCTTCACACCGTTAGTAACGTTACCTTCTATACGGGGGCCCCCCGTCCGTTACCATGACTTTAAGCAGACCGAATCTGGCAAAGCACGGTCATAATTTTGCTACCACTTTTGTGGCAGTTGTGCTGGCTGACATTGTGAATACACACTAGAAAATAGCTTTTACTCCCGAACTGTAGAAAATCGGCGTGGAGCCTCGAACAGAGCTTCGTTGGTAAAACTCGTACCACAGTACATATATAGGTTGGGCACAGGGTGAGCATGCGGCAGTGTGTAGTGGAAGGGGTGCGCATGTGGTGCAGGCGCGTGCTCTCGCTTTGATGACTACGTCAGTAAGATGGGAGCCTTACGGTTCAATAGTGCAATTTTGAATCCAACAATACCGCGCGGTTTCGGTCTTAGGCTCCGCACCAATGTTTTTTCAAAGTTATGTGCACTTTTCCATCACTCTGTACTTCGGAGGACTCGCGAGTGCACAATTATTCTCGCTGCGCAGTCCGGAGACAAACTGGTTACGGATGTTGACGTCCAGTGTAACGTGGAAGTTAAGTGCGTGGCGAGATGTTTTAAACTCTATAGGAACGCACCGCACCAGCGTCCTCGGCCTGCCGTAGGAGACGGAAAGTGTGTCGCTCTTCGATCTTGGATCATTTAGGTTATAGGTGGCCCACCATGAGCTCGACGAGATGGTCTAATATCTTTTCCTTGGGGTTGGCTGGTGCACACAGGTCGCACATCAATTGATAATTCGGGGCACCGACATGCATCACCAACGTACCCATGCGCAGTTTGTCTTTAATTACGTTGAGCAAAATGAACTGTTTCACTAAACGAACATACGCAGATCGATTCCGCCCTTCCTCGAGGTCAAATTCTTAAATTTAATATAATAATTTCGAAGAAAAGTGAGCGGAGGCACCTTCTGCCGCCCGCCAGCTAGTCTGCGATGGTAATACGAGCGCGTGCTTTGCACCGTATCTTTATTATCAATTTTGCCACTAAATCTGTGTTTTTCAACAATTAACAAGTTTGAAAGTGTACCAAATATTTTCTCAGCCGCCACCAACCATCACATCAACAAAACTACCCAAACAAACAAACAAACTATCAGACAACGTTTCACTTTTGAATATCGGTATGGATGGATGTTCTCGCTAAGTAGGTGTTAATGCTAAAATCATATAAAACATTAAATTTCAGAGGCGTTATCTCTATGACACGAAGTTTAATGAAATATTAGCCGTATTCAATTGTCAGTTCAGGATACTGTCAATAGATGGCGTACCGTAACCGTAAGACGGATTTACAAACTAAGAGAAAAATTTGAAGGATGTAGTACCTGTAGTATTTATTCTGTGCCTGTAGCCAAAATTGGTAAAAGCATTTGCACGGAATGATGCAGGTTCGAAATATGACATTGACATCAGCATATTTTTTTCTTATTATTATTTTTTTATTGGCTGTTTTTAGCAATATTGAAATGTACATTCGTAGGCAAGCATGTGGTAAGGCAAATGTCAACAATTTTGCTATTTTAGTTAGATATGACAATGATCAAAATTCTAATTCGTATAGTCAAAATCTATTCCGTCTCAGATTTATTTTATTTCTTACTCATATTTTTTTGTCAAATTATGTTAAAATGTCGAGGCCCAGGCAGACAAATCTCACAAGTTCATGTCACTAAAGGTCGGAAATCGTCCAATGACGACGCATAGACTATTGTCAATTTTAAATGTTTTTACGCACGAGTTCCAAGATGTCGATATTTTTAATGACAATTTGAGATCAATTGTTAACAATTTGAATTTATTTTTAACGAATTACTTAAGATAGTTAGCGTGTTGGTCAATATTGTAAGCTTACTATTTTTAACTTGATGTATAAATAAATAAATAAATAATAAATAATGCCTTTAAAATACGAGTAATATTGGGTGGTTTGATGACCTTTACTGACATGATAGTGGGTATGTATGTCTCCCTTTACTTTTTCCCTCTTAAACTTACATACAAACTAAAATATTAAACACAATAATTTCATATTTGCTAAGTAATCCATTTCCATCAATGCAGGCACAAATTATTTAAAAAAATGTACAACGGCAATAACGATAATCGACACTCAATATTTTTGGTTTCTACCTGACACTGGCTTAAAGAGATTTTAGTTATGAGAAAATTCAAAATTCGACTTACAATTTGTGTACCTAGTCAAAAACTTCCCTGTCTCGTAATTGGCGTGGTTATAAGGTGGCAGTCTCCATAATGTTTCATGCAAAATGAACGGTGATCGAAAACATTTAAAAACCCTAATTATATCCGCAAATGTCCAAGTAGATCGCCCAAATCATCAGTAAACAAACTACAGGCTGGTGCTGATGATGATGAACGCCCACGAAACTGGAAAATGTTGTTGAGTCGCTGTAAGGAACGGTTGCCATTGCCATGGAAACGAAATAACAAATCTGTCGAAAAACATCAAGCGCGTTGGTGCCAAACCTACTTTTGCATTGGTTTTTAATATCCTAGAAGAGCATACTATGCTTTTTTCGCATCGACCCTATTAAACAAAGGAGGACTAGGGACCAACTATTCAGCATGGACCGCGTATATTAGGTGCAACGCACACAACTGGCCTCAGTCGTAATCGGCGTTGCGTTGGTGCAACACGTAAGTGTACTTTACCACATATAATTCGGAATTCGCAGCAAAAATGCCTCCCTGATTTTTTATAAGGTGCACAAATAGCTCAAGAACCAAAAATAAGTTGCACTGCATTACTTTTCACTCGTAAGTACTATAAATCATAATTTTCTTTAAAAATCTACGGATTGATATTGTTTGAAAGTCGCCATTTGCAGAAAGGGACAGAAATATACGATTCGTAAGAGTGCGACAAGACAAATGGCGTATAAAAGTTTGATCATGGCCCTATTTCATAAAACTATAGTACACTGACAAATGTCAATCAAACCGACAATTACCAGTCAAACTATAAAAATGTCGTACATTTTTGTTATATGAAACGCAGGTTTTGCGTATTCGACTGACATTTGTAGATTTGTTATTATTTGTCGCTTTATGAAATAGGGCCCTGATTGCTTTGTACCGTCAGGAAGAAAAAAAATACATAGATTTTAGAATTTATTCACTTAAAAATTGCATATCTACCTTTAGGTATTTGCCCCTTGTTTATATTAGAAGCGTCAACATAATAGATACTTTCTAACATGTTCCTGATATTTCCTCACATGTTTATTTTGTCTACTCTACAACCACTGATATATTAATTGTTATTAATAGGTTTCCTATAGACGAACTGTGGAAACATAAGTGCCTAAAAGTTGTCAGAAGATAGCTGTAAGAGCACTGATCTCTATGGATAGGCTCTGCCGTAGGTACTTTCGGTTGTGCCGATTCAAAGCACCCCACTGAGCGCACAATAGTACAAAAAAAAGTAAATACGTTAAATACTTACGTACGTAATAAATACCTTTAGGTATTTGCCCCTTGTTTATATTAGAAGCGTCAACATAATAGATACTTTCTAACATGTTCCTGATATTTCTTCACATGTTTAATTTATCTACTCTATACCCACTGTTGTTAATAGGTTTCCTAAAGACGAACTGTGGAAACATAAGTGGCTACAAATTGTCAGAAGATGGAAGAGCACTGATCTCTATGGAAAGGCTCTGCCGTAGGTACTTTCGTTTGTGCCGATTCAAAGCGCCCCACTGAGCGTACAATAGTACAAAAAAAAGTAAATACGTTAACTACTTACGTACGTAATAAATACATTAGTTCCGTGGACGCTCACGACTGCCAAAGTACTGCTATCAGGGCCAACAGCGCCAAAATGGCGATAATCAAATGAGCTAATTGCGACATTCGTCAATAGTCTGTCTAGACTACTAGTAATATGCAGTTATCTATGGGGAAGAGCCAGATTGGCTACCCAACAATAACAGTTGATTATATTCAATACGCTTCAAATCAGAACATATGTATACAACTCACAAAGAATATAGGAAGATATTAAAAAGCGCAGGTCCATATTTTTGGGTAGGTGATATGTACTTACCTATATTAAAGAGCATATTACTTTATTGGCATACCTAAACAGCAGCGAATTTGAAAAAAAAAGGCGATTTCTTGTTCATTAATGAGTTCGTGTCAATCGACAAGAAAAAATATAATAATCACAAAGTGTGTGAAAATATATCATAAGTGAATTAGTGTGAATTAGTGAGCAACTAACAAACAGTAAAAAAAAAAAAACAAACAGTGTTCCATGAAAATATCGTGATATACTTTAACACATATTTGGGTTTATTTTTCGTCCAACTTTACGACAATATTAATATGTCGTGCAATTATGGGATGGCGCATGTTAGATTAGTTGTTTGTGACATTAATTTCATCAGACCCCCTCATCCCTTCCTGACCAAGACTGAAAATCAATTATGCAACTTTATGTTCCTAACGCAAGTAAAAGACAAAAAAAAATTTTTATACCCAAATATCTCACTAATTCACACTAATTCACAAGTATTTTATCAAATGTTTCTTCATTGTCAAAACACATGATTGATTTTTTGATTTTGATTGATCCTCAGATTACTGCGTAAGGACATTAAAATGTCTAGGCTTTTCACTTTGTCAAAAGCGTCTATGATGCGCTGTTTTAACACTTGCAGTGTCTGCTTCACTCACATAAACACGCCGCTTTATTCAGCTCTATGGAAAGAAGTTCATAGGCTTTAAAAATCCAGCGAGCGTGCTAATAGTCCACCACAACCACGACCAATCCAACGGTTTCCGAATCGGTCGTTTAGGTATTCCTGATATTCTGTGATAGTGTGGTGTTTCTCCGTCCTGCTGAAACTAAACACCTTGCAGATACGACAGTGGAACGCCATCCAGAATTGACGACACGATCGTCCGGAGAAGGTTTAAATAACTTCTCGTGTATTTCATGAAGTCAAAATTGGTATGCCATCGCGACGCTAATCAAACAGCGGCGTAGGTACGTATTGTATCCTAACGAAACACCCGTGACCGTGACCCGACGCGAAGACGCGTGCGATGCGACTAATTAGCTTATTAGTATTACATAATTGTATAATTTAGTAAGAAAGGAATAGATATACGACGCAGGAGGTGTCGCGGCGGATGCTGGGCGGAGGTTCGCGGCCAGCCGATGCTGCAGCCATGGTCCTGGAAGTGTTTATGTATGATGCGGATTTACCTACCTACTATTATTATTGAATGAAAATGCGAGAATTCGTTTATTGTGCGAATTAATGTAGACGTTTGACCAATTATTGTGTTTTTTGTAGAATAATCTGTAGATACCGTCTTTTATAGTTTTTTCAGCATAGATGGACTGATTACCTACCAGCAGTAGATACAGCTGTTTTTTTTGTTGACATAAAAATAGTGGTGTATAGAAGATGTGTTCGTCCATGTATTTCCTTTTTCTTCATATAAATTTATTTTTGGTGACATAAAAATAGTGGTGTATAGAAGATGTGTGCGTCCATGTATTTCCTTTTTCTTCATATAGTTTAGTTTCAAATTCTGTACATAGAAATAATTATTAATGTTTGGATATGTAGGTACATAATATTAGTGCAAGCTGCTGGTGAATTTTAAGTTTATGTTTTATATACTTACTATACATTGTGTAATTTGTGTAGTTTAAATTATGTATTTATGAAGGTCTGTAAACAAGAACAAAAACTGGGCCGGATAAACTTCGGTCCATGCTGCCCAGAACATATTTTACCAAACCCTTTATCGCTTAATCAGAGGGACGACTCTATCCGAAGAAAAACACGCGGCATTAGTAGTGGATAGTGGACAAAGGCGGACGAAGTCACGCGGAAAACTAAGCGAGGGCCGAACTCGTCCGGTAAATAAAAACTGCGCACATAGGGCAAAACGGGGAACATCTACAGTTGATACAGCACAACTACTTTGAGTAATGCAGCTTCCTACAAAAGACATTTTACATTGCAGTTTAAGTGGTGCGATAGTACCAGATCTCAAAATAAAGTAAAACAGAGACTTTGTTTTAAGCTTGCATATTCCCGGAGAAAGGAGTAAAAAGTCCATCTGCAATATAGTGCAGATTTCAATCAGTGCAAGAATTATCATAATCTGATCAGGAGTTCTAGAGGTTACCTCCTACAAACATAAACAACTTTATCTCTTCTTAATATTAATATTAGTGCAGACAATTATTTTTTTATAGAAGTAGCAAAAAGATAATTTCTATAAATATAATCTGTGAAAGTAAGCAGCTGAATCGAAATTAGTAATTTCCATCTATTGTACTATACATTATATTATTTTGTGTCTATGACCACTTTTGGTAGGACTTTTAACGAAAAAAATAAACGATTCATTGTATTAATAGATTACGTGGTATATATTTATTCCGAGTATATATATTCTTATTTATTAATATAACTATGTTCATTTTTATACATATTTTTTATTAAAAATAACTTTAAAACTTACAAATTCGCGGTAATTTTGTTCCTATAATTGCATTGCTTGCGTTTTTTCGTATTCTTTTACACAGTTACGTCGTTAGGTCGCTATGACAGCTATGGTCGTTCTGGCGCGATTCAATCTAACAACTCTCAAAAGTGCAAAAAATTATAATTTATGTTTTTTGTTTCATAAATTATGCACAAAAGAGACTTCTGCACCTTTCCGATGAGCTTAGGAAAATTAGTTAATTACCAAATTGAAGATTAGCTACTGGTAATAGTTTTCCCAGTAGTTTGGGGTGGGCGAGGGAATGCACGGCATTATTTCACGGCCCGGTAGGCGCCCAATAATGTTACCCAGTATCCCGCTATCCTGGTATCCCAGTTTCAGGTACCCCGTTTCCCCGCACCCGCAGACATATTTTCACATCTTTATAAGTTTACTTGACGGGGCCGACGTAAAATATGAACCTTTGCGAACTTAGAAAGAGGTAAAACTTGCGATTGCCACCAGTTTGGGAAACATTGTCAGAACAGGATTATGTTCACAAGTTACGTTGTAAATTAATTTTGGTAGTATGGAACCAACTTTCAAACTAAGGCCTTGTACTATTATTTATTCTGTGCTAAGGTGTTGCACTGTAATCTTTGGCAGTGCTTAGTTAGAATTTTCAATTAGTACATATTTCGCAAAACGGAGATATTGCGAAAATTAAAGCGCGAATAATGAGATTCATTTTAAATATGGTTTTCTGCAAAGTAACGCCTGATTCTATCAACTATATAAATGCCAATTATAGTTAGTCAGTAACTTTAATTGGCATTTATTTTAGCGTCTTGGTTGGTTTCTTTCACTGACGTTATTTGCAAAGAAACAATGTTTCTTTAGTCATTGGTTATTTGTATATTACTTAAGTATAAGGCTGGATTGCACTATCCATAGTTAACTTTTAACTACAGACAAATCTGCAGTTAATCCTCTAGTTAAACAGAAATGTCTTGCACCAGTTAATTATGGCAAAATGAAGTCATAACTTACCTAGTCGGTGCTCGGGAGGCGATATATCACCAACACGCCTCAGCGCATACTGCGCGTGCGCACGCGGCAAGGTAGTAGTTACGGTAACATTAACTACGCAAGATTTGCAGGTTAAAGTTAAACGAGTAGTTAAAAACTGTCAAACAGTAGCTTCTAACCTCAAAATAAAGTTACTAACTTACACGTTTCCCTTTAAACTTGCAATTTTGACTCTATTAGGAGATATTTTGTGGGAGTTCCTCCAACAGTGAAAATAATAAAGAGTTTGTGGAGCTTGGAAAGAAAAAAGTGTTTCTTCTGTGACGACAATTAGCTAATATAAGACCTGAAATATTACTCCACTCACTGAGCCAAACGTCATACGTCAGCTGTTTACAGTGTCAACCCAAATGAATTGTAAACTTGTTGAGAGCCTCAGTACGGATAGCGCCACATTGCAGTCTCTAGTCGACCAGTGAACCGGAAGAACGTCAAATCATGTCTACTTCCGTCAAAGCGACAGTTGGTATACCTTGGAAAATATCATGGTATTTCCGTCGAAGCAGTTGGCACCCTTGGGAGAACCGCCCAATCGGCGAGAAGCAATTTGTAGCCAAGGGGATTGGCGGCATCATGGTGGCCTGTTGGATCTTTAACATTTTTTAGCTCAGTTGTTCCTCAGATTGGCATAGGCTTAGAAATGGTAATAAGGGTGTCTTCTATAGGATAGTGTAAAGCTTAGTATTTTGTGTGAAACTGAAGTTTGTTTTAGAATATAATTTTGGTTCTAAAGACGTGGAATACAATAAAGTTGCTAAACTTTATTGATAATGTGTCTGTGGTAATCCTTGAAAGTTATTTGATTGAGATTTATGATTTATATTGTAATTATAATATGGTCTGCATATGGAATATATAAATAATTGTTAGATTTATTGGTTTATAATTATTTTCTATCCTAATGTGTATACACTCTCTAGATTTCAATTAATTGTCACTTTGCAACACATGCAAAACTTTTTTTTTTATTGGTAGTTTACAAAACGGCTTATGGTAATTTACATTCACAGATGTATCATTATTATTAAATAGATGTATAACACATAATCCATATGAATGTGAACCTAAGATACTTGATGAAATTCCAAGATTACTAAACTACTAGTCAACTAGACGTGTTACTTACTAAAACTTAACATAAAACTTAATCATAAGACAAAAGTAAATTTAAAAAATAATAAAAACTAAGTAATATTTTGGTACTAAACAATTTATTCAATTTAAATTTTATTGAAACAAATTCGATATTTTGAAAATTGGTTCATTGCCCAATGAAGCAAATTTGAAAATATCGAAATTGTTTCAATAAAATTTAAATTGAATAAATTGTTTTGAATATCATTATTATTATAATTGCTACACATACGGTGTATTGGGGAGTGCTTCAACATTTTGGTTTTACACTTGGACAACATGAATGTATTCCTAAATAGAAGCCTACTGCTAGGCCTGGGGACTCTCAGTTTTATTTTTTCCATCACTTCTGGACAGTCAACCAACGCATTTACTAATTTGTACAGCATTAAAATATCTGTCAATTCCCGACGCTTGTGCAATGGCATAACATTAAAATATTCAAGCCGGGACTGGTAGGACCGTAACAATTTACATTTGTTCTCCATGAAGGTGAGATGATACATGAAGCGCTTTAAAATTCATTCAATCCTATCTGAGTGAACCTGGTACACTGGGTTCCACACAACACTACAGTATTCCAGAATACTTCTAACGAGACTATTAAAAAGATGAATTGATAGATAGCCTGTCTTGCTATAAAGCCGCACATTTTACTGGCTCTATTGACGATTCCGTCAAAATGATCCCAGAAACTGAGTTTTGTATCGACTATTACTCCAAGATCCCGAACAGATAAGATAAAGATAAAGATTAAGATAAGATAAAGATTATTTATTTGCATAAAACATGAGTATACATCACAATAATGCACAGATGATAGTAGTCTGTTAGTATAGTAGCTCACGTTTTGCCTTTCACAGGCGTACAAAATTAAAAAAATACTAATTATTCGTAAATAGCATGCAGATTAAAATAACATGCAATAATAAATAAAAACAAATCTGACTATACAATGCCATAAACTAGATAATATTTCACAATTTAATATTATCAGAGAGAAGTGACAAAAAGACATTTGGCAACAACTGGCATTTCTGTTAATAAGGCGTTACAAATATTGTAACTCGCAGGAAATGGGTTACGTTTACGAGTGAACTTTATGCAGTAACACTTAGAAGCATTTAAAGTCATGAGATTGCGAGTGCACCACTGGCTAATACTATTGATGTCAGACTGAAGAGCCTCAACATCCTCCTGATCCCTAATTTCTCTATAAAGTTTTAGATCATCTGCGAAAAGCTTTACTTTAGAATTAATTACATTCGGTAGGTCGTTGATAAAGATCAGGAAGAGAAGTGGTCTCAGATGCGACCCTTGAAGTACACCAGAAGGTACTCCAGTTGCAACAGACCGAAAACCCTTGACGACTACCAATTGAGACTTGTTATCCAAATAGGATTCAAACCACTGCAGCAGTGTACCGTGAATGCCTAATCTATGAAGCTTCGCAAGTAACAGATCATGGTTAACCAAGTCAAAAGCTTTGCTAAAGTATGTGTAAATGGCATGAGTCTCACCACTCTTGTCCAAAACTATGTCCGAGTATGTCATTCACATAGCCAATGAGATTAGTACATGTAGATTTACGAGGTATGAAACCATGCTGGTTTGAGTTTAACAATTGAGCTACATGCCAATAAATTTTCTTAACTACTATAGACTCCAACAATTAACCCATTCCTGAAAGAATTGAAATAGGTCTGTAATTTTAAACATTCGCCAAATCACCTTTTTTATGTATTGGTGTTAAATGGGCCTCTTTCCACTTCGTAGGGAACACTCCAGTAGTAAATGACATGTTAAATATTATGCAAAGTGATTTCGATAACTCCGATGCACACTGTTTCATAACTATGGAAGGCAATGAATCTGGCAATGAAAATGAATGATCCCTTGTTAGCATCAAGTGTAGAAAGTGCTTCAAATACTTCATTCTCTTCAATACAAATGTTAACAAGGGGAGAGATTCCAGATTGAACCTGACTGAATACTACATTATCGGTCATACTTTGGGAAGATTGATATACTGAGTTGAAATGTTTAGAAAATAATGCGCAAATTTCCTGACCCACTAGCGCTATACTATTCCCTAGACGCATTTGGTTTGGTAATGAGCTATTGTTTCCTTGCTGGTTAAACTTCATGCTTAAGGTTAAAGTTGTAGTTATTTTTAACTTTAACTATAACATAAACTGGGATTATGGTGCAACCCAGCCTAAGTAGGGTACAATAATTATTATTAAGCATCAGTACAATTATAATAGATAGATAGATAGATAGATTAACTCTTTATTGGACACCACAAGTACAACGAGAAATTATATATAAAAATAAAGTATAACAATGAGTGTCACAAGGGGCGGTCTTATCGCTCAGAGCAATCTCTTCCAGACAACCGTGCACAGAGAGGAATAACGATTGTTAAAGGACTGTGGTTATCAGTAAATAAATGAATAACCAATAAATGATATAAATGTAATGTAATATACAAAAAATAATAAACATACTTACTAAAAATAAACATACATACTTTATAATTTTAGTTTTAAAATGATACCATCATCAAATTTATGTGAAAGCACACTAAGCGGAGGCGAACGTGCCAAAAGAATTTCTCTTACGAATTATTCTGGCGGTTCACCGCGTTCATACAATCTCTTGCGAATTATTCTGGCGATTCACCGCGTTCATACAAAGTATTTCATACAAATAATTATAAATTAAGCTCTTTTAGCGCGTTTTGGATAAGCAGGTTTAGTTGCAGCTAGTGTAGTTTGGCGGCATCATGGATTTTCTGTGCACTGCGACTGAATTTAGTTCGAGTATTTTTAATGAAGGGTCTGGCTTGCTGGCACGCGCTCTAATTACTCAGTTTCCTTCCTTTTACAAAGAATCACTTCCCGGATCGCCTCACAAACACTCACCAAAAAAATTAAGCTCTACTCGTTTCGACAGGATCCCGTAATTAAGTGAAATCCCACATAATCCCGCGTAATTCTAATACAACACCGGGATACCAGGATTCCGGGCGTACATTCTCGACCCAGCAACATTTTTGATAATGAATTATATTTTTTGACGCGAAATTTAATTAATTAGAGGAAGCTCCGGGCAAAGTGAATAAAAGGGACGGAGAACGTGACAATTAATATTTTTTTAACATTGCCGAAGAGATCTGTGAATTTAATTTGGTTGGTGTATTAGAAATTATTTTGCGAGATGCTTTCGCTGTCGACTTTGTTATTCAAATTGAGAAACAGATACAAAATTTGAGCGACGTTTGTGTACGGTGTTTATTTACTCTTAATTATTTAAGCGGATGGATTTTAGAACACTTTAGAAGTTCTGCAAAATTAGAATGTACTAGATTTCACCCGCGACTTTGTCCACGCCACAAATGTATCATATTTTCATCTAGGATATTAAAAACCATGCAAACGAGTAGAGGCTGTATTCTAGAGTATCACCAAGCTCTTGATAATTATTGACAGACTTGTTATTATTTCGTTTCCAAGGCAACGAAAGGAAGTTGTCCTTTCGTTATAGCGAGTAATCATCATTTTCCAGTTTTACCATGGCAACTTACTATTTTCCGGGATAAAAACTATCCTATGTTAGTTTTTATATTGGACAGTACATATTTACAAAGTTTCATCAAAATCGTATCAGCCGTTTTGACGTAAAAGCTCCCCAACAAGCAAAAAAACAAACCTTTCTCTTTTATATATTGGTGTGGATCTACTCGTACTACCGCCAGGTTAACTACGAGTATTTAAAAAACGTTATTTTGAAAAATTAATCTCTTCAATAAGCAGTTTGTGCGTGTGGCAAGCCCTTTGATCTTTTTTAACATGAAACTAATTTCTGGTGATAAGCAGAAGAAGAAAAAAGAGTGAAAAGGTTATTTAGTTCGTTCAAACAAAATCAGGTAGAGGCTACATAATTATCTGAAAAATTAAATCTTGTAAACTCGTATGTGTTGTACCTATATCTTGACTTACTTTTCTATATTTTGACATATTCTGAACCGACAACACAAGTTTTCAAAAAAAGGCCAAAGCTAACCAGTTTCTGCCGCAACCTTTTACCACCGCCTCTATCGGCTCTAACGCGATCCTAACTTTAAATCCGTTATTCAAAGTTATAACACCTCTGGTATTGACGGTACTTTGCCACGTGCCGTGATAAAATATATATACGCGGTTCCGTTTACGGTTGTTGTAGCAAGTGGCAACTTCAAAATATAAATTTGTTAAATCCATGCTAAACAAGACATAAGTCCAAAAACTAAAACCCGTTTGCAATCAGAAAAACAAATAGCCTATGACACTCTTGCGATGAAGACGAATTGATTGATACCTCGTTTGTCAAAATCAGACTAGTTTTTGTTTGAAAACATAACCCTACATTTTTTCACCGTAGTCAGGTAAAAAAATATCCTATGACACTTTCTGAATGAAGTCAAATTGATTGACACCTCGCTTGTTAAAATCGGATCAATACTGCCCACCCGAACCTAAAGTGCAGTAATAGACATTTGGTTAGTTTTAAGCTAATGACAAATACTAAAACCCCATTTTAAAATATAATAAAATTAGTTGTTTGTCGTAAAACCTATGTTGCAATGCTTCGCTCAGCGCGCTAAATTCAAATTTTCTAGTGTATTTTGTCAATTACAGCTTAATTACGCATCGGGGATTCACGAAAACTTATTTTGCGGCAATAAATAGGGGTCAAGAAATTTCTGTTAAAATTATCACCTAGATAAGATTGGTTTAGCTACAAATGTCAATAAGCTGATTTTCATCTTGATTTTTGGTTTATTGATAAATGTACATATTCTAGCTTCCACCTTAATTTATAGGTTGATGAAATTTCTTGATACAACCTATTTATTGCCACAAAATAAGTTTTCATGAATCCACGATGAGTAATAGAGCTGTATTTGACAAAAAACCCAAGAAAATTTGAATTTGGCGCGCTGAGCGAAACGGTGCACCTTAAATTACAGTAAAATACATACTGCATAAGATTTATTTGAGTTCCCCAGCTAAAGTGCAGTATTTTATCATATTTTGAAACACTTTAAGTGGTAGATTTATCTACAAGATTAAAAAAAACATATTAAGGCGGGCTTCTACCACATTTGAAGGTTTTTGAACCTCTGTAAATCGACTAAAATATATTTTTTTTTTTTTTATTAAATTTGAATATACACTAAATTTGAAATTATAAACGATAGAAACGTGATTGAGAATTGTTGGCTCGATAAAAAATAATTTCAAAGATGACTCTAAATCGGTATTTAAAAAGTGTCCTGTTAAGTGATACTATCATAAAACCATGTGAAAGTTATTTCAATAGACGTGGCTTTTTATTCTTTAGGAGCGGCAAACAAAAATATTCTAATTTCGTTCTTATTTTTTTCCAAGAAGGAAAAACAACCAAAATTTTGCATTTCAAGCACTAGGAAGGACGTGTGTCGTTTGTCTCCGCAAAAATACCCCGTCGGCTATGTCGGTTGTCGCGCTTTGTACATGTATGTAGCGTAGAGCCGTAAATAAATGTTTGGCGTAGTAAAGTTATCGTACAGGTAAAAATTGTGAGTAACGTATTTTATTCATAGATGTTGATTTATATTTTCCAAAATGGGTAAGAATAATAAAATAATTCAGATTCGAATATATTATATTTATTATATATTAAATAAATATAATTTATTTATTTTATTGTTTTATATTATTATTAGATATATTATCTCTATCTAAAATTGGTATGTAAATACTTGAAAAGTTGTAGGCCGGTAATTTTTTTTATAATAATAATTAGTAGGTAAGTATTTTGATTTTTAATTATGTAGATAAAAGTTTGTTACGAAAAAATAACAAAAAATACTTACCGATACTTAATCAATTACCTAACTCATTTATTTACAGTATATGATTTACGTTGACGAACTACATTATTTAGGCAAGCATGCCACAGTATAAAAAAGTACAGTAGGTAAGATTTTCTGAACAGATTGAGTTACTTAGTTAAAATTCTTTGCTTAATTACTCCAAACTAATACTTAGGTCAGTAATTCAGTATAATTGAAACGATGGGAAATGAAAAATTTGTGTGGTAAGTTCGCCAATTCTTGGCCAATTGCTAATAAAGGTGTTTTTTAAATTTGATATATAAACTGAACTATATAACTGAATATGCACATTTCGCCAGTTTTCGACCCTAAATCCAGTTTCGTCCACCTGCTGACTAAATCATAGATAAAATAGAAACAATGTTTTGATAGACGTAGGTAATTAACAAGTAAAAATTGTTATAAAAATACAAAAAACCTGACTGCGTGCAGGCGTGGGACACGGAACACACGACGCAAACGTATGCTCGTGCTCGTGTTTTTGCTTTTCAGCCACGCTAGCGGACGGACCTGCAAAAATGATAGTAATATAATTTTAACGTTTCATATTTACTTACATATTTTAGAATAATAGTTGCAATTGCAATATTGGACTATAGTACTAACGTGAATAATCTAAAATTGAAAATTTTGTAAGAAGCTTAATAGACATTTGCTACTATTTAGGAAAAAGAATTGTATATTTTTGGAATGGTCCTTTAAAGACCTTAATTTTGATACCCCACTCGATAGGTTTGGATCATTGTTTCCGTGGGAAATACAATATGGCAGCTGTATGCCATCATATTAGTTTTCTTGTCACTTTATATATTCTATAGCATTCTCATGATTAATACGAATCCAATGATACCTCATTTATCAAAATCAATCAAGCCATTTAGGCAAAAATTTAATGTCCTAAGGCACGCCACTGAGTTCGGTCTTCAGCTCTCCTCTTCCAGCCGCTTTTCACAGGTCGTTACTCCACCTAGCCACAGAGTTTCACACTACGTTTGCCTAAACGTGGTCTGCACTCAAGAACTCACCTACCCCAACGGTTATCGGTTCTTCGGGAAATGTAACCTCTGAGCGATCTTAAATTTGTGGACTAGTTTGACCATGAGTGTCCACATTTCGGCTCCGTAGGTCATGACTGGTAGGACACACTGATTGAATACTTTTGCCTTCAGGCAATGTGGGATGGACGACGAGAAGACCTGACAAAGCTTGCCGAATGAAGCCTAACCCAGCTGAATTCTTCTGTTGGCTTCCTTCTCAAAGTTATTCTTACCTAATTGCAATATTTGCCCAAGATAAACATATTTTCGGAAAACTTCAAAAATAAATACCATTCACTAAAGTCGGTTTCGGCTCAAAAAGATCATTCAACATGATCTTGGTTTCATATATGTTCATTTTGAGACCGATGCGTCGAGAAGCTTCATCTAGGTTGGTCAGAAAACTTTACAAGTCTTGCAACGACTCTGTTATTAGGACTGTGTCATCGGCAAATCGTTAGTGTGAAATGTTCTTGCCATTGATATTAATTCAAATTCCTTGCCAATCCAGCGCTTTAAGCAGCGCTTTATCTTTCAAGGCATTAGTGAACAGTTTCCGGGATATAACATACTCCTGTCTCACTCCCCTGCGCAGTTGGATATGTTTAGACTACTGGTTTTGTACTTGGACACTCATAGTCGCGGCGTAATACAGAAATCTCATCACTTCGGTGTATCGTCAGTTCACTTGATAACGCTGCAAAGACTCAGGACTGCCCAGGTTTCAACGGAGTCGAAGGCCTTCTCATAGTCTACAAAAGCAAGACAAAGCGCCTGGTTATACTCTTCAGACTTCTATAATACCTGTCTCACCGTATGTATGTGGTCTATGGTGCTAAATCCTCCGTGAAACCCAGCCTGTTCTGGACGCTGGAATTCGTCAAGTCTTCTTGCGAGACGATTTGAGACCCTCAAAAACATTTTATAGTCAATAGTAATTTATTCATATAAAATATTTACATGTCAACAAGATTAAAATATGTGAATACCAACAAGTACACAAGAATGTCATATGAAAAAATACAAACACTGACAAATTAAAATTAAATATATCATTATAATAATGACAAAACAAGGAATTAATAAATATATTTTATTACTTATAGACGTGGCTCAAGAATACAATAGGTCGGTAGTTCTTTAAAAGGGTTTTATCCCCTTTTTTATAGAAGCGTACTACTAAAGTCCTACTCCACGCCTCTCGAGTTCTTCCACTGTTAAGAACGGAGCTTAATAACCCCTGAAGCCCCCGAAGTACGGGTTACTCCCTGCTTGCAAGAGCTCTAAAGTTATACCATCCTTACCGGGGGCCTTTCTATTCTTAAATTAATCGAGCACCATCTCAGTCTCTAGGCTGATGTCAGGCAGTTCGTCAGTTTAGTGGCGGGTCATTGCGTGGGAATCCTCTTTGCTGGGTTCAGGTTTAGAAGCATGCGAGTCATACAATCCGCCATGGAAGTCTTCGTTCTCAGACAGAATCTCTGGCTTAGAGATGATGATTGTACCATTATTAGTATTGTGCTTCGTCAAATGGAACCTACTCAATTGCTGGGAGAAGGCTTTCGACCACCAATTTTGCTCAATTGCCTTTTCTATCAGGTTTCTTTTTGACAGCATTGTACAGCGAGTAATCGAGAATTTCCAGTTTTTCCGTGGAAATTTATTATTTTCCAGGATAAAAAGTATCCATGCCGGTTTATGTTGGGAACAATATTATCGAAGCCGTTGCTACACCATGTTATGCCGATCGGCCGCCACATCGCAGCAAGATCTAGACCTTGTTCGTCGTTTCAATTCTGTGAAGTTCTCATGAAACATCAAAAACAATGCAGTCTTTTGTGATAAAATTGTGTATCAATCACAAATTATCCACTCACACAAAATATCCACTCCATGTGAATTATAAAAACGAACATAGATTTAAAAAAAGGATCGGTAAATTTTTGATAGCCTAGTTTTTGGCAGCACAACTTTATACTTGTGCCTTGTCTCATAGTTGTGACGTTGTCCGCATGTTGTAATCCTGTTTAAATGTTTACGAGCGTACAGAATATCCAAGAGGACATAAAAAAAGGCAATTTTAAAATTTTCATTGTGAAAAGACGTTTCTTAGCGATTATCTAGTGCTAAACCTATAGATAGCTCGTTTCTGTAATACAAAAATTATATTGGTGTCGCCAGCATTGCCCCAGATCGATAACCCGTACGACATTACAAAGTGAAAATATTGTGAAACATTTTAGTATATACATACATTAAAAACAATATGCCATATCACACTTTTTCTAATTTTAGCCGTTCTTCCAAATCCGTTCAGCTAATATAGATAACATAGTTTCAATCATAAATAGGCACAAAAACTTTATTAGTATGATATTATTACAGCTATACGTTTATTAGCTGCGCCCAGTGGTTTTACCTGCGTGGAGAAATGATGATGGACATATAAACAATTTCATCACAATCCATTCAGCCATATCAGCGCTTAATGGTAACAGACACACATAGGTATACTAACAAATATGAATGTTTATATCTGAAATAAATCAAATTGAATATACATAAATGCACACAAACTTTTGGATATTTATTATAATATTAGATTGCAATTACAATAATAATTCAGACCTAGGTACCTACATAACAGTTAAACGTACTCAGTAGAAAAGCAAATTTATTTTCTCTTTCGTACCCACCCAATACAGCGAAAAGCTAAACCAGATTATACCCTAACCCTATCGACATATCTTCTGCATTTACTATACTGTGGCATGCTCAAAAGCGCGGGGGCTTCTTTTAATCTAAAAACTTGGTCCGATTTTGACAAAACGAGGTATCAACTGATTCATCTTCATCGCAAGAGTGTCATAGGCTATTTTTTACCCAACCGTAGTCGGGCTTTAGTTTTTGAACTTATGTCTTGTTTCGTACTATGGTTAATGTAATAATTTTAGATCTTGTGTGGGTCCTGGCAATGTATTCTGGGGTCCCGGTTCATTCAATAAAACGCAGTATCATTATCTTAAAATAAATTGTTCTATTTCTCAATAATTACTAAAATACCTACTTACATACAATTTGACAAAAACAGAGGTGTATAGAAGGCGCGTGGTAGCGGCCTGTGGAAATTCTAACAACAGCTTTCAGAAAAGTTTTGGCTGACCAAAGATCTCACAGCCGAAGTGATATTCCGACAACAGCTTTCAGAAAAGTTTTGGCTGACCAAAGATCTCACAGCCGAAGTGATATTCCGACAACAGCTTTCAGAAAAGTTTTGGCTGACCAAAGATCTCACAGCCGAAGTGATGACATCGGTGGAACCTTTTTTGCATCAAAGTAGCTTTTATCTACAGACAAAGGTGCATGCAATGAGTTACCGAACACATTGGACGTGGTCAATTTGGATATATCCCAGTCAACTGTTACAAAGTGCATTGCGGAGGTTGTCAGTGCACTGAGAACCATTTGGATGTTTTTGTACAGTGGGTTCATTTCCCTGAAACATTCAATGAATTGAACAGAGTTTTGAGGAGAGTAAGTAAATTATAAAATCTGCTTAATTTTCATCAACACAGTTGGATACCTAGCTTTCAACCCAACTAATGGTGCGTTTACATTAGGTTGGTTTGGCCGTATTCGACTGCAGCCGTCTTTGCTAAAGCTAAATTTTACTGCAACGATCGACCGGATTCGGTCACCGACCTAATGTTAATGTCTATGTTACCTACATAATGATGAGAATAGAACCATGAATCTATGTTTCTATCATCAATATTTGTTCTACGAACTGAAGAAGTTGTACTTATAGTAATTTGTAAATAGTTTGCCGTGTGGTAGGTACCTGACTTAAAAATAGTATCACCCATTCACATCCGCGGGTGCTGTAACCAGCAAAGGAAAACATTAAATAGGCGGACGCGTTTTCTTGCATATTATCAACAACTGTAAATACCAAGACGCCTGTCATGCCCAGTGATTATGGAAAACCCCATACTCCTTCTTATTGAAAAGCCGTGTTCAAAAGGCAGTAGACATTTTGGAACTCTTGATGGTGATTGATGATGTAATATTATTATGCAACATAACTATGTATCTATAAAATATGTTTTACTATGCCTGGTAATTAATAGCTTGTGCATTAGTAGAGTAAGTCACAGTTAATGTTGTACTCGTACCTATCAATATCTAGGCATCCAATAATCATAGGCTCATTCAATTGAAATCATTGGGTACCTTGACGTAGGTACCTACCATACATAGGAGGTATACATACATATTTAGTAAAGCGTGCTTATTACAAAGTACAACTACAGTCCTTCATCTTTAGATCAAGGCTATTTCGAGGCTAAAAAGGCTCCACTAATGTCATTACTTAAGCTGTGAGATTTTTGGTCACCCAAAACCTTTTCTGAAAGCTGTTGTCGAAGAATTCCAACGGGACTCTCGCAACCGAGCGTCTTCTTTGCACTTCTGCTTGCAATCGGATCTCTCCGACGTCAATCATAAAAGCTGATATATAATTTCCTCCGCCGTCATCATAAGAATATTATCTCAAAGTAACTATATGTAACTGTATTAATTATTTATGATACAATACAAACAAGCGTGATACCTACGTATAACCTACAAAAATTCACTCGATATGTCAGTGATAAACCAATATCGACCGCTAGGGACTAATCGTTACATGTCGATCGCTAGGCCTCGATATATATCTACGGTGATATTGCGCGAATAGTAAAAGACTCTGTCATTTTTAGCCGCCCTTTTTTTTAATATTTATCTACTTAATATTGTGATAGTAATATCACTTGGTGAGAATTGCCCACCAGAAGAGCGATTCTCACGAAGTGTTATTTATATCACCTCATGAGATTTGGCCCCCAGGTATCGAACATGTGCAGTCGCGTACCTGATATCAAGAATGGCATATTTGCGGCATATGCTCTATTTACTAATTCTAATGAATTAATTAATATAAGAATCGACCCCGTCTCCTGCATGAGGTGATACAGTGACTTTGTAGTGGGACGTTCTGTAACTCTATCCTCTTCCAACGGAAGACCAGCGCTGGTTGTTATTAAAGAGCATTATGCTGAGTTGAGGCCGGCTTATGGTAAAAAACCTAACTAACTACTTAGGTACTAACTTATTTCTTAAATGTTTTTATTTTGTGTACTTGTTTTTTTGCCATAAATAAAGCTATGTCTATGTCTATGTCTACTAATTCTTCCTTCGCTGTCCCTGTCACCACCACCTCCAAATCTGTAAATGAAAATGAAAAAAATAACAAAGAATATTTACAGACCCCTGTGTTCAGAAGTACTAATAATGAGGAACATAATTCGCTGTCCCCACCGAACATTATCGTTTTCGGCTATTACGATACTTGTGGCTTTATTGCATATTCGTGCTCCACATATCGGATTACACCTTGTGATTTTTTTTCAGGTTGTTCCAAAGTGAATTTCTCGAGTTAGAGATTTTGTAATGGACTTCACATTATTATTCGTCTAAAAATAATATAAACCTTTTTTTATAAATTGAAAAACATCGCAACTTGTTATTATTGACTACTTTCGTTCGGACTTTGGTTTACTATTCGAGTAATCTGCGATTACGATATTATTCGGGGAAAAAAGCTAATACTTAATTTTGGTAAAGTTTAATACAATATTATCCCGGTAATTATATTCAGTAATTTTTGTGTTAATGATAATAATAATAATAATAATATATTCGGGACATTTCCACACCAATTATCTAGCCCCAAACTAGGATATCCTGTGCTATGGGCACTAGATAACGGATAAACATACATAGATAAGAATATTACATCCATGACTCGGAAACAAACATTTCTGCTCATCACACAAATGATTGCACCTTGCAGGATTCGAACCCGCAACCTTAAGATTTCGTACCCAGGATCTCTAGCCACGAGACCAACCGGTCGTCTTTGTGTGTACGTGTGTCGGTGATCTTTATCATGTATCATAAATAAAAGCTGAAATGGTATTGTCGATAACTGTACCTATCTATCGTATGAAGCTGATATATATTCGGGCAAATCTAGTGATTCCACTGTGATTTTCAATCAAGCAGAAGATTTACCAGACGAAACATTAAAACCAGATAAAGTAGACATTATATTAAAACAAAACGAGACGGTAATTAAACTCGATTTAAGAACAAAAATATCGGCAGCTAATGAAAACGTAGAAGGAACTGATATACGTTCTCACTTTGATTCGGAGCATTTAGTAAATCTTAGAAGGAACGAAAATGAACTAATAACAGATGAAGCCAATGTTAATGAACAAGATTACGAAATGCAAGATACACAAAATAGCTAAAATCAGACAGAAGAACTCCCAGTTACTCAGGGTTCCAGTATTTCTCGTGAGTTAGTATCAGAAAGATTGATCAACCCGGGAATAATCCAATCCAATCAATTATTATTATCCTCCACTAGCTTATGTGACCTACCAACGGAGAATGTGTCCGAGAAGAGATTATCTTGAAAACGGCAAAATAACAAAAATGAATGGTGCGACCACAAAAATAAAAGACTGAAAAATTCTAGAGAACCGTATGTAGGTTGTCGTTCAAAAAAAGTTAATATTCCAAAGACGATTGGTCCTTTATGTTCATGAAATAAAAAATGCGGTGAAAAATTTACTGGAGATCAATGAAAAAGTATTTTCAATACTTACTACCAGCTTCAAGATCACGAATTGCAATAGCAATATATTGCTAGACACATTGTGGTAAGCCCAGTAAAACGAATGACTTTAGATAGATATAATAATAGGACACAGACCCTAAAATATAGCTTCTCTTTAGAGGGTCAATACATCACTGTATGCAAGTTCTTTTTTGAACACATTAAGAATATCTGAGCAAATAGTCTTCACAGCTTTAGAAATATAAAAAAATACGAAAGTTTAAAGGATTTGAGAGAAATACATTTGAATAGGCCTCACAAGATGACTGCCACCAAGAAACAAATCATTATCGATCATATTAACCTGTTTCCTGCTGTAGAAGCCCATTATGTCAGGAAAGATTCACAGCGGAAATATCTATCACAACATCTAAATATTTCCAAAATGTATCAATTGTTCACTTCTTGGTATCGTAATCAAGAAAATGCAACGGAACAGACAATGCCTACGAAGCGCCAATATGCATCCGTTTTTAACACAGACTATAACTATTCTTTTTTAAGCCAAAAATAGATTTGTGTAGCACTTGCTGTCTTTATGAACAAGCCGACGAAACAAGAAAACTTACTCTGCAGGAAAAATACAGAGAACATATAAAGAGAAAGGATAAGATTTGACAAATTAAAGCAGAAAAAAAAAACTATAGTGGACAAAACAGATGCTGTAGACAACAATAGCTGTTTTTGATCCGGAAAAAGTTCTCGCTGTCCCCCAGTCAGAAGTGGGTATTTTCTATTACAAAAGAAAATATCCCATCTACTCGTATAACTTCACTGTGATTGATGCACTACAAAAAAATAATGGGTTACTGCTATGTTTGGCACCTCTCAATTGCAGAGAGAGGGTCAACCGAAATAGGCAGTTGCTTAATACAGTTCATTAAACACGAAGCACAAAGAGGTATTAAAAATGTATCATATTATTCTGATGGCTGTGCTGGTAAAAAGCATTACACACCGATTTTTTGAGACTGATCATAGCCAGAACGAAGGTGATAGCATGCATTCATGTGTAGAGCGAGCAATGAAAAATAAGGTGTTGTTTACTCCTGACCAAGTTTACGGTGTCATTATAAATGCCAAAGTAACCGGTGAGATATATAATGTAAAAGAGATGGAACAGACAGACTTTTAGGATATGAAAAGTCTTATTTCTGGCAAAAACTGTCTAAAAGATACCGAAAGCAGAAAAATTGCATGGACAAAGGGTATGGAAGTGAAAGTATCTCATATACGACCTCACATTTTATCATATAAATATAATTTCGAGGAGGATTATAAGAACCTCAACATAGATGAAGTCATGAATAGACCTAAGCGAGGGCGACGACCAGTACCAGTGCCGACAGCTGCTGTATTATGTCAGATCTACCATCAACCTATCGCAACAAGTAAGACCCTCCACGCAGATCTAATAAGTTTGTGTGCCAGCGAAGCCATACCCATACATACACTACCACGGGTTTTATGAGTCACTTACCAGCTTTGAAGAGAACCGAAATCTGGAATCAGATTATGACCAAGATGATGCTGAGGCGTAATGAGAAGTGTATGGAAATATTTTTGTTGATTTTTGCTGTTTGTAATAATATAATAAATACTAAGACAGTTTACTTACTCGTATATGTAACCCACAAAATTAGAATAGTTACGTTAGTGAATAAATTAAATTTCTATTAATAAATCCTATGAAGAAACCTAACTATAATAAGATTTATTTTATCTTGTAATCAGATTCTGACCAAGATGATGCTGAGGCGTAATGAGAAGTGTATGGGAATATTTTTGTTGGTTTTTGATGTTTGTAATAATAAAATAAGTATTAAGATAGTTTACTTAGATATTCTACAAAATTACAATAGTTACGTTAGTAAATAAATAAATATTCTATTAATAAAATGATAATGATGATTCAGTTTTATTCTGTGTTTGATCCTTACCTTCCTTAAGTTAATTTAATTTTGCATGAAATATTACTGTACTTCAATGTTACCACCATCAACAGTGTCAATTTTAGCAGCGAAAATAATCTCCTCATAACATTACCATAAAAGAAAATATAGCTACTTTTCAATGAATAAGATTATAATGTGTTGTTACTGTGTATCTCTTTGGCAAAAAAATCCGCGAATAATGTTGTATTGTTACGTCACGATTTAAATGTATGCCTCACAATCTGGGTATTTTTTTTGTCTATAACTTTATTTTCAAAGAGATAAAAAAATAATGAATTATACTAAATTATTGTAGGAAAAAATAGCTTTCTTGTGATCTATAATTGACACCGGTATGTTTGATAGTTAATGAGAAATTATGAAAAAACTGTTTCTTAACTTTTAAACTTTCGCGATTCGAACAAATAGTTAAATATTTAAACGGGACTTAATCGCGCTGAAAACTTAATATTTATTTACCTCGACGTTTCGATCAAGTTGCATTGATCGTGGTCACGAGAAGACTGAAGTAGTGGGTGTCAGCGTCGAGAAGGGCGAGCGTTGTCTCCAACTACCCGCATTTGGTTTTTTAAAAATTCAGAATTGTCACGACACACGACACTAACGACATCTGCAGATATCTTCTGACATAAACCGCGACGCGAACACTTGCTTATCACGGGATTCCAGGACGCAGCCAACTTGAAACCATCCTCTCGGTTGAAATTGGGATACTTTTTAATTTCAACCGCTTCACGTACAATCCTGGAGTAGTAGTGACGTTCCATGGAGAGGATCTTCGGGTCATGGAGTTCAATCCAGTGATTAGGGCCCGATTCGAGCAAATGCTCAGCAATTGCAGATTTATTTATCTGGCGGTTCTTTACAGCTGCAATGTGTTCTTTGACCCTTTCCGCTATAGTACGCTTGGTTTGTCCAATGTAGGAACTACCGCAGCTGCAATCTATCTTATATACGCCAGGAGTTTGAAAAGGTACGACAAATTTCGGTGTTCTAACATGCCTTGCTAACTTGGCATTTACAATCAGTAGCCAGATCACTTTTAGACAGAGCTCATGCCCTCTGTAACCCTGAACATTTGGATGCCGAAGTGTCTCATGTTCAGGAGGTACTCAAGCGAAACGGATATGTGGTGACCAGACGTTGGCGTCCTAGACGCAGATATAATAAGAGTAGGTCTGATGTCGATTAACAGCCGGCTTTCATGCCTTATGTAAAAGGAGTGACGGATAAAGTCGGTGCTTTATTAAAGGACTTTTCTATCAAGACCGTTTATACTCCTTTTTCCAAGTTAGCAAGGCATGTTAGAACACCGAAAGATGTCATACCTTTTCAAACTCCTGGCGTATATATTTTAGATAGAGATAATATATATAATAATAATATAAAACAATATATTATATTTATTTAATATATAATTTTTAATATAAATATGATATCATAGTTTATAATATCTTGCCAGATAAATCTTCTCTCCCATATATAGAAGTTCATACTTCACATTCTAGTTTTCTTCTTCGTCTCTTGATTGATTCTAGAAGCTACATTTGCCTCATCAGAGAATCCAGTCTCTTGCCGATGCCGGAACTAGAAAACATACAGTGAAGTTTAAAGGCATTAAAGATGTTAACTCTTACGCTGAAACAAAAGGAAAGTTTGTTTCATATTTAAAACGAAACAAAACTGATTCCTTCCCCTTTTATTTCCATGTCATAGGTAGAGATATAAATTTAGATTATGATGGAATTATTTGTAAAATTTTCATGAAAGCTTATAATGCAAACTTTCGATATATCAAATCAAGATTAGAAATTCGATAACCCGAACAGATACTTAAATATTAAAATGACCAAAACAGTTTACAATGTGCCTGCGCGAAGCAAAATGTTTATCGAATGTCTTATCACGAATTCTGATGTTAGAGAAGGGTTGATCTTAAAAAATACCTCAACATTATCATCATCAAAGACTTATATTTCGCCAGAGTCTCGTATATGTAATTTCTAGAGATAAGATATCTCTGTGTTAAACACGTCTGAAAAAAATGTTCCCTTACAAGATCTTAAGTTCACGTTTTAACCTGGCATTAAAGTTCTAGAAATCGTAGATTCATCTCTGAAACCAAATGACGAAGATCTTTCTGATGACCCATCACAGATATCTCGTGTCCAAACTGTATCAATGTAATGTACTAACTGTAATGTATCACACTCTCATCGTGACTTAAATGTTCTAAAATCACTCCGCTGTGATCACATGAATACTGAAGAATAAACTTCACTATACTATATTCACTATATTTTACTTCTATATTCTAGATATTCAGATATTGTTCACCTTGAAGGCTATCCATTAAGTCATACTAGTTCTATTCAACGCGAGATACGTACTACTTCTGAAACTCTAATTAATGTAAAGAGTTATAGATTGCCCGAATGCCATAAACAAGAAGTGAATAGATAAATCGAGGATATGCTTGACTAAAAGATAATTCGTCCTTCAAGTTCTCCTTGGTCCGCTCCTATTTGACGTAGTGCCTGGATAGGAGGTGTTGGAACAGTTTTGAAACAGATTTTTGGTATTTTAGATGAGAGTAACGCCTTGACGTATGACCAAGCAATAGAATCCTTGCAAAACAATGAAAAACAAATAATTTTAGTAATTAAGGAATATATTCTGGTAACAACATCAATCATAACATCTCATAATGATACAATAAAGAAAATTTAAAATATATTGAATTAAGCTATCGATAAATTGTCAGTTAAAATAAATAATATTTCTGAAACAACAAACGGGCTGCAAATACTAGCTAATATTAATGAAATTTTTGATAGCCTTGAAACATCAATTCTCACACTGTCATTTCAATTAGTACTACATGTTATCAACTCTGTTTTATTAAGTAGCCAAAATGTCCTACATCCAGCTATAATAACACCCCAACAATTGTACCGAGAACTTTCCAATAATTAAAGACATCTACCTAGTGACCTAGAGTTATATGTTAACCTAGATATATGTACTGTACACTTAATTTTAAGTATTTCTAAGGTAATATGTTACTAATTGAATAACAACAAAAAAATTGCATTACAAGTACCACTAGTTAACATTAAACATTATATGCTGTTTCAAAGCATCGCTCTACTACAGCGTATGACAATAAAGCACCTAACGCTTTCAGTCTAATCACCCCTAAATTTATTGCAATGACCAAAGACAAATCCTACTATTGTAATCTAAATGACTTAGGGAAGTGCAAAATCATACGCTCGGGAAACCTTATTTGCGATATAACAAACGTTTACGCGACTGACGCCAAATACACCTGTGAAAGTGAACTACTGTCAAAAATGATCAGTGAAAAACCAGTACAGTGCAAAATAAAATTTATTTACGGAAATTTTGATATTTGGAAATCATTAGAAAACAATAAATGGATTTATGTTCAATCAGAACGCAGCAAAATTTCTATAGACTGTTCGAACTCTGGAATTGTAAAATTAAATATTTTAGGTACAGGAATACTTACAATCCCTAAAGGACGCGTCGGATATTGTAAAAGCACCACATTAATACCTAAGTATAATACTTTGAATATTTCTTCACCCATAAACCATTTACCTGATTTTAATCTAATTAATGATACTTGTTGTAACATTATGAAATTTAACGACCATATAGATAATGTATCTCCTATTTCTCTGCAAAATGTGGATTTGGATGAATTTAACTCAATAAATAATATTAAATTAAAGTCAATACTAAATAAAGTAAAGAAAATAGAGGATGAACCATACATTGCATACCATGCCCATAGCACAGGGTATCCTAGTTTGGGGCTAGGTAATTGGTGTGGAAATGTCCCGAATATATTATATTATTATTGTAAAGTAAAGTAATGTGTCCCATTACTCTACCGTTACTCTTATTATATTTATTTTAATTATATTATACATAAGCTTTTTAATATTTAAGAAAATTTGTAAGTCTGACAACACCCGTCATTACATTGAATTAAAACATTAAATATACAGCCCCAACCAACTCCACAAATAATCGAAACAACAGACGGACAAGACTCAGAATAGAAATCAGTCGCTTTGCCCCACTTAGAACTCAAGTTTAGTTTAACAGAGTCTTTATTTTCAACCCCAAAGTCTCCCCTTAAAGGGGGATGTGCTATACTTCTGTCTTGCAGGAATTAGTGCTGCCCTGGCACATTTCGGTCAGCAGCCTTTTTCCTTTGACTTATTACAGTACAATTAGAAGTCAGTCTACTGCTTGTCTTCAAAGTTGACGGTTGTCAAACTACGGGTTTCATTTAAATACTTATTGCCACGGAAACCGATTCCATATGTTCAAGTTTATTCAAATAAAGGTTCCGCGAGTAATACATATTTTTTTTAAACTGTCCCGAGTAATCTTTTATAACAGGACGAAGTAGTGGGTGGGAAAGCTAGTGTTCAATAAAGCCGACAACGGAAAATAATGTTTAGCGATTATATTCGGAACGAAAGTATTTGATCTGATAGCAAGAAATATTCTAGTAGGCATGGCTCTCAACAGTTGTCAATACCGCGGCACCGTACTACGTCTTTCAAAGGTTGCTTCCGCTATGCTGCGAGAAAGTGTTGGAATAATCTGCCGCCACCAATCCGGGGGCTAAGAAATTTATAGTCTTTTAGGGGGTAAACTCGGGCAATATTTAATTGATGAGCAGAGGCAGCATGCCAATATTAATATAGACATATCGTTTTTGTGATATGTACACTTATTATTATTATTATTTTTCCTTGAAATTCATTTCTTCTCACTTATTAGTTGCACGTAATAGTAGATGTTATTTCGCTGCTACCCACGTGCGTGGTATTCTTAATAGTCAGCGGTACTCTTACGCAATTTTGACGACACTTTCTTCGTCAGTTATTTGACACCATTCAGAGACTACATTATTTTATTCCTTTGTCGTTGCTATATTTTGCTTTTTGCATCTATATTTATTATCTATTCGGGACGGATACAAATTCAAAAAATCAAAGTTAATAAAAATCTGTCCAGCAGTTTTTGAGTTATAAATAGTGTAAGTAACACGAATTTCTGACTTTCTGTTATATATATATATATTAGATGTTATATCTCAAAATTCTTAAATGTTTCTGCTCTCCTGGTTCTTAGTTTTTTTTTATAAGCACACCATTTCATGTTCATGGGGAGATAAGTATACTCACTTTTAATAACTATAATTGTCAATTTTGTATCTCCAATTTTTTAAGTTTTTCTGCTCTCCTAGTTCTTAGAAATACATTTTTTAAATACAATCACAGTACTTATTTAATGTTCATGGGGAGGTATTCTCTTCATTTGTCAATGTCATATCTCCAACTTCTTAGGCGTTTCTGCTCTCCTGGTACTTTGAAATACTTATTTTAATATAACCACACCATTTAATGTTCATTGGGAGCTAAGTATACTCACTTTTAATAACATTATTTGTCAATTTTATATCTCCAACTTCTTAAGTGCTTATGCTCTCCTGGTACTTGAAATTATTTTTTTCATTAATTTTTTTCGTTTTTTTTTTCAAGTTTTATAGAAAACAATAATATTTTTCTCCTATTTCGAGTAGCCTATGTGTTAATCCAGGATATAAGCTATCCTGGTACCAAATTTTAACTAAATCCGTCCAGCCATTCGAGCGTGAAGGAGCAACAAACACACACACACACACACACACACACACACACACACACAAACATACAAACTTTCGCATTTATAATATTAGTGTATTAGTGTGATTAGTGTGATATACTTTTTTATTTATTTATTTATCTATGTTTATTTAAATTACTTATATGTAATTATTATTATTATTATATATATATTATATATATATAATATAAATGTATTCATATTTAATTTAATTTTTTATACTCTTATGTTTATTTTTTCCGCTCCCTCTGGGCTTTAGCTGAAAACCAGCGCTGCGAGCCTTCGGCAAACAGCCTAATGCTGAGTAAAGGCCCATTCATCACCACTTTAATTATCTACTTTTACCTTTTCTTTGTTTTCCTTTTCTATTGTTACTACTTAATTTTTCTAATTATTTGTATCTTTTATTTTTGTGTGTGTTGAATAAATGTATTTTCTTTCTTTCTTTCTTTCTCACCTTTTCGGTCATAAATTCAAAATTGTCACTGACCATATGCCGTTACAGTTGCTTTTCAGTTGCAAATACCCTAAATATTTATAGTTGAAAATGCCAAACTCTACAATTTACGCCAAGTGACGTTTTTACGACCAAGACCAGTGTGAACTCTATTTCGAACTTTAAGTTAGTCTATGATGATTGCTGTGATAGAGTTAGAAGAAAGTAAACTCTCACGAGTCTCCCGTTCGTTAGGTTAAACAATGTAGGGGATTTACACTCACTGCTATACGCAAACGTGTCACTTGAAGAAGGAGTTTGAAAAAATTGAGAGTCCCAAGTCCAGTGTGAAGTTGTGTAGGTTATCTATTACTTATAATAAAACTGTAACGAGTCCAATTCTGTACATTGAAGATATTTAGAATTGTTTGTTGGAGGTTGCTCTATATTCGATACTAAAGCCAAAACAGTTTTTTTTTTCATTTTTGTCTGTCTGTCTGTCTGTCTGTCTGTCTGTCTGTCTGTCTATCTGTCTGTCTATCTGTCTGTCTGTCTGTCTGTCTGTCTGTCTGTCTGTCTGTATCTTGGCTAGGCATCACGCCGTAACTACTGAATGAATTTTAATGAAATTTGGTATGATTTGAGTTTATACTACGAGGTAGTACATAGGATACTTTTCATCCCGAAAAATTAAAGGGTTCCCGCAGGATAGGAGTTGAAAGTTATTTAAAAGAACACGTATCACGCTGAAACTACTGGACTGATTTTGTTGCAACTTGGCATAGTCATAGTTTATATAATGGGTATAAATTAAGAATACTTTTTATCCCGAAAAAGTAAAGAGATCCTGCGGGATAATGTCCCAAATTCTGTAAATTGAAGATATTTTGTAATTTTTATTGAAGGCCGTTCTATATTCAACACTAAAGCCAAAACGTAATTTTTTAAATTTTTGTTTGTCTGTCTTTCTGTCCGTCTGTCTGTCTGTACCTTGGCAGCGCATCACGCCAGAAATACTCAATGAATTTATATGAAACTTGATATGATTTGAGTTCATACTACGAGGTAGGACACAGGCTACATTTAATCCCGAAAAATTAAAGGGTTCCCGCAGGATAGGCGTTGAAAGTTATTTAAAAGAATACGTATCACGCAGAAACTACTGGACGGATTTTGTTGCAACTTGGCAAAGTCATAGTTTATATAATGGGTAAAAATTAAAGATACTTTTTATCTCCAAAAAATAAAGAGTTCCTGCGAGATAATGTCCCAAATTATGTGAATTGAAGATATTTTGTAATTTTTATTGGAGGCCGTTCTATATTCAATACTAAAGCCATATCGATACTAAAGCCAAATTTGGTATCGGTATATTTTTAATTTTTGTTTTTCTGTCTGTCTGTCTGTCTGTCTGTCTGTCTGTCTATACCTTGGCAAAGCATCACGCCAAAAATACTCAATGAATTCAAAGGAAATTTGGTGTGATTTGAGTTCATACTTCGAGGTAGGACATTGGATACTTTTGATCCCGAAAAATTAAAGGATTCCTGCAGGATAGGGTTGGAAAATTATTTAAAAGAACACGTAGCACGCTGAAACTATTGGACGGATGTTGATGCAACTTGACATAGACATAGTTCATAAGATGGGTGAAAATCGTAAATACTTTTTGTCCCGAAAAAATAAAGGGTTTCTGCGGGATATGGGTTTAAATTCTGGACATTAAAGATATTGTGATATTTTTTTTGGAGGTGACTCTATTTTCGATACCGAGGCCAAAACTGTTTTACTTTTTATTTTTGTCTGTTTGTCCGTTTGTCCGTATTTTGACCGCGCATCGCACCGAAACTACTGAATGTATTAAAATGAAACTTGCTATAATTTTAATTCATACTACGAGGTAGGACATTGGATACATTTCATCCCGAAAAATTAAAGGGTTTCCGCAAGATATGGGATGAAAATTATTTCAAAGAACACTTCTCACAAAAAATAAACCCAGTAGTATCACTACTGGACGTATTTTTAATGCAAATTAACACAGTCATATATTTATACTTATAATAAAACAATAGATACGAAAAAGGCTGTGCAAAGAAGAAGAAAAAAATTGCTCTTGGGTGCTTGAAAAAGGTATTGAACAAGAATATAACTTTTTTTAATCATGTCTTTCTGTCTGTTTGTCTATATGTTTGTTAGTTCACGCATCACGTAAAAACTACTGGACCGATTGCAATGCGGTTTTTATTGTCAGATAGCGTAGGGTTTGATTTAAAAACTCGTGTAATTGGTATCTCAATCCGGTGAGTAAGAAGCCGAGCAACTGATAAAAGTACTTTTGACGGCTGAAGAAACTTTGATCAAATGTTGGTATATTGGTCATGGAATTGCACGTTATGGTACTTTGAACCTAAAGAAAAGAGCACGCGTGCGAAGCCGCGGGTACAGCTAGTATCATATATAAAGATAACAAATTATTATGTGCTTCACAGTGTTATATAAGAATTTATAACCAATGCCATTCTAATCAAAAAACAAACAAAAAAAAAAACCCAACCCGGAAATATCCGATGATGAGGAAGTTGACGGTACTTACTGTACGATCAATAGTAGATGCAACATTGTAAAGCTCCATGAGACCTTGTTATCCTATTCCATGTAGTATTTTAGGTACTTCATCTTAATATAAACGTATAATTCTTAACTCTGTATCATTCTATACTATTTTTTTCTAAACACTTTGACACTTTAGGTACTACATACACTATAAAGGTGTTTCTAACTCTTAGTACTCGCTGCTTCGTTTGATGTTAAATATCCTATTTCATTCTAGCTCTTATTGCTATGTCATGTTAAATTCAAGTTCTAATTTAAGTTTTGTTTAGTTCCAGATCCGTAACGAAATTCAACTCGGTTACTCTCGATTCCTCATCACTTCTCGAGGTTTTGGATTTGAGCAGGATAAGGGTGAAGAGTAGATCTCATCAAACGAGATCTCTCCAGCTTTACATTGATATTCAATGAGCCTCTTACCATGCGATGATCACTGCCAGCCCTGTTGATCACAGAGACGTCATTGAATATATGCTCATTGGTCGTCAAAATGAAATCTATCTCGTGCTTATGACCGCTGGGGTGCAGCCACAGCCATTTCCTGGACGGGCGCTTCTTGAAAAAGGAGTTCATCATAAAAAGTCCCTCCTTCTCCATGAATTCGGCCAATCACTGACCCCTTTGGTTCCGCTGTCCAAATCCAAACTGCCCCACTCTCAGTTCATCGCCATTCGTCATGCCCAGCCGTGCGTTAAAGTCCCCCATCACCACTGTGAAGTGTGTTTTTGGGGCATGTATGGCATTAGAAATGTTGTCATACATAGCCTCCACTTCATCGTCCGGGCGTTTCGAGTGTGGGGCGTACACCTGTATGAGCTTCAACGAATACCGTTCGGTAATTCCGAGTATAAGTTATGTCACCCTGCTCGAAACACTTTCGATCTTCACAATGTTGTTAACAAGGGACTTATGGACGAGAAACCTGATACCATGTTGGGACTGCTGGTCGCCCTCTCGGTAATAGAGTTGCCAGAATTGAGGGTCATCGTATCCTCTATAGTAGTAGTAGTTGCCATAGTCACCACGCTTATATGTGCTCGGAGGACGCTGCTGCCCATCTTCCGGTGGGTAATCCCTTAGTCGCCTCTTACGACATCCACGGGAGGATTGGGAGGGGTGTTATTCTAAGCCGAGACCGGTACGGCGCCATAGAATAAATATATTGTTTGTTTGTTTGTCGTATGAGGTAGTGCTGGCCTCTGATGTCAGAGTTTGTCAATCCGCCCGAGGGCCTCTGACATGGCTTAACGACTGCTATTAATCAATAACAAATTAATAATATATTGTTGAAGACTCTACATAAAATTAAAACCATTACCTTCAATGATTTTATGTTCAACACTTACCCAATATGGGGTGATCAGAACACTAGTAGGTTTTTAAATTATATAAATATCAATCAAAGCACCGGAATCGTGAGAAGGCGCTTTGTAAAATTTGTACTCAGCGAACATGGTCCTGTGTTGGTATCTAAATCAGTCTGGTGGGCTGCGGCAGCGGGTGGAGGGCTGCACTCACGGCCCGTCGGCCACCGGCTGGCTCACCAAAACCGGTCACATGACTAGTTTAAGCAGCGCGCGCGGCGTAGCTTGAATGCGCTCGCACTGATATGTACCTATAATGCCTATATGTTTGTTTATTTGTTTTGTTTCTAATGTAGATAATAGTTAAGTAACTTTACAACGTTACAAAACCTGGGTAGCAAGCCTCAAATTCAAGTTTTATGTAGCCATAGAAAAACACACAGTATTGTGCGCATTCGCCTTAGCGGGTCAAACGATCTAATTTAAAAAAAAACTGCAACTGTTTTGAGAGCGCATCTTCCGTTTGCGCACCAGTCCATCTAATTTGAGATTTCTCAGAATTGGTAAAAGCGGGATAAAAATTGATAACTACGTTATGTCAATTGAAAAGTTGACCGACCATGGACGTGAATTTAACTATAAGCGTTTTAACAATAATTTCCTACAGCGATTATAACATGATCAACCCACAGTCGTTGTATTTTTTTTTACCTATAATCAATTATAAACAACGTTTTTTTATACAATTTTGTTTTTAACCGATGTATCAACAAAAGGAAAAATAAAAACACTATGTTTTCATATGAAATAAATCTAGTCGCTTGCTACGCGCACGCGCAGGTATGAGAGCGGTAGTGCGCGAGGTAGCTTTGGCGCCCGCGAGCAAGGTAGTAAGAGTTTTTCAATTTTGTTTAAATATTTATTTAATGGTTTTAGCTAATCTATCAACATACAAATTTAGTACATAGTATGTGTACCTTTATTTTGAACTGTTGAACTGCTAATAGTCGAATTTTTTTTATCGATATTAATTCAATTTAATAGGAACTTTAAAACAAAACCTATCGAAGTCTTAAAAAATATTCTTATTGGGTCAATGCCACGCAGTGGCATGGAACCTGTGGGGCGGTCAAAACAATTGCCACTGAGCGGCACTGAACCACGCAGAGGCTTCTTCGTAGCCTAGTTAACGTTGCAAACACTTACCCAACAGTATGGCTAAAGCTGCACGGTGCCATTAAAATGTCTTCCCACTTTCCCGATTATACCCACTATCTCCCCTCCGCTCAGCTCAGTACTGGCTCGACGCCAGGCCAGCCTGGCATAGCACCGTTTTAATTAAATCCACTCAATTCATAGGCCGCCGAGATTGGTTTAATAGCTGAAGTTACCGCCATTTATGTGCGAACGTGAACCGAAGCGATTAGGTCATTTTTAACGAGCGGTTTGTACGTCATTGAATCCCGGTTACTTGCCTGTATAGTTTAGGAGCTGAGAGGTCGTTATCACTATGCATTATGATTGACCCGATACAGAGCCATACAAATATTGATGGTGCTTCGACACACCAAACACGATTGCTAACGCTTCCTTATCGATCTGTGAATAATTGAGTTCGTGCGAGTTGAGGGTGCGCGACGCACAACTGACCGCGCGCTCTGAGCCGTCGGGATAGCGATGTGTGAGAACCGCGCCGAGTCCAAACGAAGAGCTATCAACTGATAAGATCAAAAACAAACTTGCGTCGTAGTGCGCCAACACCGGACCGCTACTCAATACATTTTTTACTTTTTTTAAAAGCTAACTCTCATTCCTCATTCCAATGCCATCGAGCATTTTTTTTAAGCAATTCATACAACAATTTATGCAGCAATTAATGCATTCATAAAGGTTTAAGCAATGATTGATATATAAACTGAGGTAGATACGTTGTACCCCGCTCTACGTGGCGAAGCAAACACAAGCTAATAACGACGCAATAATCATCAACGACGCAACAAGTAAATACACGCGACTTCCAAAACATGAAAAATTAATCAAAAATGCCATCTTGTGTGTTTAGAAAGCGCATTACATACACTGGGACGACTGTGAAAGGCAGGAAGGATGTGTCTTTTAATTTTGAAGTACTGTTTACGATATTGTAAATAGAAAATAATAAATTTAATTTTACTCTAAATCAACTGTTGCGATGTTGCCGCTTCGCCACTTACATGAACGAGACAAGTAGCAAGTTACGTGTAAGAGCGACAGAGATAACGCGATAATAGCGTACAGCGTTGTTAGTTCGTATGATGCTGTTCGTGTGTTCGTATGTAGGGGATGTTGGGGTAAGCCCCAACATCAAACACACGATTGCTAACGCACGAATGAAGCCGTTAGCCACGAATGAAGCCGTTAGCCGTTGTTAGCCGTTGGTAAGCCAACGGCTGATGATCAACAGTCTGCGCTCCGACCCATAAAGGCCACGGCTGACGATTTCAGCAGGCAGTCTAGCAAAGTTGCAACCCTATTTGAATTGGATTAGGATATAATATTGTATTTTTGTTACATATATTTGAAAACAGCTTCAAACGAAAGATTTTATTGGATAATAAAGTGGTTCGATCCTAGCGAGTTCACCAACCGCGTAGTGAGTTAATATTTGTTTTGTTTTTAGTGATTTATACCTTGTATTTTGTCTAATAATACTGTAAGGAACATATTAAAATAATTTTGTGTTTAGTGTCCCGCGAGTGACGATTGTCACAAAGTGCTTCAAAGTGCCTATTGTCACTTTTGGCGGGAAAATGTCAACGTGAGTATATTTTTGATAGTTTAATAGTATCTTTTTCGATGTTATTTATTGTTTTAGCTATAAAATGGGCTAAACTGTAGTTGCTATACCGTGGATTTTGGGGGGTGGATCCGGGTCGAGGGGGTGGGGGGGAGGTAGGAACAGTTATGAAGGAAAAGTTGCGCAGCCCCTCCATTTCAGAGTTTTTTTCCCCATCCTTACTTTCAAATTTACTTCTGATGACATTGATTTAAGGGGAGGGGTGGATGGGGGAGGTGGAGGGCTACTCCCTGCCACCCATCCCCTCCACACGGAATCCCTTAGTTAATGAGATATTTCAGTTTTAAGTTCATTAAAAATCGCCCAAAGACTTGGGTAGGTTAGGTTAGAACGTGACTACACATCTTGCGAGCCGCGGAAGCGGCCGGCAAGCGCCAAAGTTAATTTAATCTCATAAACTAAGCATCTCCGCGGGGGGAGAGAGGGACCAGGGGGTAGCCACCTTTAATCAATGGCATCAGAAGTAAGGATGGAAAAAAAAAAAAAGAAAACTCGGAAATTGCTGCGCAACTTTTCCTTCAAAGGGGGCGGTCCTACATCCCCCCCCTACTCCCTCCAGCCCTCCGCCCCCCAAAATCAACGGTATAGCAACGACAATCCTGCCATAAAATGGTATATAACATTATATAATTCATTATATAAGCAATTCACAAAAAAAAAGCTTTACGCGCGTGTCACAAGTGTCCGGCGAACATACAGGGCCCCGATTCTGTTAGCTATTGAAATTCGCAAATTTTTCCTTTCCAGCACTTTTAAGTGGTAAATGAGAAAATTTCACCAAATTATTCAAGCGATCGACTTGCGTTATCGCGGTTCAATAGCTAACAGAATCGGGGCCCGGGTATTCTCCGGGATATATAGAACTATTCTTAGAAGAAAACGCCTCAGAAAGCAAATGCAACAAGCCACAACTTCTGAGTCAAGAATTAGAGAATACTGCTACTAAATTTGCCAAAGTTAAAGAAGATTTACAATTACCTGGACTAGTTGGAGTATCAGCGATATTTTCAAGCCTTGCTCGCCAATAGTCGCAGATCTTGGGGAGGGAGGTGTTATGTATTAGCTACTAAACGAAGTCGATACAATAATGACTCACACGGCCATTCCAACACTGGAACTGCAGATCACTGACATTGCGCCTGCAGTTCACGGAATTAGAAGTAACTGACATGGAGACCATTATTATCAGAATGATTTGCGACACTTTCTGTTCTAATATCGACTGATTGTGACTACTTTAAGTTAACTTTATTTAAATTGTAACTTTATTAATTGAAATAAATTCTTTATCATATTTCGGTTTCTTTTTGCGCCCTCGCCTGCTGCGAGACATAATTCACCCACAACATTACACAAAAACAACCTTATTATGATCAAATACACTTATCCATCGGCTATATTTTTCACTACACGAATTGACTATAGAAGCACGATTTATAATGAGAAACACATTTTATTACTTAATAATGAAATTATAATTATATTCGTAAACAGAAAGTGAACACAAAATATAAAGGTAAACCAACATTAGAAAAATGCATTGAGTTCGTTCGTTTTGCAGTTCGCGACCAAAAGGCGGGAAGATACGTCGATTTGAATTCGTGATTTATATTAGGCAATACAATGACAACTAGTCCCTAAATGGATTAGCTAACTTTTGATAAATACAATGAACTGCTTGAATAGTACAAGCACGGTCTAATTGGTAGAAAACAAACCGCAATAATTAAATAATACTAAAAGTTGGAACAGGTATCATTCATTGCCCTTCGTTTGAACTAGAACGTACTCGTGGGTTAGACCACCGGCGGCTGCGCTAGTCTGTGTATTTTGTGAGAAGTTTAGGTGTGGGAATAGATGAGTTGGCTGGTTCTTTTTATGAGAGTAGCAAAACAACCGCCACTACATTTTAGCTAACACACAAAACATTTAAAACATATTTGTTTGCACTAATTCAGCATTTCGCCGGATATTGAAAATCACGGAAAAAGGGTTCCACCCTGGGAAAACCCGGCACCCCTCATTACTCGTTGATGACGAATAGACAGTCTTCGCTCCGTGCGTCACCCATTTTGTATACAATTTGGTGCGAGTCGAGCTTGTCCACGCGTGGAATGGGCCGACACCGCGACCTCCAAAAAATAACCTCCGTCCATTGGCAGGTTATAGTAGAAGCCACGTTACTTCTCTCTTCATCGATTGCAGTAAATCTTGTTTTTCCGGTAAGTGTCACGCTCACCCGTCTGGCATATGCTTTCTTGTAGCACCGCGAAACTATGCTTGACGTTTATTTGTACTGTGGTCGTGGGCAACAGACACTAAGGTGGAGTAATCTCCCGTTTCACGGGAACGTTATTCTCTGTTTGCGTTATTTATTGTGAAGACAAAAGAGTACCTACAGTAGCGATCGACTAACGATCCAAATGATTGAAATTATTGATAGCGATTACAACCGGTCACCACATAGACAAGGCTCGCATTGTGATTTTTATCGCGCGATGCTATGAAACTACTTTAATTTTGATTAGAAATTAGCGTTAGTTCTAAGTTGCGCCCGAATTACCTTTTTGTCTACCAATTTTTTAATGCATACCGCCAGGTAAGAAAATAAACTGGTAATACGAGTACCTATAATCCTTTTGTTTCATTTATTTCCGATATTGAACTCAATAGTTGATTACAATCTCACGGTCCTTGAACCAAAGCGTTCGATTGCTTGAAAGTAGAGTTATCTTGGTAAACTTTTAGATAGTAGCGTGAATTTGGTGTTCGGATGGACGTAGGTTGGAGAATGGTAAAGATAAAGATAAAGATAAAGAAGATTATTTATTTGCATAAAACATGAGTATACATCACAATAATGCACATATGATAGTAGTCTGTTAGTATAGTAGCTCACGTTTTGCCTTTCACAGGCGTACAAAATTAAAAAAATACTTATTATTCGTAAATAGCATGCAGATTAAAATAACATGCAATAATAAATGAAAAACAAATCTGACTATACAATGCCATAAACTAAATAATATTTCACAATTGAATATTATCAGAGAGAAGTGACAAAAAGACAATTGGCAACAATTGGCACTTCTTGGTATTAAAATTCGTCATAATCAACAACAATAAAATATGTCAACAATACAAGAATAAAAATGAAATAATAATAACAAAAAACAATGTGAACACAGCCGATAATTGTAAAAAATAAATAAACAGCACACAAGTAAAAGAGTTTGAGTGTTAAACTGTAGTCAAAAAATATAGTTATAATTTATCAATTAAAAAGTCATTTATCGTATAATAGCATTTATCAGTCAGTACTTTTTTTAATGTCTTTTTAAATAATATTGAGTTTAGATTTTTTATTTGACTAGGGATTTAATTATAAATTTTCGGAGCCATACATATCACACTTTTGTGAATCATAGCTGTTTTGGCGGCATGTAAACATAACTTGTCTTTATCGCGTCTGTTTCGTTTGACAACTTCTGACATGCGTTGGAATAGACCTGGATTCGTTCTTACAAACATGGATATTTCTAAAATGTAGAGGGACGGTAGTGTTAAAATTTTGTACTTGCTGAAGTATGGCTTGCAGCTGTCTGTTGTCCTTAGTCCAAACATGGATCTTAAACATCGTTTCTGTGATTTGAAGACTAATTCATTATCCGTCGAGTTTCCCCAAAAGATAATTCCGTACCTTAGTAATGAAGCTGCTAACCCATGATAGGCTGTAAGTAGTGCATCTATATTGACAATCGGAGCTAATTTATATAAAGCGTATGCAGAGCTACTTATTTTTTTACACAGTTCTGAAATATGAGCTTTCCTGTTTAGTTGTTGGTCAATAATTAAACCTAAAAATTTGGCAGAATCTACCTCATCTAAAGAGTCGTTTTTGTAATGAACGTCAATATTTTGTGCATTTTGCGGTCTTTGATTGAAATGCATTACTTTAGTTTTGCTTAAGTTTATCTTTAAATTGTTGTTATCCAGCCAAGAAATAATTGAAGCCAAAGAGTTATTAATATCACTTTCGTACAGCTCTTTACTTTTGCATGCTATAGTTATAGTTGTGTGTGTAGAGTTTTTTGTTTTTGGTGATCTTGTAATGGCTACAGTCGAACCACGTTAAGCTTGGGACTTGCCCCATTTCATTTCATAAAACTTCTTCAACTTGCCCCAACATTTATTAATCTTTCTTTTACTCAGGGATACTTACATACTCTCCCGGTGCTCGTTTACATAACTTCAGGCGCGAGTACCCTCATTTTTACCATATTTTTTAAATTACATTTAAATTCAACTTTTTTATTTTTAAATTCCACTTTTACCATCAAACCTCATTCTATCCATAGCCTCAAATTTTTAACGTTACAGGACGCAAGCAAACAATAGACCCTCAAAGTTAGGGAACTCCTCGATGATTAACAGCACGTACACGAAATGTTATATACGCATTTAATTGTGATAGACAGTTCTAATTTTCATCATGACATGGTAACTACATAAAAGTTTTTTAAATGTTTTTGAATTACTTTATTTTTGTATTGATTTTACATGTTTAATTTTGAAAAATTTGTATATATCTGGTACTAGTTCTCCCGCCCGCGACTTCGTCCGCGCGGACTACAGTTTATCGCGATAAAAAGCATCCTATTTTCTTCTAGGATATTAAAAACCAATGCAAAAGAATCAGGTATAGTACCAATGCGGTTGATGTTTTTCAAAGAGAATATAAAGTTTTTTGACAGGATTGTTATTTCGTGTATAGGGCAACCACAGATAATTCTGTGATGACAATCGTTCTTTACAGTGAGTAATCAACATTTTCCAGTTTTCCCGTGTAGACTTACAATTTTCTGAAATAAAAAGTATCTCCATTCTAAATTTCATCAAAATCCGTCCAGCCGTTACCGCGTGAAAGCTCCCCAAACAAACAAACAAACAAACAGACAACGTTTCACTTTTATATAGTGGTATCGAAGTAAGTATATATGTCTATGAGTGGTATGGATAATATTTGTTTATCGTATGAGGTGGTGCTGGCCACTGGTGTCAGAGTTTTTCAGGCCGCCCGGGCCTCTGACATGGCTTAATGACTGCTTTTAAACAATAACAGCTGGGACCGAAAGCTTAACGTGACCTCCGAGCACGGAGCGATGGAATTATAATAAAATTGAAATTATTAATTCTTTTTAGTTTTTGTTTATAAAACTATTTTTTCGGAAATATATTTATATTAATAGTCCACAATATCACTTTATAATATAGTAACAGAATCAATAATAGTATGAATAGCGCAGTTTTCCTGACTTGTATCTAACACATTTCTCGGTAAAGATATCGATTAAAAAATAAAATAAATCAGAAGAAATGCTTCAGATTTATAAAAAAAAACAACAGGTAATTGTTATTATGATAAAGATCGTAATAACAATTACCTGAATGAGATAAATTTACATCAAATGTAATAAGTGGATAAGCAACGACAGCTAAAGTGACCAAGACAGGTCACGTACCCCTGTGGAGCGCGACGCTGCCGTCTTCTCTACCTAAGATAAGCGCTTTGACTACCAGTTTGATTGCTGACCATTATGCATTCATTGTACAAAGTGTGATTAACGTAATTAAAATTTTTGAATAAATAGACACAAATTATATCACATATCAAATTATATAATAACTAGCTATACCCGCGGCTTCGCACGCGTTTTCTTTTCTTTAGGTTCAAAGTAGGTACCATAATGTGCTATTCCAGGACCAATATACCAACATTTGAACAAAATTTCTTCAGCCGTCAAAAATACTTTATCAATTGCTCGGCTTCTAACTCACCGGATTGTGATACCAATTACACCAGATTTAAATGAAACCCTAAGCTATCTAACAATGAAAACCGCATCGTAATCGGTTCAGTAGTTTTTACGTGATGCGTGAACAAACAAACTTACAGACAAACAGAAAGAAAGAAAAGATTAACAAAAAAAAACAATACATTTTTTAAGCACCCAAGAGCATTTTTTTCATTTGAATCCATTTAGTAGTTTGGGTGCGATGCGCGGTCAAGATACAGACAAACAGACAGACAAAATTAAAAAGTAAAACAGTTTGGCTTCAGTATCGAATATAGAAAACCATCCAAAAAATATTTTTATTACTTAATTATTAACATAACTTGGGACCCATATCCCGCAGAAACCCTTTACTTTTTCGGGATAAAACGTGTCCTCAATTTTAACCTATCATATAACTTAAGACAGTGCCAAGTTGCATCAAAACCCGTTCATGAGTTTCAGCGTGGTACGTGTTCTTTTAAATAAGTTTCAACCCCTAAATAATAACCCATAAATTATTCGATATGTAAAGTATCCTATGTCCTACCTCGTAGTACGAACTCAAATCATACCAAGTTTCTTTTGAATTCATCCAGTAGTTCCGGCGGCTTGATAAATACTGACAGACAAAAATGAAAAACATACAGTTTAGGCTTCATAATCGAATATAGAGTAATTTACAAAAAAATAACTATATCTTTAATGTACAGAATTTGGACCCATATCCCACAGGAACCCTTTATTTTTTCGGGGCAAAATGTATCCATAATTTTCACACATCTTATAAACTATGTCTGTGCCAAGTTGCATCAACATCCGTTTAATAGTTTCAGCGTGCCAAGTGTACTTTTAAATAATTTTCCACCCCTACCCTGCAGGAACACTAAATTTTTTCGTGATGAAAAGTATCTAATGTCCTATCTCGAAGTGTGAACTCAAATCATATCAAATTTTATTTGAATTCATTAAGTATTTTCGGCGTGGTGCGCTGCCAAGGTACAGACGGACAGACGGACAGACAGACAGACGGACAAAAATTAAAAAAATACAGTGTTAGCTTTAGTATTGAATATAGAACGGCCCCCAAAACAAATTACAAAATATCTTTAATTTACAGAATTTGGGACATTATCTCTCTTTATTTTTTCGGGACAAAAAGTATTCTCAATTTTAACCCATCATATAAACTATGACTGTGCCAAGTTGCATCAAAACCCGTTTAGTAGTTTCAGAGTGGTAAGTGTTTTTGAAATAACTTTAAACCCCGATCCTGCGGGAACCCTTTCATTTTTCGGGATGAAAAGTAGGCTATGTCCTACCTCGTAGTAAGAACTCAAATCATACCAAGTTTAATTTAAATTCATTCAGTAGTTTCGGCGTGATGCCTAGCAAAGATACAGACAGACAGACAGACAGACAGACAGACAGACAAAAATGAAAAAAAATACAGTTTTGGCTTCAGTATCGAATCTAGAGTAAGGTCCAAAAAAAAATTCTAAATATCTTCAATTTACAGTTACAGTTTTATTATAAGTATATAGATATAGATAATCACACAATCGTTATCAATTAAAGACAAAGTTTTGATAAACTAATAGTGTTTATTTATATTTGTATTTCTATTAAAAACATTATATTATACACGCAGCGTCATAGTGCAGACTTTTTTTAAATATAATCACATCATTTAATATTCATTGGGAGGTATAATCTAATAACTTTATTTGTCAATTTTGTATATCTAACCTTGTACTATTATTTATTCTGTGCTCTAACTTAGGCTATCCTGATACCAAATTTCATCCAAATCCGTTCAACTGATCGAGCTCGAAGAAGCAACAAACACACACACAATCGCGGTCAATCTTTGCCACTCCCACCACATTAGTAAAGACATTTTTTAAATCCCTCCTTTTTGCATCCCTAGGATGTCACTTTGACACCTGCTTTTTTGACACCTGTCACTTTGACACCTGTGACTTTGACACTTATCATTTTGAAAATTCCTTCAGAGCTTCAATTTTCTTCCTTATTTTGGTCCCATCCTCCTCCCCCTGGCCCCGTCCCCTTTAAAACCTCTACCAACAACCCTCAACTCCCACCCCTGCCATGTCACTTTGACAAAGATTTTGCAAAAAAAAATAATTATAAAACTTCTTAGGTGTTTCTGCTCTCCTGGTACTTTGAAATACTTTTTTTTTAAATATAATCACACTATTTAATATTCATGGGGAGGTATCATCATCATCGTCATCATCAGCCCGTGTCAGTCACGCGTATGTCTGCTGGACATACGCCTTTTCGAAAGCACACCACTGAACCCGATGAACTTTATTTTTCAGTGTCATTCATATCTTTAACTTCTAAAGTGTTTCTGCTCTCCTGGTACTTTAAAATGCATTTTTTTAATATAATCACACTATTTAATGTTCATGGGGAGGTATACTCAGTTTTAATAACTTTATTTATCAATGTAATATCTCCAACTTCTTGAGTCTTTCTGCTCTTCTGGTAGTTTTTTTTTTTAAATATAATCATTCCATTTAATTTTCATGGGGAGGTATAGTCACTTTTAATATCTATATTTTTCAATGTCATATCTCCAACTTCTTAAGTTTTTCTCCTCTCCTGGTACTTTGTTTTTGTTTTTTAAATATAATCACACTATTTAATGTTCATGGGGAGGTTATTTGTCAATTTTGTATCAATTCTGTAACTTCTTAAGTGTTTCTGCTCTCCTGGTACTCTTGATGTACTTTTTTTTAATATAATCACTCGATTTAATATTCATGGGGAGGTATACTCACTTTTAATAACTTTATTTGTCAATTTTGTATCTCCAACTTCTTAAGTGTTTCTGCTCTCCTGGTACTTTGAAATACTTTTTTTAATACTTTTTTATTTTTCCAAGTCCCTAAGAAAACGATAATATTTTTTTCTCCTATTTCTTGATCAAACGTAGCCTATGTGTTAATCTAGGATATAAGCTATCCTGGTACCAAATTTCATCCAAATCCATCCAGACGTTCGAGAGTGAAGGAGCAACAAACACACACACACACACACACACACACACACACACACACACACACACACACACACACACACCGAAACATACAAACTTTCGTATTTATAATATTATATATATATATATAGTGTGATTTTATCAAAAACAAACAAGATAAAAAATACTTTTATCTAAAAATATCTTAGGTTAGATGAGAGATTAAAATGTAGATAAATTAGAAGTGTTATAATAAATAGAGGTATTCTAATCACAACCGCAATAAAGTTAAAAAGCCACTGTGTAAACTACTGGTTATCTGCAAAGTAATAATACCGTTTGTATCAACCAAGATCCATATTATATATAAACAATTATCCATTGACTGCCACTTAACAAGAATCTCTTGACTGAGGCAGTCATGTCACAAAAAATCGCAGTTGTCACCGGCTCCAACAAGGGTATTGGATTCGCCATCGTCAAAGGCTTACTCCAAAGGTACGATGGAGCGGTATACTTGACTTCGAGAGACGACGCAAGAGGAAAAGCGGCCGTGGCGAAACTAAATGCCATCGGCCTCAAACCTGAATACCATCAATTAGAAGTCACTAACAGGGACAGTGTTGCCAGATTCCGAGATCACCTGAAGAAGAAACATGGAGGAATCGATATTCTAATCAACAACGCAGCAATTGGCGAAGAGCTCAATGTTCCATTCGAAGGCCTCAAGGAAGTCGTAGATATAAACTACTACTCGATTCTCACAATACAAGAGCTCCTGTTCCCATTACTCAGAGACAACGGCCGCATACTAAATATCTCGAGCGATTGCGGCCATCTCTCCAATATCAGGAACAAATATTGGGTAGACAGATTATCGAGAAAGGATCTCACTGTCGATGACATTAATGAGTTTGTGCAGTGGTATCTCGATTCAAAGAAAAATGGGACTTTCAAGCCGGAAGATTTCGCGGAAAATACGGTGACATCCTATCGCGTGGCGAAGGTCGCCTTAAGTGCGCTGACGAGGCTGCAGCAGAAGGAACTGGAGGGGCGGAACATTGCCGTTAACTCGATGCACCCCGGGCTGGTGAAGACTGACATGACGGACCACGTCGGATTCTACACCATGGAACAGGCAGCCGACACACCTCTCTATATGGTACTCGAGGCACCTCTGTCATTGAAGGGACAGTATATCTGGTACAATGGAAGAGTCTTGGACTGGTATAACTACAAGGCAGATTACTTTTTTAAATACAGTACTATGAAGAAAATATAGACAATAGATAGAAAATAGAATAGATTTGTAATTAACTTTTTTTGGTTTTTTTATTTTATTTCTTGTTTGTTATGTTTTATTATGTTTAAACAAAATACCTAATAAGTGGATTATTATGTATAAAAAAAAACTTCATGTAAAAAGCGCTAGAAATACAGGTTATAAAGATAATAAGGGATAATTCGATCGTAGCTTATTTCTTCCTAAAGAGGCATAATCTATCTATCTACACTAATATTATAAAGAGGAATGACTTGTTTGATTGTTTGTAATGGATAAACTCAAAAAATAAAGACCCGATTTAAAAAAATCTTTTACCAATAGAAAGCTATATTATCAGCGAGTAACACGAGCAGTATTTTAAATTTGCAAAAATCTCGATTACTGTATATGAAACGATGCCATGGAAACCAAATCACAGAAAAGATATACGAAATAATAACAAGTCTGTCAAGTATGTGGGTAATAATACTGTTGTGTATGGTCAAAAGCACTGCTGCCAATGATCTTGAATTGTTTTTTTAGAAGTTACGACAGTTAAAAGAATGCTAAAATTAAGAAGATTGCCGTGGAGTGAGCGCTACCGATAAACTCAATAAACTCAAAAACTTCTTAACCTATTTAAAAAATTGTAGATGTGGGGTTAACGTTTAACGACAACAAACGGCCGTGTGCCCTGATACAGCCTCACATAGTTTTTTAAACCAAAGAAGGTTGAATATGCTTACTGGCGTTAAACCTTAACTATTATAATGAGAAAAGATTTTATTTTTGTATGTTTTTGCAGTAACAGTGGTAACAGGACTCACAGAGCAAAATCAACCAAATTAATGTTTTGCTGATCTTTAATTCGGTATAACTTGCGATTTGTACCTGGCATAGACGTTTCAAGAAAAACAAACGGGCATGCCCCTCGACACAGCACCATCCGGTTTATATACCCAAGAAGGTTGAATTACGCATACTTCCCACCCGGATTTTAAACCAAAGGAGGTTGAATTATGCTTACTGGCGTTAAAACTTTTAACAGTAATCGTAATTCAACCTCCTTGCGTTAAACATAATAAAACTATAAACAAAATCGTATCAATATAAAAAACTTTTGATAAAACATTATACCATAGAGCAAAGATAATACAATGCATTATAGTTTATGGCTGGTTTATGGAGGAAACACAAATTAAATAAGAGATACGGGCACCGTTATTCAATATCTCTCAGTAGAGAGTAACTATAGGTATTCTTTGTTTATTATACTCTCTGCATACGGGATAGGAAAGTAGTAGCTAATACATACTACGGTAGTAAGGAGTTGTTGTTATGTTCTATTTGTCCAAAATAAAGTACCTACTAATTTTATCTTTCTATATATATCTACCCGTGCGAAGCCGGGGCGGGTCGCTTGTCTTCTATACTTATAATAATGCAATAGGAACGAAATAGTCTGTACCTAAAATAAGCTACTACACAAGTTATTTTTTTTAAATTTTGTCTCTCTGTTTATCTGTTTGTTTGTTTGTTAGTTTGTTTGTCAATATGTTTGTTCGCGCATCATGTAAAAACTACTAAACCTATTGCGATGCGGTTTTCACTGTTGAATAGCTTAGGGTTTGACTTAAAAACTGAGGTACTTGGTATCTCAATCCAATGGTTAGATGCCGAGAAATCGATAAAAACTATTTGACGGCCGAAGGAATTTCGATCAAAAGTTGGTATGTTGGTAGTTTAGGTCCTTGAATAAGCAGATGAGTACTTTTAATATAGAGAAAAAAACACACGTGCGAAGCCACGGGCACAGCTAATAAGTAATAATAATTCAATTTAAACACCTTAGGGGTGATTTTTCAATCCGCAGTTAAACGATCAGATAGCTGTTAACAAATCAATAAATTTATTAATCCAGTTATAATCACCAAATAAAATCTTTTAATCTTTCAATGCTCTGTAACCGATAAGATAGCTAGTCTGTGGATTTTTTGTTACTATCTTCACACTAATCCCGTGTGAAAGAGACCCAGTGACGCAAAGGTGCAGATGTTAGAGAGAGAGAGAGAGATAGAGAGAGAGCGGCAATTTTCCAACGTTTGACATTTGACGTTGGTTTTGACGCGTAAAAATTACCACAAGATAACCTCACATTCACCGCATTTATAATAGTAACTAGTCCTGTGTCGGTCGTTCATTTATCGTGTTCCGGATCGTTCGTGAATGACTGGGGAAATGACCGAATCAAAAGATTCGGTCATCGAGTTGGTCATCGGTCACGAAACCGAAGCGGAGTGGAGAGATTCTTGTTCTTGTTACACCATTCGGTCATCGGGTCGGTTAAAATTGGCAATAAATTAATTTACAATGATCACGAAGTTGCCAATGCATTTGAAGATTTCTTTACAAAAATACCAATTCTAACTACCCAGTCTTTAAAATCATCCTCAGTTGAGGCTTCTTGTAAGCTCTCAAGCAACGCTGAGAAGTGTGATGTTATATTTAAATTTAAACACATTAATGTTAATTCTATTCTTAAGACATTTAAATTGCTTAACATAAAAAATACAGAGGATCTCTGGGGAATATCTACTAAAATTTTAAGTTATATTATTGGTATCATTGCTCCATATTTAGTAATTAATTTTAATAATTATGTTGGTGAAGGAGTGTTTCCCAACATAATGAAAAATAGTAAACTTATTCCCTTATTCAAGTCTGGCAGTAAAAATGATGCAACTGACTACATACCCATTTTTATACTTCCCGCTCTAAGTAAATTTTTTGAGAAAGTAATACTAAACCAGTTATTAACACACTTCAATCTCAACGGTCCGTTTCATAATGAACAATATAGCTTCACTAAAGGACGTTCAACTGCAGACGCAGGCACAGGGTTCTTAAAGCATATATTCGATGCTTGGGAGAAGTCACAGGACGCAATTGGCGTTTTCTGTGATTTATTCAAAGTATTTGACTGCGTTTGCCACGAAACATTTATTTTTAAATTTAAGCATTACGGAGTTCATGGGAAAGCTCTAGAATTTTGATCGTCGTATCTTAGCAATAGAATCCAAAAAGTGGATGTAAACGGTGCGAGGTCACCTAGATCTCTCATTACAATGGGATTCCCACAGGGTTCAATGCTTGGGTCATTCTTGTTCTTGGTTTACATTAACGATCTTCCCTTTTTCATAGAGAACTTATGTGATATTGTTTTGTTTGCAGATGATAATTCTCTTATTTTTTAGATTTACAGAACCTTGAATAATTTTTACGATGTTAACAAGTCAATCTCGCTAGTTCTTAATTGGTTTACAACTAATAATTTAATGTTAAATCCTAAGAAAACTAAATGTATTAAATTCTCACTACCCAATGTCAAAGGGATTCCTACGAATTCAAGTATTTTAATAAGTAGTGAGCCTGTAGACCTTGTGCAGTCAACCACATTTTTGGGTATTACTGTAGATTCAAAATTACAGTGGGGTCCTCACATATCGTTGATAGCTGGTAGATTGAGCTCTGTAGCCTATGCAGTACATAAAATTAGAAAGTTTACCGATGTAGCCACTGCAAGATTAGTATATTTTAGTTACTTTCACAGTATTATGTCATAATGGCATTGTGCTGTGGGGTAAGGTCGCGGAAATTCAATCCATATTTGTGCTGCAGATGAGAGCAATTCGTTCCATATTCAATATAAAGTCCCGCGATTCTCTCAGGGAACGTTTAAAAGAGATAAATATTCTTACAGTGGCTTGTCAATATATATATGAAAATATAATGTTCGGAAGAATATCAATACGTTTGTTAAAAATAGAGATGTTCATAATTTTAATACTAGAAATAAATATAAACTGAAAGTGTCTGGATTAAAGAAAGTTAGTGGTTCATATATGGGGAACTGTGTACACTTTTTTTAATAAGTTACCTGACGGCATTGATCAATTATCAATGCATAGGTTTATAACTTTTGTTAAAGTAAATCTCATAAAGAAAGCGTATTACAATGTAAATGATTATATTAATGACAGAAATGCATGGCCTGATATCTCCAAGCTCCCTGATAATAATAAGTGATAACTTCGATGTTTACGGTAAGTGACTAAAATGTTCAAAGTACTTTGTGAGATGTCTCACAGCATACCATGAGAACGTGACATCATGCATGACATGATGTAAGGGTGCTAAATGGATATGTTGTTTTACACGACATATCTATTTGGAATTATTACTTTATATTTCCCAGTTTGATTGTAAGATGATTATGGGACATCATTGTCACTTTTATTTATGTAGTTTACGTAAGTTTTGTTATACAATCTTACATTTGGAAAAAATATAAAGAACAAATACGAAAAAAAATACATCCCCGTAGAGTTTCTTGGTGTTCTCTTCTCTAACGGGCGTATTTCCGAAGCACCAGTAGATTCAGAACGGTATTTCCTTTTCCAGTGTGAGATTTAACTCTATTAGCACATGAAAGGGAAATTTCCCTCAAAAATCGTCTCATTTCACACTCAAAGAATGCTTAGTTTACCTAAATTTTTATTGATTTGATCTTTTATGTATTTCTCTTTGTTCATGAGATGTTAATTATTGACTTGTAAAAGTGCAATTACTTTTACAAAAAGTGCAATTATTTTTCCTATTTACAATAAAATACTTTGACTTTGACTTTGGCTACATAAGTGTATGAAACAAGACGTGTATGAAGTGTAAGTTCAAAAACGAAATTCGACTACGGTGAGGTAAAAAATAGCCTGTGACGCTCTTGCGATGAAGACGACTCGATTGATGATACTTCACTTGTCAAAGTCATATCAAATTTTTAGTTTGAACAAATTACCCTTTGTTTGATTCACCGTAGTCAGGTAAAAAAAGAACCTTAGTCACTTTATAAATACTGAAGAATCGATTGATACCTTGCCTGTCAAAATCAGATCAAGTTTTTAGTTAGAGCACATAACCCTTCCTTTGCTTCGCAGTAGTCGTTATTTTTTAAGTTTTTTAAATATGTTGTTTAACATATGACACTTTATAAATGAAGCAAACAAATCGATTGATACCTTGCTTGTCAAAATCGGATCAATAGGGGCGAAGCTATGGTGTAACATCCACTAATATACATATATAGATACACAGACTGTTAATCTCATTGCGTCCGTCCACTTGGCTCCCATAACATTGATCCCCTGGTGGATTAATTTGGATTATTTTTCCACACGGATCCCTTGGCCAAGAAGAATCACTGTAAGATCCCCTGGGGGATTTATTTGGCCTGGGACATATACAAAAACAAAATAAAATTAAAAAACAGAGGGCTTCGTCATGGTCCTAGATATATATTTGTACCCTATCGCGTGGAGCTCGTTTATTGCTGGATAGGTCAGTTTAAATTATAATGAAGTTTTATTGGCAGGTTTTTCTGTTTGGTTTCGTTTACGAAATATTTATCTCTAAAGAGACCATTTTGTTCGCGTTGCATGTTGGGTAGAACAGGGTCCTTGCTAAGTTGCATGTTGAGTAGCACAGGGTCCTGGCTGAGTTGCATGTTGGGTAGCACAGGGTCTTGGCTAAGGCTGAATTTATAACACACTTCAATCTCAGCGTAACTTTTTTTTTTTTTTTTTCTTTGTGTGTTACCTTGTTTCATAATAAGTATAGAATTTGCATCTTTTCCTTGCGTCCGGTTATCTACACTACACTCCCAACTAGATATTCTTCTAGTTAATATGAAAACTCTAGAGCACACAAAGTCAAAAATGCTAAGAAATGACCAAACTGCAACACCGAGATACGGATGTGCCAGAACAGAGAATTCATTAGATACGTCTGCAGCGGGATGCAGTTTCGAATTCCAGATCAATAATTTATTTTACGATTTTATGCATCGTAGCATCGTAGCGCTATAATTTTATTTGTTTCCGGAAGACATTTCAGATATTTTACGTAAAAAAGTACGTTGATTCGTTTAAAAAAATATGACTAATTGTTTGCCTGTAACTTTTCAGTTTACTCTTAATTATAACCTAACCTAATGACCTAATCTAATACTGCTGGTGTATGCGTTACTCACAAACGTGTCCTGCAACGGTCCACAATTTATCAAGCGCAATGAGTTCTCCTTATCGACTTGGATGCATCCGAATTTGAACTAAAACGTTGCTAATTTTCGTTGTTATTATGTTTTTAATAGAAGTCTCGGGTGTTTGTCGAACCTACCCGATGCGCTTGTTTGATTCGACTACAGTCGCTGTTCATTTCTGCTCCTATTTACAATCAGTTGTTTGCTTCCTCTTCCCTTCTCCCTTCGTTTTTTTGGTTTCCAAGTTGCTACTACGAAATAACTTTTCTAATCTATTTTTTTTTTGCGTTTGATTTTCACGTGTAAAGGCGCCTATTATACGCGAAAAGAAGTGACACTTAAGCTTGTGTGCTCATAAAAGCGCTTGCGGCTATGTGCGGGTGAGCCGAAAGGCGCGCTGCTAAGTAGCTGAAATAGTACTGCTCAGGTTGTAAGAGCTGCATATTAGAGCCTTATAAATGCCTAATAAGGGCCTTAAGTGAAGATATGTCCAATATGATAGCAGCAAGTCTGGATTGGGACTGGCTCTCATTTACTATGTTGCAGCGCTCAATACTTACTATTTTAGGCCGTATTTAGGGTTCCGTTGTTAAACAATGAGTCCTCATAGTTCGCCATGTCTGTCTGTGTGTCACAGACATGTCCGTCTGTGTGTCACAGACATGTCCGTCTGTGTGTCACAGCCATTTTATTCACAAAACACTGTTACTACAAAGTTGAAATTTGGCACATGTATTATTTATAAGCACACATGAGGTGTATAAAAAATTGTTTTGTGTGATGATAGAATTATACTAATAAAATTATTCCGACTATCTAGCAGTAGTTGCGCCCGTGGCTTTGCTCGCAAGAACAATTTTCTGGAACAAAAACAATCCCATGTTGGTCTCCATGATATATAGCATCTACACAGAACATTTTAATAAATTCGGCCTAACCGTTATCACGTAAGAGATACAGGTATTTGATCAAGTGACGCGTATTTCTGTCCGCGTTAACTGTGATTGAATTCCGAAAGGATACTCAGCCCAACCGTAAAAACAACTTTGTTTGCGTATAATGCTAAACTACAAGACCGATTACAATGCGATTTTATAGTAGCTTAGGATCCTGGCTACGGAACCCTGAGTCTCTGCGTGTCCAATACGCACTTGGACAGTTTTTATCACTTACTGTGACAATGCAAAGAATGGATTGATTTGACTTTCAAAACTCATTTTAAAGTCATGTGGTTGTATAAGTATTTATCTATGTTTACTGTGACAATGGGTTTATCTCATGCCTAAAAACATTCATAAGATAAAAACAGTTACTGATAATTGAGTTTTATGTAAATCATACCATAATCGATCACGAGTTGGTGTACGTGAATTTAAAAACAAATTCACTAAGTTTATCGTGAGTTCTTCTCAGAATCTCCGTTACAATCACCATAATGTTTGTAAATTAACATAATAATCATAATTTTAATTAGATTGACCTTGGTGATGGTTTCAACTCGTATCTATACTTAGCAACAATGTTTCACGCTATGTCGTACTTGTGCCTGGGAACAAAATAAAATCAATTATTATATGCCCACCTAATAATTATCACTAATTAAGTGATAATATTTGATTTTGAGCTTAAGATAATTATAGAGAGGTCTGTTTTATGTACTATCGATGATTCTAATTATATTTCATAGAGATTATGTCGTACAAGTGAGATTAGGACCCTGATATGGAGTATTGCGCGTCTTTTTAAAATCACGCAATGGACATAATTATTTTTAAGAAAACTATGTAACGGCCTAGAATAGCTCCTAAAGAAATAAATAAAAATGTTGGCAAAAGAAAATTACTGCCATGTATGGTACGCTGCACCGCCTTGTTATAATAATAATATGGCACTATATAAATGCCTATCATTTTGGAGGTTTTGCCCATAGTCGCCACGCTGGGCATGCTGGTTGGCGACTGCAGAACGTTGTTTCTCGCACCAGTGACACTGCTGCCCGTCACTGGCCTGTAGAATTTAGCTACGCTGTTGTCGAGATGGTTATACCGCCATTAGGCGGTCGTTAGAGCCTCGTTTGTTGTTTGGCAGGATGCACCACGAGCAGGTGAGGTTGACTTGGGGCTTTTAGGTGATAGTTTGTCCCCTAACATCACGAGCCAAAAATCGGGCGTTCACTAGGCCTACGTCCAGCTGTGGACGAACATAGGCTGATAATGATGACTATAAAAGACTTTTATCAGAACAAACTGTGATGATGTCAAACCTCTTTCATCATAATCATACTCATTTGATAGTTTGTCTATATTAATTCTAAATTCAAATAATCTGTCATTCCTACATTGTCATGCATTGGCTCATGTCAATGTTTTTACAAAATATCTGATAAAAGTGGTAAATACATTATAATTTATCTACCTACATCTGGCAGTTATAGTTACTGCATAATAACCATCTACCTACAATAGCGGCAGGTAATAGAATGCCCAACAAAATTCTGACTTCTTGCTTGGAGCGTGTTTGTGTTCAGTAAGGAAGGACCAGCTCGACTAGCAGAGTCCTGCAAGCGTTGCTGATAGGCCAGCTATCTCTGTACATGGTCATCTTCTGCTACAACGTGTCCATGAAGGTGAAGCCGCTGTTGATGAACATCTCCGAGTGCTCCTAATAATTGTGCATGTTATATTATGTTGTCCACTGAGGTTTAGTCCCTGGGCTAGTGGAACAAACCCTAGGACCGTCCTAGAACCTTGAAGGGCGTAAGCATGGGCTAAGAATCAAAATAGAACTTCTCTTTCAAGACAAGAACAATTTAAATGTGTAAAAATTTGGACTTTTTTTTCTCTAATAGCTGCTTTGCAACTAAATCGCTCCAAATTATATCATATTAGGATTAACATCACTTTGGTTAAAAAGATAGACAACAATTTTCGCCACAGACCTAGGACGTGACACTCCGCTAGACAATGACAGTTTGCTCGCTCTCACATTTACTGACAGTTTGAAGACTCACCGACACATAAATGTATGCTGTTTGTCTATACTCTATAACAACAGCATTATCGGACACACTTATCTGTTTCACGTAGTGAGGTACGTTTGAGCTAATGACTGCTCACAATAGTAACAGGGATATCTTTTAATACCAGACTAAAACAAAATGCAAAAATTCTAAAAATTAAAGCCCTCTTCGTTCACATCATCTTTCAAACATGAAAACCGCTTCAAAATTGGTTTATTCGTTTGGGAGCCACAATACTCCCCCCCCTCTCCCCCCCCCCCCCCTCCATTATACCTAAGAACCATCTCGATTTTCAGCTTTCAAACATAAAACCGCACCTCAATAGGTCCATTTGTTTGGGATCTACGATTCTTACCCTCCTCTTCCCCCCTTCGCCCAAACATAAAAAAAACCGCATCTAAAGTGGTCCATTCTTTTTGGAACTACGATTCTCAAAAACGCAACAAAATCAGTCCATTTGTATGTGAGTTAGTTACGTTTCCACAGACAGGCTCACACACGGTTACCCATCCTAAACTTATAACACCCGTCTCTTTGTTCGGGGGTTAAAAAGTGAGCAATTTTCGTAGTAACCCCCTTGTATTGTGACTGTGTGTTCACGGATTAGGTGCCCCAGTGTGAAAGCAAACAGAAGCGAAGAATCGAGTTTCTGTTCGCTAAGGGAATCAGGAAATTATTTGATTGCTTCATTTTTCAATTCGTCACTTCTCTTTTCTAGCTTCGTTTGTTCGATTATCAAATTTGAAAATGTTATAAAAAGGTCTGCCTAGATTCAAATATACAGGCAGCACTACTTTAAAAAAATATGAACATTATAATATTTACCGCTACAACAAAAAAACTGTTATATTAGAAACAAGACAGTTTTTTTATATATTTTCTTGAAAGTTATGGTGTTGTTTTGCTAAGCAGGCATCAATGCTAAAATCGAATAATCTTAAAATATAATAAAAATTAAGAACATCATCATCAGCGCAAATTCATCCACCGCTGGACGGGTCTCTCCTTGCAAACGCAACTGATCCCGATCATCGGCTCTCCTCATCCAGTTGCTGCCTGCCGCCTTTTGCAAGTCGTCACTCCACCTAGCCGGGTGTAAGGTAAAGGTACCCGCCTTTACCTTACACTACGTTTGCCAAACGTGGTCTCCGCTCCAGAACTCGTTTACCCCAATTCTATCGGTTATTGGTTCTTCGAGGAGACCCGGCCCATTGCCAAATAATATTTCATAAAAAAAACTATTTTAAAATTCAGAAGAATATATAGTTGATAGATTCAGGCGTTACTTTGCGAAAATCCATATATAAAAGAACAACTTTTTTCATAAGAAACACTGACCAAAAAGTTTTATGACAAGCATAGTCAAGCACCTTCACAAAAAACCCGACTGCGAACAAAACTGAAAAACAAGATAAAAATTTAAGTGACAATGGTTGCGAACCAACTCAAATACGAGTACCTATTCAATTGGGCTTTGTACCCCACTTAGCATAGTTCGTCGACTTTCATTCCTTTCTTTTTCATAATATCTAATATGGCATCTAGTTCATTAACATTCGTTTAACATAACAACAATCGATTAACGTAAGAATCATCAAAATCGGTTTTTTCATTTGGTCTATACAGTGCCACAAAGGAACAGACATACTTTATTTATTTTTATTTATTCGGAAAACTTACAGTGTGTTATAAAACTAGCTTAAAATTAAAAACATTACTTATCACTATTTAACAGTTTTCGCTTATTAGATACATATGCTGATAAACACAATACCCGTCGTGCGTTGCGCAGTCTGGTAAAAATTGGATAAGGATTTCTAGCAAATTCTACATAAACTGTCATTTTCCCAGTTAACATGGTTCTTACAATATTACCAATTGAAGGTATCCACTCCATTCATCGCTAACTGAATCATATAGCCATAAAATACAACAATTGAAGCCCCATTCTAACTTAACTTGTATAATAACAATCGTTCAAAGTTTTCCTTCTTCATAAGCAATTTCCGATTTCACATATCTTACCATAATTTTGCACAAAGGGAAAATTAAACTCTATCTCTTTATTGCTGAGGTTCAATTTATTTTGTTTGTTGGTTTTGGGTTGAAAATGATAATATTCAAGTGAATATTAACGCAAAGACTAATGGAGTAATGGCCCCGTACTTATGAATAATTCTCGTATCGAATTAAACCGAGTCGAATTTCGCGTTTGTTTACATTTGAATTAAAAAGTTTCCGAGTGTGGAGATGAATTTGTAGAAACGATTTCCGAGGAAGTTCAGGCAGTTCGAGGAAGTGGGTGAGCAATCAGTTCTAGATGTATTGCTTTTGTTAATTATTTTTGCATCAAAAATGAATTGTTTCCAGCCAAATGACACCGGCTACATACAATCACTTTAAACAGACAGTTTTAGCGGAACTGATAACACTGTCAGTAAAAACTGATGTTGTATAGCATGAAAACTAGCAGTTTTTCATACATCATTAATAGTAGTTTTCCCGCCCGCGACTTTGTACGCGCAGACTACTGTTTATCGCGAAAAAAAGCATCCTACGTTCTTCTTGGATATTAAAAACCAACGCAAAAGTAGGCATAGCACCACTACGTAGTATTTATAGGTATTCTGTAGCACCACTCTTGTTGTTTTTTGACATACTTGTTATTTAATTTCCACGGCAACCGTTTCTTACAGCAAGTAATCAACATTTGTCCAGTTTTCCCTGTTTTCCCGTAGAAACTTAGAATTTTTCGGGATAAAAAATATTCTAGTTTTATTCCAGGGTATAAGCTATCTCCATTTCAAGTTTCATCAAAATCCGTCCAGCCGGTATCGCGTGAAAGCTCCCCAAATAAACAAAGAAATAAACAAATAAACAGACAACGTTTCACTTTTATATATTGGTAGGGATATATATTTACTTTGGGGGTTGGATACTGCTCGCGTCCGTAGGCCTGATCCTAGCCCAGCCTACACGTGACCCCCGGGTGATGCAAAACGAGCAGCAACGCCGAGCCACAGGCGCCGGTTAAATATCCTGTTTCCGGTTATGGGGCCGTAAGGACCTAAATACCCTCAAAACAACCCAATGTAGAAGGCAATAGGAAACCACTACGTTTATTATCCCAAGAAAACTCCTAACAATGAAAGTCGATATAAATGCAATTGTGATGTCGGACAATCCGGCTGCCCGGTGCCCACTGCTTCCCGGGTTACTGGGTGTGAAATATGCTACCGAAGACTCTGCAGGCGCACTAAGTATAAACCCTGTTAGAGTAAATATTACAAGCAAGGATAAACCGTCCATCCGTTCAAAACAAAGAATCGGCACCTGGAACATACCTGGCTTGTTAAAACCAGGAATAATTACAATTATAGAAAAAGAAATGTACGACCATAACATCTGCATGCTTGGCCTTTGTGAGACCCACATGAAGGGAGCTGGCCATTTTAAAACGTCTTCGGGAAATACCATGTATTTCTTAGGCCACACAACGGGTAGCATAAATGGGGTGGGAGTATTTGTGCCTCCGCAACTAACGGCCTTTATATCTGGTTATTTACCTGTAAGTTACAGAATAATGGCCATAACTGCAAAACATTTCCACTTAACATCTTACAGGTTTATGCCCCAACTGTTCAAAGCTCTCAAGAGGATTTTGATACTTTCTACGAATATTTGAATTTTACGGTTGAAAGCATCTCCACCCGAGAAATGCTCATAGTACAAGGTGACTTGAACTCCAAAGTTGGAACAACCGAAAACGATGAACATCTCCGACATTTTCTCGGGAAATATGGGCTTGGGATCCGTAATAAAAGAGGCGAGAGATTCATTGACTTTTGTATTGGTAATAGTCTGGTAGTGACAAATACACTTGCTTTAAACATCATAAACGCAGACAAAACACGTGGACCTCATCTGGAGATCGATACCGCAACCGGATAGATGACATCACTGTCCCTCAACGCTGGAAATATTCTGTTGGTAATGCCCAACTTATCCAGGGGCAGACTGTGGCAGTGAACATCAACTTTTAGTCATAGATCTACGGATGCTTTTTAAATGCATAAGCAAAACGACAAAACCAACTATACGTCTAGCTCTGCCTTAGGTTCAGCACTTTCGTTCACAGGTAGAACACAAACTGTCTGTAGCGACTGAATCGGAATCCCAAGACAAGCCAAATTTCCTATGGCAAGACTTCCAGAATACAATATCTGAAGTACTGGACTCTATGGCTATAACAACAACAGGAGACACTGGATTTTGGACGATACTTGTAAGCAGATTTTGGAAAGGAATGTGCTTAAGGGTTGCATCACCTCCAAGAAACAACAACAGGAGTATTCATGCCTCAATAAACTGGTGCACAATTTATGTAGATGAGATAAAAACCAGTTTCTTGAGAAGATATGTATCGGGATCGAAACACATGCTAAAAATTATCAAACAGCCGATTTGTTCAAGAAAATTAAACAAATAACCCGGAACTTTAAGCCACTTTCTTGGATTGTTGACGATAAACATGGGATCCCAATCCATGACGTAGTAATGGCAACTGAGAGATGGAAAGAGTACTGCGTTGAACTATATGAAGACATTCCTCTCGATCCTCCGATACCTAAGCCAGAGTCAGAGCCTGATATTTTACTTGCCGAAGTCGAACGGGCATTAAAAATCTTAAAAGTAACAAGGCTCCTAGAGCCGACTGCATCACAGCTGAAGCACTGAAAGCGCTTGGTGAAAGAGGAACAGTCTCTGCGCATGATCTGTGACTCAGTCTGCAAAACATGTGAATGGCCTTCGGATTGGGTTCATTCGGCAATAATTCCGTTGCACAAAAAAAGGTCAGTAAGAAACTGCAATAATTACAGAACGATTGGCTTAATAATACAGATCTATGAACCTTAGGCAGATCATTGAAAAATGCTACGAATTTTGTACACCTATGATAATGTGTTTCGTCTACTACCAGAAAGCGTTTGACTGCTTGAGATGGCAACAACTGTGGGGCGTACTATATGATGTAGGAGTACCGGAACATATCGTGACTCTATTCAGAAATCTTTATGAATCCGGTAACGGGACCATTAAGCTGGGAAACACAACATCAAGTTCATTCAAATTTCGGAAGGGAGTGCGACAGGGCTGTGTTTTTCCCCCTATTTTGTTTAACATCTTTGGGGAACATATCATGCGCAAAGCGTTAGATGGCTGGGATGGTGGTGATAAAATTGGAGGAGTTAAAATCTCCAATCTCCGCTATGCTGATGACAAGACTTTGTTTGCCTCGTTGGAAGAAGAAATGGCAAACTTGTTGGATCATCTTGAACGTGTCAGCAAAGAAATGGGTCTAGCCATAAATACAAAGAAGCCCAAGCTCATGGTAGTCGATCATTTCGCGTCGTTTCAGAGTTCTAATGCATTAAAACAGTATGAAACTGTAGAAGATTTTACTTACCTTGGTTCCCTAATTAACAACAAGGGCAACTGCGAACTTGAAATTAGACGACGAATAGGTATGGCAAAAACAGCTATGACATAACTGATCCGTGTATGCAATCAAGACAGAGACAGCAATATCAGTAGGAAGACTAAAATACACATTGTCCGCTCGCTTGTTTTTTCCATCTTTCTTTATGGCTCGGAAGCTTGGACTATAAAAACTTCTGACAGGCAAAGGATTGACGCGTTTGGAATGTGGTGCTGGTGACTTCTGCTTAGGATTTCTTGGACAGCTCATAGAACCAATGATTCGATCCTAAAGGAACTCAAATTAGAGCGACAACAACGACTGTCGTCAATCTGCTTGCACCGGGTGCTACAATATTTCGGTCACATAGCCCGTAGAAACGCTGACCATTTGGAAAGGCTAAAAGTGACGGGCAAAATTGAAGGCAAAAGACCCAGAGGCTGAAGCCCAAAACGTTGGTCTGACCAGGTATCACAGAATTTAGGCATGCTATTCAATATTGCTCTCCACAAAGCCGAAGATCGGAGCAAGTGGAGGAAGATTCTGGATGTTTTTGGAAGGAGTCACGATCCTCAATAATGAGGGAACGACTGAGGAGGAGGGATATGTATATATATATATATATATATATATATATATCTATATATATATCACATAATCAGAAATAATTTCTATTTAAAACTTCTTGTTGAGCTCAAAACTTGTCGATTCTATGGATTTCAGAATGAACGTAACACTGACAGCTTTCACTGAGTCAGTGGTTCGGTCCGATCTGTCAAACACCAAGGAGAATATAGTAACCACTACATTTAAGAATCGGGACCAAAGAGTATATAAATACTACGTATCGGGACTACCATAGAGTTATCAGACAAGTATCAAAACGTCAAAACGGGGTTTTCCGTCGCAGCCAACATACCGGCATAACAATAAATTTGACCAACATAACAAAAAATTATTAGTGATGTGTCGTATTGATAAAAATATCGACTGAATTACCGATGCTTGTTAAATATTTTTGTAGATTATATGTAAATGATTTTGTTTTAGTGGTTAAATTGCAAAGGTTTATATTTATTCTATTTTTAATCGACTTCAGAAAAGGAAACGGTTATAATATGTTCGGCTGTATGTACGTTTTTTTTTGTCGGTCGATATCTCCTTCAATTGCGGACCGTTTTTTTTTTTAAAGTTTTATGGATGAAAGTCTCCAGGTGGTCCCATATAAATTGCATCAAAATTGGTTCAGCAGTTATTCGAGCATAAATAGTTTTGTTGAGTAAATCCATTCGATTTTGTGTTTATATTGTCTTTATTTTGTGTTTATCTCTAAGATTTCTAGACCTATTTAGATGGTTGTTTTTTATTCAAAAGGGTAAACTTTCCGTGTAGTCCCATATAAATTTCATCAAAATTGGTTCATTTGTTTTATTAGAAAAACAATTTGTTTTATAGTTTATGTTCCTTAATATCTTGGGATATCTGAACCGATTTTTTTTTATTGTTGTTACTTTTAATGATTATTTTATTATTTTTAATGATTGTTTATACTTGAGTAAGAAGACCTCTAGTGAGGTACTGTATAAATTTCATCAAAATTGGTTTAGTAGCTTTAAACAAGCTTTAATTTTTATCCACTGTGTTATAATGTTTAGGACTGGAATGCAAGTCAATATTGAACAATTTAAGGACGTCCAAAGGTGCAGAAGTTTTGCACATGGGTGTAGTTCTGATGACAATTAAAAACTATAGTAGTAGTAGTAGTAGTAGTCAAAGGAACTACACAATCGGATGATGGAATACCTTCAAGTTTGGGCTCATTTGGTTTGTCTTGATGAGATCATGTCTGGTTTTAAGTTGTATCCAGTGTCTGATTATGGAGCCCCAGGACACAGGATGGTAGTCACAGGAACTAAACAACAAAATGATGGAACCCATTCGAGTTTGGGCTCATTTCGTTTGCCTTGATGAGTTCTCTAGTTTTATGTGGTATGCAGGGTCTGATCATGGAGCCGGAAGGTAGTCACAGATACTCAACAACAAAATGATGGAATCCCTTCGAGTTTTGGTTCATTTGGTTTGTCTTGATGAGTTTTCTGGTGTTATGTGGTATCCAGGGATGATTGAGCTGGAAGGTAGTCACAGGAACTCAACAACAAAATGATGGAACCCCTTCGAATTTGGGCTCATTTGGTTTGTCTTGATGAGTTATCTGGTGTTATGTAGTTTCAGGGTCTGATGATGGAGCCGGAAGGTAGTCACAGGTATTCAACAATAAAATGATGTAAAATTGTCAAACCTAATTCAGTTGTTATATATGTAGGTTTTATTCATCCTTGGTTTTAATTTACCAACACTTTGAGTCTAAAGTGAGTGAGTGTCTACTATTTTCTTTGGAATATATTCTTTCCGATGTTTGCATAGGCCCCTAAAAATCAAAAAATAATATATTTTTCCAAAAAAAATAAATCGATTTCATAATAAAAAAGATCATTTTTACCTTCCTGTGGTCCCCCAACCACGGGAAGGTAAAAGATCAAGGGGCAGACCACTGGCCCGGTGATATAGCCAGAGTTGTTGGCAAACAGTTTCTGAGGACAGCACAAGATCGAAAGGGGTGGCGTCAAGGAGAGGAGGCTTATGCCCAACAGTGGGATGACAAAGGCTGATAAAGAAAGAAGAAGAATAATAAAAATGTTATTTTGTAAACAACCACTAAAATGAATAAAATAATTACAAATGAGCCAGAACAGTATCACTTTTTCGAAATTACCAACGTAATAATAATGCATAAATAAACAATGACATGATATGCAGACATGCAACAATAATAAAATTAAAAATATATTATGTTAATGATATGGTTTGGATATCCAAGACGCCACTGTTAGCGTCTGAGATAGCCAAATTATGAAAATGGAGGATCTCCTTAACATTTTTTATACAAGTGCTTAATTTGGGACTAAAAATGTCAAGTTTAATATTGTTTTTTGCTAATTTTTTGTACTGACGAGCCATCCTAGTCAATGGGTTGTAATAAGAAATATTGTTTTAATGATTTGTACGACGAAAAGATTAGTTTCATTAGATTTACGTGCTCTGAATCTAATACTGAATGAGATTTCCGACAACAACTCTGGGGAATCAATTATATTTTGAATTATTTTATATAGATAAACCAAATCAAAGTATATGCGACGTAACCCTAGTGATTGAACATTAAATTTAGAGAGCCTCTCTTTGTAATTAAGACTTGAGCAACCCGGTTTCTGTCGATAACTCAACATTCTAAGGAATTTCTTCTGAATTCGTTCAACTTCATTGATATGAACCTTATAGTTTGGAGACCAAATTGGACTATACGTTGTACGTTTTCTTTGCTCTAGTAAGAAGTGTTTTACCATATTCTAAAACACTTCTTACTAGAGCAAAGAAAACGTACAACAAAGTACGATGTTTTAAAACCTTTTGTTGACCTGAAGACGAAACCCAGAAGTTGGTTGGCTTTTGTTACAATGTATTGATAGTGCGCACAAAATGAAAGCTTATCGTCAAACAAAACGCTCAAATATTTAGCAATGTATGAACGATATAGCATGTGGCCATTGATGTTATAGTCAATAATGATTTTATGATGGTTATTTGTAAATGAAATAGTAAAACACTTATTAATATTTAAATTCATATGATTTGTTGTACACAGTTACAGTGTTCATATCATTTTGTAGAGCTTGACAATCATCAACTTTTGTAATTACGCTGAAGATCTTTAAATCATCAGCGTACAAAAGACAATTACAAGAAAGGCGCTGAATTAAATCATTTATGAAAATAACAAAAAGAAGGGGCCCCAAATGGGATCCCTGTGGAACCCCTGAAGTTACAGTCACAGGTGAGGAAATAAAACCTTTCAATGCTACCAGATGACTTCTGTTGCTAAGGTACGAACAAACCCAACGATACAAGCTCCCGTGAACACCATATGAGCAAAGTTTATGGCACAGTAATTTGTGACTGACCTTATCAAAAGCCTTTGAAAAATCAGTATAGACTCATCAGATCAACTTGGCCACCACCAGCAAAGGCCTGACAAAGGTAATGTATGTACTGGAGCAAATTGCTAACCGTCGATCGATTTTTAACAAAACCATGTTGTTTGTCAGAGATAATTGGTTTGATGTGACTGTACAAGTAAGTGACTGTAGACCAAGGACTCAAATAATTTCGCAAAGAAAGACAGTATACTTATGGGTCGGTAATTTTCGCAATGAGGCTTATCGCCGCTTTTATAAATGGGAATGATATGAGCGGTTTTCCATCGCTTTGGGAAAACGCCGCACCTCAGAGATTTATTAAATATAATGGACAGTGGAACAGATAATTCACTGCCACAATGCTTGACAAACGACGGGGGAATCAAATCCGGTCCTGGTCTCTTATTTTTGTCCAATTGTTTTATTTTAAATTGATTATCATTTACTTCTAAAATAACATGAGACAATGAGTTCAAATATATTTGTCAAAGTTGTCTGTTAGGTTCTCGTTAACAGTGCCAAAATCCAGATTAGAACACACCTCAAAGAAAAGTGAAAAAGGTTCACAAATTCCATTTCCATTAAATGAAGAGGTATTTCCAAATGTCATGGTATGCGGAATAGAAGTATGGCCTTTTCTGCTACTGAAAAATTTCTAGAAAATTTTAAAATTTTCCTTAATACTATCCTCAGTAGACAATAGATACTTATTCCTCACTAAGAATCTTGCATCTATTACGAAGCAAAAAAAGGTATCATAATCTCGGGGTTTTGAATTTTTTTTGTAAAGTCTATGTATTTTTTCCTCATTACATTTAATTAAAGGTTTGCTATACCAAAAAGGATAAGATAATGATTTTAAAAAGGTCAAAGGTGTGTAACTTTTTATAATTTCAAAAAGATTATCATAGAAAATATCAGTGCACAGGTATGATATTTTTAACAACTTGTATTGTTTAATTTGTATATTTTCTAATAAATAAATGGAAAATAAAATAAAAACCATCAACGCAAAGCATTTTCACTTGCTCCCCGCTAGAAGCACCCCCCCGAGGCCTGCGGAAGTTCTACCGGCCGGCCCGGCGCCATGACATTCAGTCTGCCACGGCAGTTTGACACGGAAGGACCACTCCCGCTCTCGTTATTGATGAAAATATTTTGATCTTTTCTAGGTTTTAGACGATTTCCTTGAATTAATAAGATAACAAATTTTTATTTTATTTATTTGAAATAGCAAATAACTATTTTATAAAATGTAACATAAAGCTATACAAAAACATGGTAACAATAAAGTAGCCCACAACGCTATTCACATGTTATATAAAAATATTTACTTAAAACTACCACCAGAAAAACATAACAGAGTTAAATGAATAATACTGAATGATATACAGAATGAAAGAACAAAAAGGATAAGTGCCAATAATGCTATTAATTCCAGAGGGTGATATATATAGTGAAAACATGTAATAAATTCAATAAAATAATAAAATAATAAATAAAAAAACATATAAACTAGGATACGGGGAGCTTCTTGAAAACTGCCATTTTAAGAATTTTCTATAACTAAGTGCAAATATATCAATGTCAACAAATATACTATTGTAAATCTCTACCATTTGGTGAATAGGTCGCGGTGACCACTATTTGTGTGGCACAAGCCAAGAGCAAACAAACGACCAGCGCGCATCTCCCTTCTATGAACAGTTCTTGGAACGACCTAACATAATATATTAACTAAATCGATACAGTCTATGTGATTATCTGGTTAAAGTATTTTGAATCTTATATCAAATGTCTATGTATGCATCGGCATATGGAATAAGTCATAGTTACTACGGGCAAAATGGCGCGAAATATTATTGCCGCTGTGGTCGCGTGAAACTTATTTTCCGTTCCTTCCTCAACGGTTTGGCGGATTTGTACAAAACTCGGCCTGTGATTGGCTGAATATATGTAGCCACTGACAAACCGAACCAAAGAGTTATGAATTTATAATGTAAGTAGAGGGAACCGCGGGATAATGATGAAATGAAAATGAGTCAAAAATGGGGAGTATTTTTGGAAAAAAACATGTATCTCAGAAATAAGATGGATGACACACTGTTATTATGTTTTATTTAAATATTACATGAATTTATCTATCTAATAACATTAAAACATCAACACAGTTTACTAAAAAAGTGACCAGAAAATCCTTATGAAAACCGGAAATAATTCAAAATTTTATATGTATATATAGGTCTGTTTTATTTGTTTTTTATTAATCCTACTAAGGTAATTGAAAAATATTCCTTGAACGTATTGTTTGTTTCTTTGTCGTATGAGGTAGTGCTGGCCTCTGATGTCAGAGTTTATCAAGCAGCCCGAGGGCCTCTGACATGGCGTAACGACTGCTATTAATCAATAACAGCCGGGACCAACAGCTTAACGTGCCCTCCGAAGCACGGAGCGATGGATAACCGCACATAACTTAGAAAAGTCATTGGTGCGTAGCCTAGGTTTTGAACCAGGTATCGTTGGATTCTAAATTGCACTACAGAACCGTTAGGCCACCATCGCTCTCACTCGCCATCTCACTCGCCATCACCATCTTGAACGAATAAAACACTCAGAATGGGTAAAAACGCGAAATCAATTTTAAATCTAAAACTGGCTGCCACAGCAGCCAGGTGCATCGGCGCGTTTTCAAACATGTCACATTTGTGACAAAATGTATCGGAGGTCCGGGGATTTTGGCAACAAATGTGCCAACATGTATTTAGGGGTACAATTTTGTATAGTGTGACAACTTCTAAATATTGACGTCTCGCCTCAAGCGAAATCATGTTGTATCTGCTGAGCAATTCTGAGTAAGACAAATATCTTCTGTGTCACCTATAATGCATAGTAAGTAGATATTTACGTTGAACACGCTCAATGGCATCAATATATTTATATATTATATAATATTATAATAAGTGTTCAGATGGGTACCGCATACTCAAGCTGAGAGCGTATTAGGGTTTTTGTACAAACATAGATAAGTGCATGTGCGCTTAAAATCAGCAGATGATCTCATTACACAACCATACATTTGAAAGGCTTTATTGACTATATTATCTACATGAACATTTAGGGACAGTTTAGCATCTAGCTAAATTCCTAAATCTCGCAGAGTATTAACTTTCATAAGAGGGACATTCCAAAGATGATATGAATACTCGTAATTAATAACGTTATTATTAAACATTAAAACCCATTTTTTCACGTCACTATATTATAAAAGTCATGTTGTACCTACTGAGCAACATTTTATGTTATAGGTTATTTTACCTGCCAGCTTTTAAATTTAATCACAACCCTGTTGATTTAAATCCTCAATTTTATTATAAATATATTGCTTTAATTCCTGTCAAACTGCTACTGTATTTTTAAACTCTACTTTATCTAGTGAAACGACAACATTAAAACTCATTTTTTCCCGTCATTATAGTATGAAAATCATGTTGTTCCTACTGAGCACCACTTTATGTTTTGTATTATTTTATCTGCCAGCTGTTCAATGTAAACACCACCATGTTAATTCAAACCCAAAATTTTATTATAAATATTATCGACTCACTGTTTATAACATATTTACACGACTGCCCAAAAAAGGAGTGTTATGTTTTTAGCATTCATGTATGTTTGTATGTTTGTAAGTTTGTATGTGAGTTTCTTTATTCCATCATAACTTTGAAATGCCTAAACAGATTTAGACGAATAAAATCCTTACATCCCCTGGAGGCTATATTTATTTATTTTTTAAATCTGTATGACGGCAGTATGGCTCCATTTTCAATTACAAAAAAAAAACTCCGATTTTTACAATATGGGTATCAAATTGAAGGCGTTGATAAGCACATTCCAATCCATTGTTTGGGGAGCTTTCACGCGATAACGTCTGGACGGATATTTATGAAACTTGGAATGGAGATTGATTATACCCTGGAATAAAACATAGGATTCTTTTCATCCCGGAAAATTGTAAGTTTCCACGGGAAAACTGGAAAAACTGGAAGAATTTTGATTACTCGCTGTAAGAAACGTTTGCCAAGGAATCGAAATAACAAGTATGTCAAAAAACATGAAGAGCGTATATAGCGAACTATAAAGGTCTAAAAATCTTCGTGTTTCACCTGATTGAATCGTTTGGACATTAAATAGCAAACTCTGCACAGTTCGATTATTGAATCGAACCACAAGGACCTAAAAATCCTCGTGGTATAGTATATAATTTATTGGCATAAACTCATTTTTGCCAGGGCAGGCGTGTTTTTTTAGCTTTTAAGCTAGTTATTACGTTTGCGGAGAGGACACGCAATTAAAATACGCTTACTAGCGTTTATTTTTTTAGAAGTTACGTATATGAAAATCCACACCAATATATGTCAGTGAAACGTTGTCTGTTTGTTTGTTTGTTTGGGAGTTTTAACGCGATAACGGCGGGACAGATTTTGATGAAATCTGTAGTGTTGATAGATTATACCCTGGAATAATACATAAGATACTTTTCATCATCATAATAATCATAAAAATCACACATAGTTACAGATAAAATTAAATCCATTATTAAGATCCAATCACTTCAGGTCATCATCAAAAGAGTGTCATCGTGGAACCGTTGGTATGATTTAGGACAAATCGATGTAAACTACCAACTAAATTCTGGGTGTGTTGATCGGATAGGCACCTAGTTAGCATTTTTCGGTCACCATACTCTCATGATTCATCAATACTAGCACTCGTGGAAAAAAAACAATTGGTGAAAACTGGAACATCCTAGCTATTTCCATTGCTGAGATTCAGTAAGTTTTTTCTGGTCATCGTCAAATCTTCATGGTTCATCATTTAGTACAATCCGTGTAGTATAAAATAATTAATTAAAATTAGAACTTCCTAGATATTTCCAGTACCTACTGTTACTGAGATCTATTTTTGGTCAGTAAAATTTATAGGCAAAAAACAAACATTATGAGAAACACTTCCGTATACTCGTTACTCTTTATTTGATTTTAAACTGCCATCACTGTAATCACTGTTATACTGCCATCTGCAGATAGATACCACCAAGGCCCTGTTTCATAAAACTTACAATTATAGTTTACAATTACAATTTAGTGTACATTGATGCATATGTTAGATAGTGCATCTGTTTGGTAGTGTTACGTGTAAATATGAATTTTGCTAGAAGATAAACTTCAGTGCACACTAAATTGTAATAGTAAACTACAATTGCAAGTTTTATGAAACAGGGCCCAGTACTAGTATTAGAGGTCGAATTGTGAAGGTCATTGGCTATTGTTACACCCTTAATGACAAACATAGCTTAGGGACTATGTTGACGAAGCGATGTTTTCCTCTCGCTCTTCTAACGAATCAAAAGACTCTGCCCATTGTAGGTAGGCTTAATAATAGGGCTCTGTTTGGACTCTTTACGTACAGAACCCTTAAAATTACCTTGATATGTCCTTGTTTATATGATATTTCTTGTTTATATTTGATCCGTGTCGCTAACACAATCGATTGGTGCAATAATACTGCTACCCCGCTAGGTACCCTTTATTTTTTCATAATAAATACAATCTTACTTGTATCTTTGTTTTGCCATATGACATTTATTTTCAACATTTCATCCATTTTGCCAACATAATCAATTGTTGAAATAATATTTTTAAATTAATTTCAACCCCTATCCCGCAAGAACCCTTTAATGTGCTAGATAAAATTATTCCAAATATTAACCCACAATATGAACTTACAATGTGGCAAATTGCATCACAATCCGTCAAGTAGTTTCAGCGTGATGCGTGTTTATAACATATTTTTTCAACCCCTATCCTAGGGGAACCCTTCAGTTTTTCGGGATCAAAGTATTCTAAATGTTTATAAGAACTATAATTGTGCCAAGTTTCCTAGATATCTGTTTGGTAGTTTCAGTGTGAAGCGTGTTCAAAGAGATAGACAGACAGACAAATATTAAAAATATTACTGTTTTGATCTCTTTATCGATAATTAAGCTATTCTAAACTATAACATAAAAACATATTAAAAAATTTGGCCCGTTTACAGTTTTATTATAGTACTAGTTGTACGCGCGGCTGCGCACGCGTGTTCATTTCATTTAAAAGTAGCCCGCACGTGTTATTTATTCCAAGACCAAAAGTACCTATAAAGTACAATATACTAAATATCTTCAGTATTTGTTCAGCCGTCAAATAGTTTTTTATCGATTGCTCGGTATCTAATCATCGGTTTATGATACCAAGTAGTTTTTTAAAATTATCTTCTTTGTATGTACAGACTTTTTTGTTCTTATCGCTTTATTATAAGTATAGATAGAAGAATATATTATAGTATATCTATACTTATAATAAAACAATATGAACGAAAAAGTCTATACAATAAAGATAATGAAAAAAATGATCTAGGCTACTAAATGATAATAAGCTACTGAACAAAAATGAAACATTTTTTAAATCGTGTTTGTTTGTCTGTTTGTTTGTTAGTTTGTTTGTATGTTTGTTCGCGCACCACGTTAAAACTACCAGACCGATTGCAATGCAGTTTTCACTGTTGGATAGCTTAGGGTTTGACTTAAAAACTACTTGGAATCATAATTCGATGATTAGATACCGAGCAATCTATAAAAAACTATTTGATGGCTGAACGAATCTTGAAGAAATGTAGTATATTGTACTTTGGTCCTGGAATAACACGTATGTGATACTTTTAAATGAATGATCACGCGGACATTGCCGCGTGCACAGCTATTATAGTAAATATAGTATAGTATATATGCACATATACTTATAATAACCAATATGAACAAAAATGTCTGTAAAAAAGATAATTTAAAATCTATGTTACTTAAAATAATATAAAAGATGAACGTTGTCTAATTGTTTCTTTGTTTGTTTGGGGCATTTTCACGCTAACACGGCTGGACCAATTTTGATAATAATGTGTATGTACGTACTGTATGCAACAGAAACTAACAAGGAAAATTTCTACCGGAAAACGGGAAAATGGGGTTTCCTCGCTTTCACACCAAAACAGCTATGATGAAGTTTTATGTATAGGTGGGTAGGTACTCTAGGTACTGTACAATACAAAGATTCATATAAGATACATTCATCCTGGAAAATCAAAAGTTTACAAGGGATATCGGGAAAATTTTGGTAGATTGGTTGTACTCGCTTTTACGTGAAAGCGGTTAAACCGTTTTCTATAAAATTGTACATATAAATACTGTACAACACATAATATATTAATGTATAATCCAAAAAGACTTAACAAATGTCGATGAAATTTTGAACATAGTTATTGTATAATACAGAGATTATCATAAGATACATTAATCCCGGAAAAATGGTAAGTGAAAGCTAAATATAAGGAAAATTTTGGTAGATTGGTTTTACTTGCTAACACATCAAAACATATTAGTAACAAGTGTTATATATTAAAATTATCGTTGTGTCAACCTCTATCAATTAAATTATTCGTATGAATAAAGCTTCTTTAGTTGCATTGCGGCATGCTTCTGTAGTTGCAAGCCTAACATTTTTCGATTTACTCAATACTGAATCTTTTATTGCCATAATTTGTTACAAAAGATCTTAATAATTAAAAGGTAGAAAGACATATTACCCTCATAGGGTGTAGCAATGTAAAGTAGGGGCGGACCGAACCATTTAAAAACTAATTCCTGTTGGTTAATGTATTAGACTAATTTAGTCATTCATAAAATCATTTAAATTATAATAACATTTTTTTATTAAAATAATTTTTAATTTATTTATAAAAACGTTACCTTTTTCTTCGTTTTTCATTTCGTCGGGTATTTTATTATATATTTTTACTGACATAACATTTGGTCCAGAACTGTGCATTTTTAATTTAGAAGAAGGCAGTACTAATTTATGTCTAAATCTAGTTAAATACCGTCGTACTTGGTCAGCACGCTTAATAAAAAACTGTGGATATTTCCTTACAGAAATACCTACTTCCATGATATAAATTGAAGTCAAGGTCAAAATACTGCAATGAATAAGTGCGGCTTACAGCTTTCCGGCTCTTTTATATTGGCAAGTATGCGAATGCATTCTTTTTTTGGGAAATAAAAACGTCTTGTGCATCTATACTATTCCCCCATAACAGGATACCGTACCGGAGCCAAGCATATGCATAAGCATAATATGCTGATATGGCTGTTTTGAGGTCCGTAACCTTACGTAGTTCTCTAAGTGCATAAGTAAAGCTTGAGAGTTTGGCTTTAATCTTATGGATATGACTTTTCCAATTTATGTTTATGTCTATATCCAAACCTATTATGGTACAAGTATCTACACATTCCAGTTTGGTGCCGTTGTAAGTAAAATTAATGTCAAGGGGGGCTTTTTGGTAAGACCTAAATTGCATTATTTTAGTTTTTGAATTATTTATGTCAAGGTTACGGTCATTCATTCAATTAACTATAATATGAAAAATGTCAATGAGTTTTTGATTTAAATTAAAATAATTTTCACAAGAAAAAGTAAAAGTAATCCAATTTAGGGCTCTTTATTTAATCTAGGTTACTAGTAATAGCATGTAGCTACACAATATTAACTTTATATTTCACTTATAAGCTCTCCATAAATAATTTTTAAACATCACTCATGATTTTTGCCCAAATTTATTGTATATTTTAGTCGATTATATAAAAAAATACTTATCGATTACGACTTTGTTTTTTTATTTGTTGGAAAAACACATCTGTTGCGATATTTAATACAGATAAAAACTACAGGTTGTCGCAGAAGATCTCAAACAAAAAAATATTGAAAATATCAACTCCATAGATTATGAGTTTTCTTAAACTGTCAGCGTGTTTTTATAAATATTTTGAATACAGATGTACTAAAATAACGCTGCAAAACTATTGTTTAGTATTCTGTCTACACAGAATAGTAGTTTTTTTACTAAAAAGCCGTATGAAGCGGTCATAAAAACGGTTTGGCAAATGGGTTTCCGGCGCAATTTTGACAGCTACCCGGCGCTCCTGTCATTAGAAATTTACACACGTGAGTGGTGAAAGCCGTCAAAAAGTTTTATTTGATTGCTCGACATTTATTCATCAGTTTGAGATACCAGGTACACAATTTTTTAAGCCAAACCCTGAGCTATCCAAAAGTGAAACTAGCATCGCAATCAGTCCAGTAATTTTTATGTGATGCGTGAACGAACAAACATACAGACAAACATACAGACAAACGGACAGATAAGTATTTTTTTAAATGTTATATTATTGTTCAGTAGCTTATTTTGAGTACAATAGACCATTTTTAAAAAAACTTGTTTTTACAGACTTTTTCGTACGATTTGTTTTGTTATATACTAACTGTGCCCGTGGCGTTGCTCGCGTGGTTGTTTTTCTGGAATATAAGGATCCTATGAGTTATTCCAGTACCAATATGTACATACATACTTGTGTTAAGAACCTTCAGTAGCGACCCGACATGGTCGACATGGTCAACATGGTCGACATGCTCGCTACGCTTCGCTCTCGCCTTCGTCTTCTATCTAACCTATCACGACCATGTCGGATCGCCACTGAAGGTTGTTGACAGAAATCTGTGTTATGGTAGCGTTGTATGGAGGTATATTTTCGATATACGCTACGTGAAATCCTAAATTCCAGAGTAGACCCGATGTCAGCTCGGCCATAAAAGTTGGCTTTTCGCTTGTTTTTTAAACTTGGCCGACGCCAGCACGGTCTCTGTGTTATAATATATTATCAATATCCCAAAATATAATAAACGCGCAGTCGTCTGTATATGTTTATCTGCTAGTTTTAAAATAAAACTTGAAAGTTCATTTCAGAAAATTACAGCAGCCTTAAAAAATATCCAGGATAAGCCTAAATTAAAATAAAACCTAAAATATAAAACATAAAGCCTAAAATAAAACCCCCGGCTCCCCACCCCTCATTATAGCTAAGGACCATGTCGAGCAGATCAGCTTTCAAACAGAAAAAATGCATCAAAATCGGTCCATTCGTTTAGGAATATGATATCCACCAATTTCTAGAAGCGCGTGGTTTCAATCCACGGACGTCTGGATTACATTTCCACGCATGTTACCACTTCGCCACTCTGCTTCATGGAGCGAACAACAAAATATGGTACCATTCTCTAAACCGATGTGTTATTACTTTAATTTAACATAAACTTTGAACCCCTATCCCTTAAAAATCCTTTATTTGAACGGGATTAAAAGTATTCTAAATTTTAAATGATAATAATTATAAACTTTAACTATGCCCAGTTACATCAAAATCCGTCCAGTAGTTTCAGCGTGATACGCGTTCTTTTATATAACTTTCAACCCTTATCCTGCGGGAACCCTTTATTTTTTCGGGATAAAGAGTATTCCAAATGTTAATCCATAACATCAGCTGTGATTGTGCCAAGTTGTGTCAAAATCCGTCTGGTAGTTTCAGCGTGATGCTTGTTGTTCAAAGAGACAGACAGACAGACAGACAGACAGACAGACAGACAGACAGACAGACAGACAGACAGACAGACAGACAGAAAGACAAAAAAATACCGTTTTGCACTCCATATCGATTTTGAAGTTTATCACAATTATAATTTTCAAAAAATATTGAATGTACAGATTTAGCCCAGTTACAGTTTTATTATAGTAAATTTATATATATATAGACATGCGGGCAAAGCTGCGAAGCACCGATAGTGTTTTTAACATTAATTCCTAGTTCTGTTAATTTTTGTTTTTACCAATTAATATGAAATTGCTGAGTAAACAGTTTTTTATTGTTTTCTTCAGTAATTAACTATTAAAGTAATTATTTCAGTTTTTCGTCACACATGCTTACATGACCTTGTACGTCTGAAACTTTTTATCAATAAGTATGTCAAAAAGGACCTACATACAATGTTACTAATACATACTAATCGGAGTTTCAACGTAATTAAAACTTGGGTGCTTACGGTAAAAACAGACACAAAACATGGACAGTGCAAGCCACGTGCTCCATTAGATGTTGTAAGTTTAGTGTAACTTTTAAACTCATGGCAACTATGTAAAATGTTCCGGACTTGGTGGACGAGGCCGCTTCGCTAGCTGTAGTACAGGGTCAGAGTTCAAAATGTTTCTAGTTTGTGGCAGCTTAGCTAACGACTTGAAGTACAAATAATAGTATGTAGTTTTTGTCTTTCAGGTCTTAATAGCTCAAATTTTATTACAAGACTAGCTGCGCCCCGCGGCTTCACCCGCATGAGGGATGATGATCTTGATGATGATGAAAAGTATCATAATTATGTGTTATTCCATGGTATAAGCTATCTTCATTCCAAATTTTATCAAACTCCGTTCAGCTGTTTGAGAGTGAAGTATGATGATGATGATGATGATGGTGATGTTGAAAATTTTATATAGCCCCCCTTCATTATAGATCGATCACATCAGCTTTCAAACCAAAAAAAACGCATCATAATCGGTCCATTCGTTTGGGATCTACGATTCTCACCCCCCCCCCCCCCATTTTCTTAGTCCCCCCTTCCTTTATCAACTCCCCCCATATAGGATTTTGTGTGGCTGCAAACATACCATAGTGACCACAACCTAAGTATTATATTTTCTTTACCATTACTACAATTTAAATAGGTATGTTCTAATAATAATTTATGAAAACACTGAAAAACTAAACGCAAAGGTGCAAAACAACGGCTGCGATATAGTCACAAGATCATTTTTAGTTCTCTCTTAAAGTTTCATTTGATTGCATTTGATTTTTAGTAGTGCTTATAAAGCGCAAGCATAAATAGCAAAAGGAAAATATTAGAACAAATTGAAATTCATATAATAGCGTTTTGTTACGGCTAGCGGCTATTTAAAATACTACTCTAATTCTTCACATAGCTTCTTACTGCAACTTGGCGGTAGTCGTCGGTATGTTGGTATCTATCGCCGCAGTCGTTTTTTTTACCATCAACAACAGACTTAGACAAATCAAATGAGCCCAAACTCGAAGGGGTTCCATCGTTACCATAATTGTCATCAGAACTACACCCATGTGAAAAACTTCAGCATCTTTGGACCTCGTTATATGTGAAGGGATTTGGTGTCCGGGTGCTTTTAGAACAAACTCCAGGTTGTGTTGGTCTTTTATTGCTTCTCACAGTAAACGGACATTATTTATATCCCCCTTAATATACAATGCTTTAATAGATTACTTAATTTCGACGTATGAAATATATTGAGTTGCAAAAAGTGCGTGCCGGCGACGCCAAGGCCAAAGAGTAGAGAAAGCTTTATTTTACAGACCACAGGTTATAAATATATATTAAAATAGTGGTGTGTACACACGCCACATAAGGTTCAAAATTGACTTGCAAACTAGTCCCATGCACATGTGTGTCCCAGTGAATAAAAAAAACCTTGTTAAGCTACTAAACCAATGTTGATGAAATTTATACAGTACTACATTGGACGTCTTCATTCTCAAGTAAAAACAATCATCTAATTTGGTTCAGAAATCCCTAGATCATAAACTATAAAACAAATAGATTTTGTAAAAAAAGTACTGAACCAATTTTGATGAAGTTTATATGCGACAACACTAAAAGTTTAGCCTTTTGGACAAAATGACAATCATCCAAATTGGTTTAGAAATCTTATAAATTTGAGGCAATATAATCACAATTCAAATGAATTTACTAAAAAAACTATTTAGTCTCGAAAAACTACTGAACTAATTTTGATACAATTTATATGGGAACACCTAGAAAGTATATGATTTTATTTATTTTTATAAATGGTCTGCAATTGACGGAGAAATCAGTAAAAATAACCAAAAAAATAAAAATAAACATATATACAATCGAACATATAACCGTCTCCTTTTGTGAAGTCGATTAAAAATCATATGAGCTACAGGTCCACGAGAGACTCTGACAAAATAGAACTAAGCTCTGAATACAAATAAGCTTTTAATTTTATTTTGCGAGTTCTGTTCATATTTCATTAAAAATCTGCTTATTTTCTTTAATGGAAAGTTGCATTTGATTTAATTGCAGCCAGCTGTGAAGGGTGTCCTCCCCCGCATCGCCGCGACTTTCCCCCAGAGTCCATGTAAATAAAGTCAGTGATTATTGTTTATTTGGAAGGTTTTTTTACTCAACTCTGCAAATATAATTTGACTGACAGCTGATTACTGTGTCTATATTTTGCTTTAAATAAAAGCTTGCAGAGATTATCTTGCAATAGTAACTTCTAGCAACATAACCTTCATATTATCTATTTTACAAAATGTGCAATAAAGAACATGGTATTTACCTACCTTTTGAAAGTGTCCTGAACCCTGAATCGATTCCATAAAATCTTGATATTCCGTAATGACTAATATAGTACGTAGGTAGGTACTGATCATAGCATTGGGAATTCATGCTATCCACTTTGAAACGTTTCAATCAAGTTGGTGGACACCTATGTATGTACGAATCACAAAAGTTTTATTGGTACGTATTTGTTCTTGTGCAACCGTCCCTACTGTTAATTAAATATAGTTTGTCATCAAAGCGACATGTGCGTGCATAAATTCTTGGGAGCGTGGCCACGCGCGCTAAATATGAGAATTTTTGGCGCGACAAATGAAGCGTGAGTGAATTTTTATGCAACGATAAATTGTTTTTTACTGTAAAAATGTGGGCCAAAAGAGACGGTTATCTAATACATAGTTCAGCAAATAGAATTACATGGTAAAAGTGTCTACCCATTGCTGGACCCGTTGCTGGATCAAATCTGGTTTATAAAGTAATGGTCTAACTAAAAAGCTATCAACAGTTATAGGAGCTCCATCACAATATAGAGATCCAAGAAATAAAAAAAGACTGTGCAGTGCAATATAGGCGCCTCCTTGAATGTCTTTTTAATAAATTCAAACATTGATACGAAGAAGAAGGTAGTTTCCATTTATATTATCTTAAGTTTGTTGGGTTTCTCGAACTACAGATTCTTAGTAGGTATGTCTGTAACAAACAATAGCAAGTTCATGTTGGTTGTATATTTATAATAAAGGAACATTTATATTATCTTCAGTTTGTTGGATTTCTCGAACTACAGATTCCTAGTTGTTATGTTTGTAACAAACAATAGCATGTTCATGTTGGTTGTATATTTATAATGAAGGAACATTTATATTATCTTCAGTTTGTTGGGTTTCTTGAACTACAGATTCCTAGTAGGTATGTCTGTAATAAACAATAGCAAGTTCATGTTGGTTGTATAATTATAATGAAGGAACATTTATATTTTCTTCAGTTTGTTGGGTTTCTCGAACTACAGATTCCTAGTAGGTATGTCTGTAACAAACAATAGCAAGTTCATGTTGGTTGTATATTTATAATGAAGGAACATTAATATTATCTTCAGTTTGTTGGGTTTCTCGAAATAAAGTTTCCAAGTAGGTATCTCTGTAACAAACAATAGCAAGTTCATGTTGGTTGTATATTTATAATGAAGGAACATTTATTGGTTAAATTTTTAATAGGGTCAATGTTTAAATTGATATACATATAACCAATACAATGTTCCTTCTTCTTCTTTGTCTACGGATGTTTATCATAATGATAGCCTGTTTATAACTTGGTTGATTTATCACTACACAAACATCGTAATCTCTTAACCGCAATGTTTACTTTAAAACAGGCCATCAATATGTCTAAGCCGAAACTGAAATTTTGATGAAAGAGCGTGTGATTAATGAATGGTGATTAAGGTTATTTTAATTTAATTATATTTGTAGAAAAAGTTACAATTATGTTATGCAGGATAATTATTCAGCTCAGCTCAAACACAAATCCCTGCACGTTTCTGCACCGTTCTGCTTCCTCGGCGTCCGTTCTGCAGCGAGATGAAAACCGTGACTTTAAGAAATGTATACAATTGTACAATTTATTCCGTTAACGGAAACAAATATCGCTCCGGAGAGAAATCAGCTGAATAAATAACCAGACTTCCGAGAAACGTAATTTTAAATGGTTTGCGCAGTGTGACCTGTGGCTTTTGTTCCAGGCGGCTGCATGATTATGTTATTGATTTTTATGGCGTAATTCAGTATGCTTGAAGACTTGAAAACCATGCATAATAATACATTTATAAACCTAAGCTTATGCATTCGATTTCAACAACGATACTGGACTACGTAGACTCTTGTGGATTTAACTGATTGAAACACTCTGATATTTAAAAAAACTCTATTTCAGATGACATAAATCCAAGTACTAATATAACAATGTAAGAGTGTCTTAAAAAATAATGCATAGATTATTCTTAAAATACTTTAACATGAAAATCTATACTTATAATAAAACTGTAACAGGTCAATTCTGTACATTGAAGATATTTTGTAAACATTTTTGGAGGCTATTCTATTTTCGTACTGAAGCCGAAACTGACATTTTTATTATTATTTTCGGTTGCCTGTCTTGTTGTCTGTCTGTCTGTATCTTGGGGAACCTTTAATTTACCGTATCTCTCAGTCTTCCAGTCAATCCGTTGGTATTCCATGGTACTGTTTTTTAGGCATGATTAAAATCCATCCATACCAATATATAAAAGTGAAACGTTGTCTGTGTGTTTGTTTGTTTAGTTGTTTGTTTGGGGAGATTTCACGCGATAACGGATGGACGAATTTTGATTAAACTTGATATGGAGATAGCTTATACCCTGGAATAAAATATAGAATACTTTTTATCCCGGAAAATTGTAAGTTTCCACGGGAAAACTGGAAAAACTGGGAAAATATGAATTACTCGCAGTAAAAAACGGTTGCCATGGAAACAAAATAACAAGTAAGTATGTCAAAAAACATCAAGAGTGGTACTACAACTACTTTTGCATTGGTTTTTCATATCCTAGAAGAACATGGGACTACTAGTAATGTAAGACATGTGTGTGTACATAATATGTTTTTTATTCTGCCCAAAAGTGAAGGGCTATACTTTAAATAAAGCAGTAAGTACCAAAAAATCTGTAAAAAGCAGATATTAAAAAAAACAAGATCTAGGATAATAAAACTAAACTACTAAAAGAGAATAAAACATTTTTAAAATTCGTTTTTGTCTGTTAGTCTGTTCACGCATCACGTAAAAACTACTGAACCGATTGCGATGAGATTCACTGTTGGATAGCTTAAGGTGTGGCTAAAAAACTGGTGTACTTATTATTTCAATCCGCTAAGTAGAAGCCGAGCAATCGATAAAAAAATATTACGGCTGTAAGAATTTTGTTTAATTGTTGGTATCTTGGAATAGTAATAGAGTTCTTTTCACCTAGAGAAATGGCCACGCGTGGAAATGGAACAATGGAAATCACATTGATAAAATAAATGAATGAAATTGAGACAGTTGCGTTGTTAAAAAAATTTACTCTTCACCTTCAAACTATATTAGAGAAACTTTGTATATAAACCTTAAACCAGCTCCGCTCTGTTGATGCACATTTTTATGCATAATTATGCACATTTTTCGTTTTTGAGTTTTCATTTTGTCGTGACGTGAGTTAAGTTCTGTTCCTCCGCCAGAGTTACAGAATATTTGTTACTTTTAACTATGCGCACAGTCCAGTTCTCGAGGTTTGCTTTGTATTCACTCTTTGACGTTTAATATAAAGGAAACTTTGTGGTTTGAGTATATTAAACGTTGAGTAGAGCTATATAAGACTATGAGTGTGGTTATCATTTATAATTTTAAATATTTTTAAAGTATTGTCCTTAAAAAACATATATAGTACCTACGAAAAATAGAAAAAAATAATTTGTTAAACCTGAGTTTGCCGTAGTCGCCTCGCTTGTCAGGCGGATTTGTGACAGTAGTGTTACAAATATGTACTCGGAGGACGCTGCTGCCCATCTTCTGGTGTGTATTCCCTTAGTCGCCTCTTACGACATCCCCGGGAGAATTGCGAGGGGTCTTATTCTAAGCTGAGACCCCACGGCATTTACTCGTATAGTATGGTTAAGCTTATTTAAAACTACATTTCTCGCCCGCGATTTCATACGCGTGGACTACTGTTTATCTCGAAAAAAGCATCCCATATTATTCTAGGATATCAAAAACCATTGCAAAACTACGAGTAAGTATTACACCAATGCTATTGATGTTTTTAGACAGACTTGTTACTTCGTTTCCATGGCAACAACAGACCATTCTGTGGTTGCAACCGTTTCTTACAGTGAGTAATCAACATTTTCCAGTGGAAACTTACATTTTTCCGGGATAAAAAGTATTCGATATTTTATTCCAGGGTATAAGCTATCTTGATTCTAAATTTAATCAAAATCCATCCAGCCGTTATCGCGTGAAAGCTCCCCAAACAAACAACTAAACAGACAACGTTTCACTTTTATATATTGGTATAGATTGAAGTAATTATTACAATTAATTTATCATTTACTAGCGACTCGCCACAGCTTCGCACGGGTAGCACTCACGACGCGATATGCTCCTTAATTTTAGCATATTTTGACCTCGTAACTTCTAAAAAGAAAACGCCAGTAAGCGTAATTCAAAATCGTTGGCAGCAATTATCGTGGCGTTTTTTGACCATATATAATTGCATTATTATTCAAGTGCTTGACATACTTGTTATTATATCGCTCCAATGGCAAAATCTCATTTCGTTCTGTATTTTTGATAACATGGGTTACACTATTGCAATTTTCGTACGGGTCTCAAATGTTTCGAAAAATAAAAACGTATGCATTGACGTATTATCTATGAAATAATGTTTTGTTTATAGGTTTTATTTTGTCTATAGTATTATTTTGTTTGTCGCAAGGAGGTCGAATTAGGCTTACTGTTAAAAGGTTTAACGACAGTAAGCGTAATTCAACCTCTTTTGGTTTTATAAACCAGGGGGGAAGAAAGTGTACTTCAACCTCCTTTGGTTTAAAAAACCGGGTGGGTGGTATATTATGTCGACTATTTTGACGTCCAAACCGGAGACATCATTGTAGGAAGGAAATTAAATTCAATTTCATGTCTTTTTAAATTGATTTGTTAACCAGGCTTTTCCTAGCTTACATGCTATGTTAAAAAACGTAGAAAAATAATTACTTAGGTTCTGTAGTAATGATATTTCAAGACGCTGCAAGATTTATCACCTAAACTTTCGCCGTTGTTCTTTAATTCTGTATATTTTTGACATAATATTATTTTTGAGAATATTTTGATAAAAAATTAATTCATGTTTTCAGTTAATAATAATAATAATTAAAAATATTTTCACGACTGAAAATTCGAATTTAGTGTATCTCATAACCTTATACCAACCTAATGTACCTATATTCTAGCAAATAATGATTTCATTTCATTTCAATAACTATATATATATATATATATATTAAAAAAAAAAACAAAAAAAAAACTAATAAATAATAAATTCATAATAAAAATGTTATTGTGTAAACAACCACTAAAAAGAATAAAATAATTACAATTGAGCCAGAACAGTATCACTTTTTTGAAATTACCAACGTAATAATAATAATGCATAAATACAACATAAGATAAAAAAGAGTTTTTTGAAGGCGGTGCCAACGGTAAAAGCGGTAACATTTTTATAATGAAATCGTTTTTTTTTTGGAAAAATATTTTATTTTTTGATATTTAGTGGCTTAAGCAAATATCGGTAAGAATATATGCTAAAGAAAATAGTAGACACTCACTCACTTTAGACTCAAAGCGTTGGTAAATTAAAAACAAGGATGAATAAAACCTACATACATATATATATAACATACATATATAACAGTTGAATAAGTTTAGACTATTTTCCATCATTTTGTTGTTGCGTTCCTGTGAATCCATCATCAGACCCTAAAAACCACATAACACCAGAGAACTCATCAAAACCAACCAAATAACCCCAAACTCGAAGAGGTTCCATCATTTTGTTGTTGAGTTCCTGTGACTACCTTCCAGCTCCATCACCCCTGGATACCACATATAACCAGAAACTCACCAAGACAAACCAAAAGAGCACAAACTCGAAAGAGTTCCATTATTTTGTTGTTGAGTTCCTGTGACTACCTTCCGGCTCCATCATCAGACCCTGGATACCACATAAAACCAGAGAACTCAACAAGACAAACCAATGAGCCCAAACTCGAAGTGCTTCCATCATTTTGTTGTTGAGTACCTGTGACTACCTTCCGGCTCGAACATCTGACCCTGGATACCACATAAAACTAGAGAACTCACCAAGACAAACCAAAAGAGCAGAAACTCGAAAGAGTTCCATCTTTTTTTTTTGAGTTCCTGTGACTACCTTCCGGCTCCATCATCAGACCCTGGATACCACATAAAACCAGAGAACTCAACAAGACAAACAATTAAGCCTAAACTCGAAGTGGTTCCATAATTTTGTTGTTGAGTACCTGTGACTACCTTCCGGCTCGAACATCTGACCCTGGATACCACATAAAACTAGATAACTTATCAAGACAAACAAAATGAGCCCAAACTTGAATGGGTTCCATCATTTTGTTGTTGAGTTTCTGTGACTACCTTCCGGCTCCATCATCAGACACTAGATACTACATATAACCAGAAACTCACCAAGACAAACCAAAAGAGCACAAACTCGAAAGAGTTCCATTATTTTGTTGTTGAGTTCCTGTGACTACCTTCCGGCTCCATCATCAGACCCTGGATACCACATAAAACCAGAGAACTCAACAAGACAAACAAATGAGCCCAAACTCGAAGTGCTTCCATCATTTTGTTGTTGAGTACCTGTGACTACCTTCCGGCTCGAACATCTGACCCTGGATACCACATAAAACTAGAGAACTCACCAAGACAAACCAAAAGAGCAGAAACTCGAAAGAGTTCCATCTTTTTTTTTCGAGTTCCTGTGACTACCTTCCGGCTCCATCATCAGACCCTGGATACCACATAAAACCAAAGAACTCAACAAGACAAACAATTAAGCCTAAACTCGAAGTGGTTCCATAATTTTGTTGTTGAGTACCTGTGACTACCTTCCGCTTCCAACATCAGACCCTGAATACCACATAAAACTAGATAACTTATCAAGACAAACAACATGAGCCCAAACTTGAATGGGTTCCATCATTTTATTGTTGAGTTTCTGTGACTACCTTCCGGCTCCATCATCAGACACTGGATACCACATATAACCAGAAACTCAACAAGACAAACAAATGAGCCCAAACTAGAAGTGCTTGCATCATTTTGTTGTTGAGTACCTGTGACTACCTTCCGGCTCGAACATCTGACCCTGGATACCACATAAAACTAGAGAACTCACCAAGACAAACCAAAAGAGCAGAAACTCGAAAAAGTTCCATCTTTTTTTTTTGAGTTCCTGTGACTACCTTCCGGCTCCATCATCAGACCCTGGATACCACATAAAACCAGAGAACTCAACAAGACAAACAATTAAGCCCAAACTTGAAGTGGTTCCATAATTTTGTTGTTGAGTTCCTGTTACTACCTTCCGGCTCCATCATCAGACCCTGGATACCACATAAAACCAGAGAACTCAACAAGACAAACAATTAAGCCTAAACTCGAAGTGGTTCCATAATTTTGTTGTTGAGTACCTGTGACTACCTTCCGCTTCCAACATCAGACCCTGGATACCACATAAAACTAGATAACTTATCAAGACAAACAACATGAGCCCAAACTTGAATGGGTTCCATCATTTTATTGTTGAGTTTCTGTGACTACCTTCCGGCTCCATCATCAGACACTGGATACCACATATAACCAGAAACTCACCAAGACAAACCAAAAGAGCACAAACTCGAAAGAGTTCCATTATTTTGTTATTGAGTTCCTGTGACTACCTTCCGGCTCCATCATCAGACCCCGGATACCACATAAAACCAGAAATAATCTCATCAAGACAAACCAAATGAGCCCAAACTCAAAGGGATTCCATCATCTGATTGCGTATTTCCTTTGACTACTACTACTACTACTACTTCTGTAGTTTTTAATTGTCATCAGAACTACACACATGTGCAAAAAACTTCAGCATCTTTGGACGTCCTTAAATTTTTCAAAATTGACTTGCAATCCATTCCTAAACATTATAACACAGTGAATTAAATTAATGCTTGTTTAAAGCTACTAAACCAATTTTGATAAAATTTATACAGTACCACACTAGAGGTAAAAACAATCATCTAATTCGGTTGAGAAATCCCAAGATATTAGAGAACATAAACTATAAAACAAATTGTTTTTCTATTAAAACTACTGAACCAATTTTAATAACATGTTTACGGGGCCACCTGAAAAGTATACCCTATCAAACCAAAAAAATATTTTTTTAAATCGGTTTGCAATTGACGGAGATATCGACTGACATAAAATAAAAAAAAACATTCATACAGTCGAACATATAACCGTCTCCTTTTCTGAAGTCGATTAAAAACTTTAAAAAAAACGCCTACCCTGTCAAAACAGAATTTTGCCAATAAATTATATAGTGTTAGAATGTGCTTATCAAAACCTTCAATCATCATTATCATCATTATCATTATTTCAGCCTTTCGAAGTCCACTGCTGAACATAGGCCTCCCCCAAAGAGCGCCATGACGAGCAATCTTGTGCCACCTCCATCCAACGACTTCTTGCGATGGCTACAATGTCATCATCCATCGAGTGGGGGTCTCCCTACACTTCGCTTGCTTTTTCATGGTCGCCATTTGAAAATATTTATTTCCTAGCGGTTGTCGGTTCTGCGAACTATATGGCCTGCCCATTGCCACTTCAACTTGCAAACTCTGAGAGCTATGTCGGTATCCTTGGTTCTTCTACAGATTTCCTCGTAACGGATTCTATCACGCAGTCAAACACCGAGCAAAGCTTTGTCCACTGCACGCTGCGCTACTTTTAGCTTATGTATGAGACTAATTGTTAGCGACTACATCTCAGTGCCGTATGTTATCACTGGCAACACGCACTGATTATAAACTTTCGTCTTGAGGCTCTGCGGTATTTGCGACGAGAAAATATGGCGTAATTTCCCGAACGCTGCCCATCTAATTTGGATTCGTCAGTTGACCTCTTTGTCGAAGTTAGATCAACCCAGTTGGATCGTCTGACTTAAGTAGACATAGTAAACAAGAGCTTTGATTATATCGTTCCCAACATAAGCCGCCATGGGTGCGAAATAGGCATTTGACATGATGTTCGACTTACCCATTTAAGACCTCAATATTGTTTCCCAATAGGTGGGCCTATTGGGAAACAATATTGAGGTCACTGATCATTGTGCTTAGGTCTTCCAGGGTTTCTGCCATGACGACTATATCATCAGCAAATCGAAGGTGAGTGATGAATTTGCCATTATGTTAACACCATGTCCGTTTCAGTTCATAAGCTTGAATATATGTGTGAACATATATTCAAGTCAGTGCTGAGGTGAACAGTTTCAGAGAAATAACGTCTCCCTGTCTCACCTCACTTTGCAATTTGATAGAATTCGTGGACAATCTCGGAGACGGAAAGTCATGGTGAGCTTGCTGTTTAAACACTTCAACACTTTGATGTACTGGCAGTCAATCTGGCACTGCTGTAATGAATGTAGCACTACCCAGGTCTCGACTGAATCAAAGGCTTTCTTATAATCCACAAACGCTAGACACAGTGGCCGATTATACTCTTCGGTCTTCTATATAATCTGCCGGAGCGTATAGATGTGGTCTATGGTGCTAAAACCGGGTCAAACGGGCACTTGCATCGCTAGTCGTACTAGAAGGACTACGCGATTAAGTGTATAATTGCCCATAGAACTTCTCGAGCTCACTCAAAATCTCTGGATTTGACGACACGATGTTGCCACTATCCATCTTTAGCTTTGTCAACAGGCTTTGCCTAATAGACAGATCTCTTGCAAACACTTTGGAGCCCTTGGTCCGCTCTATTGCGTTCTTAATACAAGTAGTATTATAGGAATGCAAATCGTGTCGCATTGACTTGGAAATCTGATTATTAAGCAAGCTGTAACTCGACATATCCACTGAAGACTGCAGCCTCATTTCACCTCGTTCTGCCATAATTTTGAGTGTATGCTCAGAGAGCTTCTGTGTTCTATTTTTACGGTGGGTTTTAAAAATAACAACAACCTGACTACGTTAACAATTTCCACTAGCCCGTTGTTGTCCTTTGTATCGCATTCGGTAAGGATTTGGAAGTGATTTTGGAGTTTGAACTGAAAGCTCTTGGGGTTTTGGATTTGGGCAGGACTTGGGTGAAGAGTAGATCTCATCAAACGAGACCTCTCCAGCTTTACGTTGAGCTTTTCAATGAGTCTCTTACCATGCAGTGATCACTGCCGGTCTTAAGCCTGTTGATCATTGAATATACCCGTGCCGTGTACCGCCGAGGTGCAGCCACGTCCATGTCCTGGACGGGCGCTTCTTGAAAAAGGAGTTTATCGTAAAGAGTCCCTCCTCGTCCATGAAGTCAGCCAATTGCTGACCCCTTTGTTCTCCTGTCCAAATCCAAATTGCCCCACTCTCAGTTCATCGCTATTTCTCATGCCCAGCCGTGCGTTGAAGTCTCCCATCAGCACTGTGAAGTATGTTTTCGGGGCATGTATGGCATTGGAAATGTCGTGGTACATAGCCTCCACTTCATCGTCCGAGCGTTTCGAGTGTGGAGCTTACTTCTGTTTGACCTTCTGCGAATACCGTTCGGTTATTCTGATTATAAGGTATGACACCCTGCTTGAAACGCTTTCGATCTTCACAATGTTGTTGACGAGGGACTTGTGGACGAGAAACCTGATACAGTGGTGGCACTGCTGGTCGCTCTCCCGGTAATAGAGTAAGTTGCCGGAATTGAGGGTCATCGTATCCTCTCCCTCTCTTCGGTATTCTGATAACCCTATAATAATATAATTTTGTTTTCATCCCATTTTTTAGAAAAACGCTAATTGGGTTCTCGAAAAGAGGGAGCAAAGTAAGTATTTTCTGTTCAAGACTTTCAGAGAGAGCATTAATGAGTCATGAATTTGGAACGTGATTTATTTTCGCGACGCGATCACTCGTGGCTGGTTGTTGGCTCTATCCGCCTCAGCTCGGTCATATTCAAGTTATAAGCGAACACATAATATTTGTTATGTGCAAAATGTAAACACTCCAATTGGGAATTGAACTCGGGTACTAAAGTCTTGTATATATTAATGACATACCCAAAGCTATACCTCATCCGATGGTTTTATTTGCGGATGATAGCACTGCACTTATTACTAATAATAACAAAACATATGAAAATGACATTAATAAAGCTCTTTCTGAAATAATAAACTGGTTAAATATTAATAATAAATAAAGATAAATTCAGATAAAACTAATGAGCGGTTTTTCAAATGTCATTTTAGCATTATTTATCTCTCGCTAGATGGCGTTGGCAACAGTTTTGGTAACAATACTGTAGTTTGGTATGACCAAGGAAGTTATTTAAGTACATAGAACTTCCTTGGGTATGACCAAAGATTTTGAATTACACTTACCAGTAAGTGACATTCTGCGTTCCTTTCTTTATGGCAATTTGTGCGTCAGTTTTGTAACAAATTCATTACTTATAGTATTTATTGGTAGAAGGTAGCTTCTTGATATTCTATATTATAAATTACAGCTAATGATACAATGAAATGGACCGTTTTATTTAGATTTAATCTATCTGTTTAATAAAGGGGTAAATAAAATCTGAATATGTCAAAACTGCCAATGTCATAATAAAAATAAACAAATAACTAATTTCACTACACAAACAACTTGTCGTTCGTTTGATTCGCTGGTGGTTTGTGTTTTTTACGGTAAAACGCTGTTTTTACGGTAAAACGCTGTTTTTACTTCCTTTCAATTACTACGTTCAGTAGATTAAATACCAAAAGTTACGCAAGCGCCATCTCTTGACGATGAAAGCACTAAACTGACAATGCCTAATGGAAAACTGCTCATTGTATAACATTTAAAAATAAAAATGCACGTATGATTCCGCTACTTATTCAATATAATGGCACGCCTACAGCACAGACCAATTTCACTAAATTTCTTGGCATTCACATAGACTCAAATATGGCATGGAAATCTCACGTGGAGTATGTATGCACTAGATAGAGTCAATTCTCCTATGCTTTATACATGCTCAAAAAGTGGCTAACCAACAAGCGTTATTGACCACGCCTATGTAAGATCTGCAGATAAATATGTTGTACGGTACTGTGGCAATTCAACCGAAAAAAAAACCGTGTAAGGCACAAAAAAAAAAGTGTCAGGTATAAGGTATAATAATGTGGGCTGCGCCAAACAGAATCAAGTAAACCTCATTTCCAAAGTCTTAGACTACTGACTCTCCCATCTCTGTACATTTATGAAGGAGCTGCATTAATTAGGACCGACATTACTAAACATGACACTTTGTCAAGTAGTAGTCATAAATCTAGACTCCGTAATCCTAAATCCCACACAACTGTTTATAGTCATAATATAGTATTTTTGTTACGGGCATAAAAATATATAACAAAGTACCGCAAAATATAAATAGCACTAGCTCAATTTACATTTTTAAAAGAAAATTGAAAGAATTTGTTTTAAGAAAGGCATATTACTCTATCAACGAATTTATGAACGATAAGACTGAATAATTATTAGAAATATAATCGATTCATTTTAAAATTTGACTATAACAATAATCTCTTCACTCTTTTGACTTCATTATATATTATTATTTAATTTAACATAACTTAATTTCTTAACTCGACCCAATTTTTGACATTAATTAATATATTTTCTTTTATGTAATAATTTTAATGTTTTTTTAATGTGTTTAAGAAACTTTAATATTTGCACACCATTTGTAAATGGTAGAATGCATATACTTCTATTATACCATTATACATTATTATTGTACACGTGTATTCGACAAATAAATAATTTGATTTGATTTCAGTTGATTTGATTATAAAGATCGGAATTGGATCGATGTCTCTTTTGAACCATTCAGACTTATGGTTATACTAGGCCAAAAATGTAGTACTTATCGATCAGATGAAGTGTTGCTGATTCACAGTTGATAATGAGAGCGCGCGGTGCAAAACGGTGGTTCATTGTTTTAGTTATTTTATAATGTTTACACGTCTGCTAGGCGACCTGCGACGGCTCATTTTTTGTTCATTGTATCGCGTGCTTTAATTTAAAAAAAGAATCCTGTAAATGTACCGAGAAGAGGAAAAAATTAAAAGCGCGTGAATTACGATATAATCGTCATGGAAACAAGGAATATTGACAGTGCAAAAACTAAATAATTTCACGAAAATGCATGTGTAGCCAAAGTATTATACTACTTACACCTGAAAATACTGCGCAATAAATGTGATACAGAATCTATGAATAATTTTATCGAGTGAGAAAATGAAAAAGAAGCGAAGTCATTTTCAGAAACATGTACCTATTTTCAAGGATTACCAATATGTAAGCAACATTCACATTTTGGTGGCCAGTAATGACTTTCAAATCGATATCTACACAAAATTTAGAACACATAATATCTGAAGAGACTGATTGAAGGACGTATAAATCAAATAAGTACAAAGTTATTTTATATGTTTTTAGTTAATTATTAGTAATTACCTAGTTTATTTCAAGTGGTTTATTTTAAGTCTATTTAATATCCTTTTAAATAACAAATATGAGTTGTAAAGTACCTAAAAGCGCCTTTTATTTATTTTTCTCATAGACCTCTCTATGAAAAGTAGAGTGTATCACTCGGACGCAAAATTATTTTTCCTCGGGCGAAGTATATATTGAATCCCTCGCTACTTTCAGGATTCTACTTAAGAATCCCTCCGCTCTGGATTCAAAATAGCGCCCTCGCCGTCAAACTATTATTTTGCTCCCATGTAAACTACAATTTTTTGTATTATTGATTGTAGCTGCCCAAACATGGCCCTTTTGATCCTAACAATGATATCTTGCTGTTATACAGAGATGGCACAGTCAATATCCGCAATTAATAAAAGACCGGTCTGCAAGTTTCAGGTATGCGGGTCACTAATGGTTCGGATGCATAAAAATCACTTGATTAATTATAATAAGGTTCAATTTCACATTTTTTGTGCTGTGACATTGATGGGGTCTGATTATGAAGTTGACGTCAATATCCTTGCGATGTGAAAGAAAATGACTGATAGCATTATTCTGCAGCGTCAGCCAAAACAGAGTTTTAGGCTCATCATCATTACTATAATAAACATACGTGCTTATTTAATAGCTTGTTTCATGATAAACATATATTCTATCCATTTACCTATAGGAACTATATACGTATAATTAAGCAGTAAGTATCAAAAAGTATGTACTATACTGCTGATAACTTAAAAAAAAACACATGGTAAGCTAATGACCAATTTTTTTTATATGTAATATATATCTGTCTCAATTAGGTGATCATTAAAATGAAATCCTAACATAAAAATTACAACACGTAGATGCAAATAAACTCACTCCACTTAACTCAAGCTACTAAACAGAAATACTTAGTTGCGTATCAACTAAAAACTCAATAAAGAACCATTTAATCTCAGCTTATTAAATAACTCTGCTATTTTTATATTAATAAGTTTTCTGCAGTTGTAAAAAATATGATACAATCGCGTCGGCCAATGGCGGTGCTTATCTGCTCCTTTCAGAGATTGATCTGCGTGCAGCCAATACGGAGTGTATTGGATCTCATTCTGTATAGCAGTGGCTATACAGCATGACATCCAATACAATAGAAAGTAGAATAGATTTCTAATGTGTGTGTAACACACTCACGTAGAAATCTATTCTACTACAATCTTTTAGCAAATTATTATTTTGTATTAAAATCGTAAGTGCAATAACCCGGCAAGTCTTCAACCTAATCTCGAGATGCACTACATGTGCCTACACGCCAAGCACTAATTTTCCTGAAATTAGTGCATTCTTCGCCGCGGGCACCGGCAGCGAGTAGTTAATAGTTGCACGATATTAAACTGTTACGTTATTAACTGCGACTCCCTTGGAGCCGGAGTTGCCAGAGAATTTATTTTAATTCCTGTTATTAAGTTTTATAAAATGAGACATATTACAAATTGTGCCAAAGTATGTTTCACATTAGTAATTTTTCTCATTAAGTATAATTAAACAAAACACAAACAAAAAAATAAGTAAATATTATAAATTTTGATATAATGCTGTCAATTTTATCTTAAAAAGTCTTATTTTCACTGTTATAAGAGTTATTTTTTATGTCTGGCAGGCCTTTACTTAACTTTTGTAGATACGATTTAATAAGACAATCAAATAAAATAAATAAAAAGTAAAATGGCTGCCATTGCTGGCTCAGAGAAATTATAATTTCTCTGAGATTGCTGGCCAGGAGTTGCATCCTATCTTTAAATCGCATTATCCCAAAAAATAATAATATAAAATCTTCTAGTTTCACCTAGTTTCACTCACACTGCATTATTATGATTTTTAACCCGACTAAGACAAAGCAAGAGAAGGGCAAAGAGTCTAACAGTCTGTATGTATGTATCTATGTATGTGGGTATGTGGATAGAGGCGACGCTGTGGTGGAACATCCACATACCCACATACATAGATATATACATACTTACATAGACTTTTAAACTCATTACCCTTTCCTTGTTTTGCTGTAGTTAGGTAAAAAATAGCTTTGGTTTGTTTACAAATGGAGAATTACAAAAGGATCATTTTATGTTATGCTCCTCTTGTGCAATAAATCGTGTTATTTTTCAGTTCAATTCATCCCCTGGTAACAAATATCGTATTTAAATACAATCACGGGTGGCTGGTGGCATCGGCGCTTATCGGTTCGATTGATTTACCGCTGCACAGCTCTCTCTCGCATTCACTCAGTGAACAGTGCGAGGGCTGGTTCATAACTATTTATGAGCGATTTATGCACTGTCAGTAATTTATTATGTATCAGCTATTTAGCATAATATACACACACTCTGCACCACGCAGGTTTGCCCGAATTCAAACTTTGCCACGACATCATCATCATCGTCATCAGCCTATGTTCGTCCACTGCTGGATGCAGGCCTTCCTAGTGAAGCCTAGCCTCTGAGCCCGATCTTCGGCTCTCTTCATCCATTTCCTGCCAACCGTTTTTCGCAAGTCATCACTCTTTCTGTTCGGCGGGCGCTCTGCACTACGTTTGTGTAAGTGTCCACTCTAGAACTCTTTTACCCCAACGGTTGCCGCTTCTTCAGAGATGTGACTGGCCCATTACGACATCAGCTTACTAATTCTTTGAGCTATGTCGGTAACTTTGGTGCTCTGTTGAATAACTTCGTTACAAATCCTATCCTTAAGAGAAATACCGAGCATAGCTCTTTTCAATCTCACCGTGAGTGACCACTTTTCGGCTCCGTAGGTCATGACTGGTAGGACGAGAAGACTTGACGAAGTTTACCAAATGCTGCCTATCCCAGCTAAATCCTCCTATTGGCTTTCCTGTCGAAATCGTTCCTACCCAATAGCAACGTCTGCCCGAGGTAGACATATTCCTGCACAAAATCAAGACACCGACAAAATAAGTTCTCTGGGTAATGAGGTCGTTAAATATTACCTTTTTTTTTCTATATTCATGCCGAGACCGACACGTCGAAAGGCATCAGCTAGATCGGTCAGCATTCACTCAAGTTCCGGCAGCAATTCAGCCAGAAGGACGATATCAACGGCGAATCGTAGATGTGAGATGTACTCGTCATATATGTTTATGCCCGTAGTTTTCCAACCCAGCGACTTAAATATATCTTCAAGGGCATTAGGGAAGAGTTTCGAAGATATAACATCCCCCGTCAAAGTGTTTTCCCTGCGAAGCTGGATATGCTTAGTCGGCTCGTTCTATACTTGTACGAACATAGTCGCGGCATCATACAAGTATCTCAACACCTCGATGTATCGCTTGTACACTTGGCATCTCTGCAGGGACTCGAGCACAGCCCAGGTTTCGATGGAGTCAAAGGCTTTTTCATAGTCCACAAAATCAAGACACAGGGGATGGTTATACTCTTCGATCTTCCCGTTACTCCCGAAATCCGGCCTGCTCAGAAGGCTGAAATTTATCAAGTCTTCTCGCTAGACGATTCAAGAGTACCCTCTAAAACAGCTTATAGACGTGACTCAGAAGTGAAATGGGCCTATAGTTTTTAAAGAGCGTTTTATTACCTTTTAAAAAAATAAAACTTTATCGTATCTGGTTCCACGCCTTGGGAGTTTTCACAGCAGAGTTGAATATCTTCCGGAGCTCACGAAGTACAGGTTTTTTTGCTGCTTTCAAGAGCTTTGAAGTGATTTCGTCTTCACTTGGGGATTTTCCATTTTTAATCTGTTTGAGGGCGGGCCATCTTGATCTCGTCTAGGCTGACTTCCGGTAGATCATCAGTATAGTGGCGGGTAAAAGTGGCTTGGTATTCCTAATTACTGGGTTCGGGTTGTGGAGCATGTGACTCATATATATAGAAGTCTTCTATCTCGACAAGAATCTTCGGCTTTGAAATGACGATACTGCCAGATGAAGTTCTTAGCTTCGTCAGATGGGGGCCTCTTCAATTGCAGAGCTTTAGACTTCTGATTTTGCTCAATAGCCTTTTCTATGTGGCGTGTGTTGGAGCATCGGAGGTCTCGTCGCTCCAGCTTGATGATGTTCCGATTGAGGGCCTGTTTCTCTGATGATGAGGCGTATCATCACGTTTCTCATCCATAAGCCGAAGAGTCTCAGTTGAGAGTTTGTACTTTGTACCAGTACGCTGCAGCTGACAATAAACCCCTCTCTCCATAGGATTCCCACCATTTGGTCCAGGGCCTTGTCAACGTCATTCGTGTTTTCCAGAGCAGCAAATCGGTTTTCTATATGTATAAATTACTTTTATTTGCATAAATATGGGTACATGAGATGTTACTTTAATTATATAGAACGCCACATTTCAACCGTTAGGTGTGCAAAATTACATATATTACATAAATGATTAAATCTAGGTTACATTTCCTTTGGTTATTATTTTCAAAATCAAAATTACTTCAAAATTACTTAATTTTCAAAATTATTTATAATCTATCTCCATTCCAAATTTCACACAAACCTGTTCATCCGTTTGAGAGTGAAGCATGTTGTTGATGATGACCATGATGAAGATGAAAGTATCCTTGGTGTTATTCTAGGCTATATAAGCTATCTCAATATTAAATTTTATCAAAACCCGTTCAGCTGTTTGAGAGTAAAGTATGATGATGAAAATTTTATATACCCGGCGTAGTTTCTCCCCAAGTTCCGGGAAAGCTCCCTACCTGGCAGCACGTACCTACAAGCAGTAAGGGTAATTAATACGGTAACAAGTATAGTTTGCAAGTTAAACAGAAACCGTGCTACAAATGAAGTGCATTAGCTACGGAGCAGGCTCGTTGTGGACTTCTTAATTGAAATAAATTACATAGGATACTATCTTTTATACGACTTATATATATATATATATATATATATATATATATATGTGTTTTTTTTATTGCTGACGAAACGAGCACGTCGCTCGCCTGCTGGTAAGCGCCACTCACCCAATTACAATACGGATTGCTATAATTATATTGTGTGGCGCTGCACTGCACTCGTCATGCATCACTTTTCTGAATCTTTTCGAGTCCACATATTTTCATAAAACCTTAACGAAATCTGGAATAAATATTCCAGTAAAACAACGGGTTTAATAATAAAATTAAATAATAACAATCCAAGGTATATTTTTCCGCAGGTATTTTTGTAGGGTATGCCTTATAAACCATTCACGTTGGACTACACAAAATATTATTCCTCCGAAAATTCCGATTATATTTTTGTCATTTTAATTCAATATTCTATTTGTATGTACTTGAGTTAAAGTTGATTGAATCCGAATGCCCAGTTTGCAAAGCAATTACAAAGGTGTCAGGCAACAATTAAGCTTAACCAAGTTGGGGTGGTGAGCTGAACAAGTTTACTGCGACACAATTCTTATTTATTAAGGAGCAGATCGCTGAAATCGCTGAAATGATATATTTATAATATTTGATGAATTCGGTGTTGAAAGCATTTCAAGCAGGGTAACATACCTAATACTCAGAATTACCGAACGATATTCGTTGATGGGATGTATGGGAACGAATATAATCTCACGGTTCCAAGCCAACCTCTCCTGCACGCGGTCATCCTGCTGTATAAAGAACGAGGCTCTGGCGACCGTCGGATGGAGGCATATACATCCCGAAAACAAGCGTAGCCAAATGACACAGGCCGGTGACGGACAGCAGCGTTGCTGATGCGCGAAGCTATGCCCTGCGATCTACAACCCACATGCCCAGCGTGGCGATTATGGGCAAAACCTCCAATGAAAGGCATAACCGAAAAATGGCCCCTAGTTCCCGGTCGCCCTGCTAGTCCTGACCACGATGGTGGTCAAGGAAATGGCAGGGCAGAGGGTGCAAAGGATCCCGGGGCTACCGTAGGCCACCCGAAACAAAAAAAAACTAACCCTGGCTACGTACAACGGATGAACGATTAGGTTTGCCAAACACATGGCACAACTCAAGACTAAGCTAAGATCAGTTGGCAAAGGTGGTGTTCTAGGGTTAAGTTAATTCCAAAGAGGACACAATAACAACAACAACAAAAAACAGAATCGGGCCACCTATTCTACTTCCGAGAGGGCAATCAGCAGTCTCCGTGTGGCGTGGGGTTTCTCGTCAATACAGTCCTCATTGATAATGTTGTAGAAGTATCAAGTGTGTCGACCAGGGTAGCGTACCTGGTTCTCAACCCTTGAAAGATAACCTACGCCACAAATATTGCTGCCTTTTTTTAGCTAACGAGTGTATATGTTTATCCTTCTCAGCCAACTCAGTCGTCGGTCTGACCTTTCACGGGACGGCTGTTTTCATGCTGTATTTACTATAGTTTTGTTTATATGATGAGTCTGTGCGCTCAAGAGGCGTAAGGTTATCTTTTGTAAAACTTTTAACAGTTCATTAATATTGCAGTTGTAAATATGTAAAGCATATATCTAAATATATATTTTTTTTGGTTTAATGTCTAGGATTTATTACGTTTACATTAAGGCATCTATAAAAAATCTCAATTTTTTATAAGATCATTGGTAATTTTGATCCTGAAACATGGCTGTTGATTTTTGATATATTTTTGAAGAGGTTAACTCATTTAGTTATAAATTAATTTAAATAAACAAATTAAAATAAATCAATATTTTATTTTTATACTTTTATATATACATTTTAACACATTTTTTTTATTAATTCAATAAAAAACGCGTGTAAACATTTTGAAAAAATGAAGTATATTAAACTTTACTAGTTGTACCCGCGACTTCGCATTCGTCATCATTTCTATTGGTTAAAAGTACTATATGTGCTATTTCAGGATTTAAAATACCAATATACCCACATTTGGTCAAAATTCCTTCAGCCGTCAAAAAATTGTTTCGGTTGCTTGGCTTCTACTCATCTGTTTGAGGTACAAATTATCCCAGTTTTTAAGTCTTACCCTAAGCTATCTAATAGTGACAACCACATCGCAATCGGTCCCGTTGTTTTTACGTGATGCCCGAACAAAAATACAGACAAACAGATAAACAGACAAACAGATAAACAGACAAACAGACAGACTCGATTATTAAAAACGTTACATTTTTAAGCTTCTGGCTTACTTTAAGTCCCTTAAACATTTATGTTTATTATCTTCTTTGTACAGTCTTTTTCGTTCATATTGCTTTAATAAAAATATATATATTTTGTACTTTACGTGATGCGCGAACAAACATACAGACAAACAGGCAGACATGATTTTTAAAAATGTTAAAGTGTAACGTCTCACTTCATCTCACGTTGTTTTTATTCCGTTTAGTCGAGTTTTCACTTAGTATCAACTTTCACAATAAAATAAACAGTCGATTGTGAAAAAAAACCTCCTTCAGGTATAAAATACTTGTATTATCCACTGGTCACTTATATTCTACTTTACATTTGTAGTAAATAACTTCTTCAGGCATAAATACACTACTTTAAAGTCGACTCCTTCGTTCCGATGCTCAACGAGAATTTAATAATCTACCTCCTCACAAACTTTTTCCTCCAAGAAAAAAATGGCGCCTTCGTCGTGAGACTAAGTAGCCGGTAGAATCATGGCACAGGAAAGGATTGCCAGGTGGCACCTTCGTGTGACGTTCCGGTGCCATGCTTTTTAAATATTCCTGAAGTATTAGTCAAATTGTATTCTAAATCTGCTGCAAACCCTTCTATTTTATCATAAAATTTAGAAATCAGGACATTCGGCCATCCGGAAACATGTTGCCTCCCGGCAACACATCACATCACATCACAATAAATAAAAACATGTAATGTAAGTGCTTAATCTAAATCATGACATTATAAAAAAATAATGCTCAATAGGTTAAATATTACTCCCGAAAAATACATAGGTAACTTACTAACATGAATACTTTACAGAAATTTTAGATTAACTAAGTATTTTTTATAAAATTTTAACCAGAATGTGCTGAACTCTAATGTCATTCATAATCATTTATCTTAAATATTGTCAAAATTATTAGTACTATATATTATTTTCTAATGCCTTAGAAAACATATCTATTTTTCAATCATGATATTTGCATTAATTAACTTTTGTTTTATATCAATTGTATACATTACTTAATATAAAATATTTCTTTGCAATATAATATAATATAATATAATATAATATAATATAATATAATATAATATAATATAATATAATATAATATAATATAATATAATATAATATAATATAATATAATATAATATAATATAATATAATATAATATAATATAATATAATATAATATAATATAATATATTCGGGACAATTCCACACCAATTACCTAGTCCCAAACTAGGATACCCTGTACTATGGGTACTAGGTAACGGATAAACATACATAGCTATGAATATTGTAACATCCATGACTCGGAAACAAACATTTCTGTTCATGACACAAATGATTGCACCTTTCAGGATTCGAACCCGCGACCATTTGATTACGTACCTAGGATCACTAGCCACTATACATTAATTTATTTCATAAACTCCTACAATTAGATAATTAATAACTAATAAATAGTATATAACTTTATGTAGTGCGTGTGTTAGATTACTACTTATTGTAAATATAGAAATGTATAAAAATAATAGTACTTGGTACATGTAAATGTTATGTATCCAGCCTTCAGAACGAAGTATTCGCTCTCTCGACTTGGCAATGTTTAATGTTCTTATGGCCGCCGCACCGAGAGAACCTTGGCAAGTTAAGTGCTTTTCTTTTACACTATTATGCTGCTTATTTGTAACCGTGTAATTATTACTGTGTAGTTGTTATTGTGTATCACTTCATTGTGGGGTGATGAAATATATATATATATATAATTATAGTAGGTACACATTACAAAACAGTGAATATTGAACAATAAAATTTAAAAAAATTGACAACATTTAGGTGGTTGTAGGTATGTACATTAGAATTTGCAGCGGGCCCCAAACTAGGCAAAGCCTGTATCTTGGGCGCCCTGAGATCAGTTACTAGAAAACATTAGCCACTGAACTGTACATGTTCGAACAAGTTACTGTGAACAGCTGTTCATCATAGTAATTAATATATACCAAAAAACATTAAATTCTCATCTCTACAACAATAAGAAAAACAATAATATTTAATGAGTATAAAATATGAAATGAGATTATATTGCATGCATTATTGAAATTAAATTCAGCGCATCAAAATTAACATAAATTAAATATAATTCAACTCATAATCACTATATATTGATCGAAGGAGTGACATAGTTGATGTACTTTAGATAGTGATTATATATTACAACAAATAATAAGGATTCACATAATACAACAATTGTAATTAGAGTTTAATAGGTAGGAACATTATAAAATTAACAACTATATTAACCTAGTTGTAGGTTAATTCAGTTAGCATATTGTGAAATCGAGCAAGCGTATTAACGAAAGTAGGCATCTAAGTGAGATGTGTGGATGAGCTGGTATGTGTGAGCGTGTGTGTGGGTGTGTATGTGTGAGTGACAATATAATAGGGAGGACAGCCAACGCCTGCCACTGTACTTGTATGTGCAATAACAGATAGGTTAGGAGAGTCCCAATAATTATTACAACATTATAAAAGCGAAATTAACTCCAACTGTCTGTCTGTTTGTTACCTTTTCACGACTTAAAAACTGAGTCAATATTAATGAAATATGGCATGGAGATGTGTGAACCCTGAAAAGGAAATCGGATAAACCTATCGCCATAAACTGCAGTTCACACGCTCGAAGTCACCAACAAAAACCTATTTAAAATAATATCCAAGCCCTAAAACATCAATGACGTAAAACTGAATAATGGAGATCAAGAATCACCAGATCTAACAAGTCTTTCTGTTTGCTCATAAGAGAGACCTAACAACCATACTTTCAACTTACTTTTAGACTCTGCAAAAGTTTGTTCCTTAAAATCCAACAGTCTGCTGACAGCGTTATAAGTAAAGATGTGCACATATTTTGAATGACGTCGTGCAAATACGGTGTTTACCCTTGGTAGAAGTTGTCTTTGGGGTCGCTTTCTCTTGTTAAGTAGTAGGGAAGCTTGACGTTGGTGTCTCTTGGCTATTGCACGCAGTATGAAGAGCTGACGCACTCTCAGAACCGAAGCTTCAGCGTAAAGTTTGTCAGTAGAAAAACGACGGGGCTTGCCCAACATAACTTTAAGGACAGCTCTTTGAGCACGTTCCAGCTCGATCATGTGAGACTTAGCCGAACCACCCCAGACCCCAACACAATATTGGAGTAGTGACTGACCCAAAGAAACATACACTAATTTTCTAACCTCTTCTCTTGCAGCTGGTCTTAAAATTTTCATGAGGTAAATTATCCTGCGAGTCTTTTTTGACAGATACACTATGTGGTTCTTGAACGAGAGATGCTGATCTACCACGACACCTAGGTATTTTGTGAAGGGAACTCTTTTAATAATGTTGCAAGAACATGCAGGATGGTCTCTAGTGTTACTGTTATCAGAGTGGCAATTTGCATTGTGTATTTGGATGTATTCCAGGTCTGGGCCGGTGGCTCGCGTAATATGAAATGAGATAAAATTAGTTTTCTTGAGATTTAATGTTAGCAGATTAACATCGAGCCACCTGGCCAACTCTGCCATCCCATTTTCAGCGTGAGAAACTGTAGATTCCCAGTCCTTACCATGGAAGATGGCAACTGTGTCATCGGCATAACAGATGAGTTCACCATTTGGTAAGAGAATTTTAAGTATGTCATCCATGTACACCGTGAACAAGGTTGGTGCCAGAATGCTCCCTTGCGGAACACCGAACGCAATATTCCTTTCACCACTCATATGCTCATCAACCCTAACGCACTGCCGCCTGTTTGTTAAGTAGCTTGAGAACCAGCTAAGGGCGATACCTCTGATGCCAAAGCATTCAAGTTTCTTCAGCAAAATCGGAGTTGAGACAGTGTCGAATGCCTTGGCAAGGTGGAGGAAGACTCCAATGCACCTCCGACCACAGTCTAGATGTGACGACACCGATTCAGACAACAATTGGACGGCATCCTCCGTGGATTTACCGCGTCGAAACCCAAATTGGCGATCACATAGTAGATCGTATTTCTCAAGGAATTCCACAAGCCTTTTGTTAACCAGTTTTTCCAGAATTTTTGACAATACACAGAGCAGAGAAATAGGTCTATAATTATCTGGGCTGGACTTACAACCGCCTTTGTGGACCGGAATGACTACAGCTGTTTTCCAGCACTCGGGGAATATACCTGATGACATACTCAGGTTACAGATGAAAGTCAAGGGAACCAGAATCCCATCCTTGGCGTGTTTTAGTAAAAGCGGAGTGATGGCATCAATCCCAGGGGCACTATCTGGTTTAAGATCAAGTAAAATAGTGTTTATTTCACCCTGGTCAGTGGGAGAAAGAAAAATAGTGTTTAGGCTACGACTATCAAAGGAAAGTTGTTTGCTTAGTGAATCCTGCGTAGAACCCAGTTTCTGTAAAATATTAGCAGCCAAATTAGCTCCAACGGTGGAAAAGTGTGTGTTACAAATGTTGATCGAATCTATAGGATTCCGAGCGTTACCCAAAAGTTGGTTGGAGTCTTTGTTCGGTTGGGGGATGTGGCAAATTTCTTTAATGGTTTTCCATAGTTTCTTGGGGTTTTTGTGATGTTCTGTTAACTGCGCATTATCATGATTGGACTTAAGCTTGTGTAAGAGATTGTTACAAAAATTCCTATATCGGGTGTAAGTTTTCTTAAGAACTTCGTTTTTAGGGTCGTTCCTGAGTTGAAGATGCAGATTATCTCTATGACGCATACACTTTAACAGACCTGGGGTTATCCAAGGCTTCAGGCCAAGTTTAGAGCGGCTAATTTTGGCAATATGTGAGTGTTTCTTAACACAGTCAGATAATACTAAATTAAGTGCAAGAACAGCGTCATCAACATTCTCCTTATCAAGAACCTGGCACCAATCAATAGTATTTAATTCTTTAGCCACTGCATGATAATTTGTTTTAGTTATAATTCTCCTTTTGTTTCTAATTTTCGGCGTGTTAAGGGACAATCCTACAATAGCCAAGTCATGGTCAGTTATAGAGCTTTTGCACACTAAGCCCAGAGCAGTGCCTTTTGTTTTTATGAATGCGTGGTCCAGACATGACTTGCCCCTGGTCGGTTCTGTTATGGCTGAACGTAGACCTTGTTCAGCCATTAAGCACTGATATGACGCATTATCGCAGTTGGGAGGTACCTCTAACAAGTCAATATTTACATCGCCTATGACTAAAACTGATGAGTAGAGTTTTGAATTTTCTAAAACGATTTCAAGGGAGTCAATAAATTTATCCAGCTTAGAAACCGATGGGGACCTATATATTCCAATAATTTTGAGAGATTTATCTATGCTTACAGCTAGACAATTCGCATCATCAAAATCAGGCTCTTGGGCACTAGCTGACCAACAGTTCTTCACGTAAATGGTGACTCCTCCGTACTTATTTATATATTTATTTGTGTAGAAGACTTTATAGCCGTTTAATTGAGGTATCAGGGATGCGTCATTTAACCAACACTCACTAAGGACCAGTACGTCAAAGTTAGATTCAAATCTCTTTAGAGAAGTAAGAAAGGCAAGAAAATTTCGTTGTATGCTCCTAATATTAAAAGCGAGGACCTTAAAGCTGTATGGTGCAATCAGGGTTGAACAAAGTTCCGGTTTATATATCGTGCAACACTTTATTTGGAGAGTTTCATCAATTTCATCAATAAGGTCCAAGTTACCCATTATCAAAATGAAACAAGTAAGTGAGTTGTGAGAGCCTAAAAGTAAAAAGCGTTGCGATTATACGAGCAAACAGGAGTGCAAATTCTTGTCGAAATAACGAGGAGTCAAATATAACCTGGAGAAGTACTGTTCCAACATAATCTGTGCCGACACAAGTAGGCGCAGCCTTGCAATACCTATTGGGGATGCTCACATTCCACAGATTTATCGTAAGAAATAATGGATATTGTCTATCAGTGTAAGCGAGTGTAGTATAGAGAGACGTTTGATAGGGGTGTTCTTGTAAATAATTTGAACCAGCGAGTAAAATACAACAAAACACATTCAATACTGTTGACATCAAATAGAGAAAATTATAAAATTTTAAAAATATTCTAATTTTAACGCGTATGCCTTTTTTATTAGAACGGAACTCCGGGTCCGGAGGTCCGACTGGGTCCCGTGGGGAGAATGCGGTCCAAGTCAGCGTGGGATTTGATGGGGATCGCGGGCTTCCCTTCCTCTCTTCGCAGATGCACCCTTCCATTGTTGACCCAGCAAAACCGGAACCCGAGCTCCTTTGCCCGCAGTCTGGCGTCTCGAAATAAAATTCTGTTTAGTTTTGACAGATGTTCATTGACGTAGATCTTCCGAGGCGGGCCCAAGATATCTAGGTCAGCTGAGGTTATGATAGTATGACGCCGGAGTTTTGCAGCTTTAAGCACCTCGTCTCTCTTTACCTTCCTGGTTAGCCTGACGATGATCGGACGAGGTTGGTCTCTGCCGTTTTTAGGCCCAGCGCGTGTAACCCAGTCTATTTCACTTTCGGGAAGATTAACGCCGACTTTCGTTGCCGTGAGCATGACGATATGCTCAAGGCTCTCATTGGACGTCTCGTTTATGCCGACAATCTCCAGTTCATTCCTAAGGTTTGTTTGCGCCTGATGGTTCAATTGATCCTGTAAGTGGTTAACTGTCTCTTGCAGAGACGATATTGTTGGAACTTTCACCTCCAGAGACTGAATACGTTCCTCAAAGCTGTCCAGTCTAATATTACATTTGCTCACTCCTTCTGTCAATAACTTCAAACATGTTTTGATCTCCACCAAATCTAATCTCAACAAACGAAGTTCAGAGGCGATGGGGTCTGCGAGTTCGTACTTTTTGTCCTCTCCGCTATCCCTGATCTGGTCTGGAGAACCAAGAGCCATACGTTTTATCGCACGTGAATCGCGTGACGCGCCATATTTTTCATTCGATACTTCGAGCCGGACAGGTGTGAGAACCGGCGTATTCAAGTTGCAATTTTTCGGTAAACCAGCCCGGCATGAGGGACACAACCAATCAGTCAGCTTACTCAGATCCGTTGTAACCGCGTTTACTCAAATTGGATGGTAAGGAGCTTTACAACCAACGCATTTAAGCAATCGTGGCGTAGTGATGGCTTGTTTACACGCAGCACAATTATTAGCTTCCATTCTCACAAGAATTTAGTATTGATGTTATATACAAGTGGCCACAGGAAAGAATTGTATAATATTAAAGCGTAATAGCGAGGCAAAATAGGTACGCGAGCGAGTAGGAGAGAGTTATGCACTCGGTGTGCGTGTAAGCGAGACAAATACGCTCAACTGAGCTGCCGACCGCAGGCCTCAGTGCGGATGCACTCAACGTGTCGCGTAGGTACTCCACAGCTATTCAATTATTACGTTGTTGAAATGTGAATATTAATTTTGAAATTACTGTAGATTTCCTTTGAATGCTATAAATCTATTTAGCGTACCTTATTCTTTGAATTTCGCTCTTTGCAATGGTGTAACAACCGAAGAAATGCTTGCACTTTTTCCCACTATTTCACTTTTCTGTAGCAGAGCGACACGTAAACATGTACAGTAGGTAGCACGACCCTGCCGCGATCCTGAAATAATCTATAAGATTATAGTTAACGGGATTATCATCCATTTGATTGTGTTTAAATACTGTTTTAGAAATTAATATGCCTAGTATAACTAAGGCAAATATAAATGTTTATTTGTGATCAATTATCACATTTAAATTGTTAATAATTATGTATCTAAATAGTTATTGGTTTAATAATATTACAAAACATATTCGCCACGTAGTGACTTGCCAGTTTCTTTATATAGTGGTGTATTCCGAATCCGGTGTTAAAATGAGTAAACAATATACAGAATGGCAAACCTATTTCCTTGTTTTTATTAAATATCCCTTAAGTTATTTATTCCGTAGCTATAGCTACTAGGTACTATAGATACCAACAATAGTATATAGTAACTTGCTTTTAATACTAGGTATCTGACGGCCTTGCTTCACCTCACTGAAACATACATTGTCTGCGTTCATAACAAATTAATAGGTTTTATCTTAACTTGTCGTTTCAATGTTACCCTTCTTAATGTTATTCATTTTATAATATTTTTATTTTGATAAATAAACAAATGCTAAATAGTAGAATTGATAAATTATTATTCGTTTAATTGTATAATTAATATAAAATAACAAATTCCAATATCTATCAAGACGGCTCAATGCGTTTAGAAAAATTGTTTACTCAACAAACCGAATACTAGGAGATCATTCATCATTATATCAATAATAATTTAGCAGATTGAGAGTAATATATATCACATATTTTTTTAATGTAGTTATGACAATTTAAAGAGTAAAGCTCACTTAATTCAGTAAGCAAACACAGTTTACTCAACATAAGAACAATAATTTAACTAATTTTATTTTGTCTAGGATTAACATAAATCCTCATTGATTAATTTATCCTCATTACTCAATATTTTAAGAATAATAATAATCATTTATCAGATTTATTTAAACTGAATATGTCTTATCTTTAATATCATGAAGATTAACTTATCATCATTACTCAAAATTTTAAGAATAATAATAATCATTCATCTGATTTATTTTTAGTACTATTGTAATTTATCTTCATTAAATAATGTCTAACAGAACTTTAATATCATGAAGATTAACATGGAAATCTAGTAAGCATACATAGATTGCTCAGTAATTCATGGGGTTCACGCAACTACCTGCGGAAAGCATATCCGTGCAATAATCCTGTGAACTTAACACCTAGTAGCTCGCGCAACATCATTTATATAATCCTGCGAGCCACGAACTCACGCAACTTCGTATTGAAAACAGATCCATGCAACAATCCTGTGAGCTTAACACCTACTAGCTCACGCAACAACCTGTGAAAACCATATCCACGCAAAAATCCTGTGAGCTTAACACCTACGAGCTCACGCAATAACCTTGGATATCATATTCATGCAATAATCCTGTGAGCACCTATGAACAAACATAGTTCACTAATCCAGAAGGTAACATGGAAACATTACATCCATCATAAAAATAATTCTCAATATAATTATCTAGGGCTACAACAACATTCCTTATCATTATAGTGTATCATTTAAAGTTTATCAATTAACATTTAGTTTATCATTCAAAGTAGTTTATCATTACAAGTCATTTAAAGTTAATCATTCGAGGTTTATCTCTGGAAGTTTATTATTTAAATTTAATCCTTTAACATTTCTCCTTTTAAGTTTATCCTTCAAAGTTTATCCGTCAAAGTTTATCCTTTAAATTTTATCATATTTGATATTTATCATTTGAAATTTATGACTTAATGTTTATCATTTAAAGTTTTAAAGTTTACCATTTAAAGTTTATCTTATTTCATATATTACCATTTGAAATTTAATATTTGAAATTTATCATTTAAATTTACCGTTCAAATGTATCCTTTAATATTAACCATAAAATTTTATTATCTAAAATTTATTTTACAACCTATAATTTTTTTGATTAATAATATTAGTCATTTTATCATTTAAACTTTATCAATGAAACGTTATCATTTAAACTTTATCATTTTAAATTTATTATTTAAACTTGATCATTTAAGATTTATCATTTTAACATTATCGTAACTTTATATATTTAAGTTTATCATATTAACATTATCATTTTAACTTTATCTCTTAAGATTTATCATATAATCTTTATCATATAAACTATATTATTTCATTATTTAAACTTTATAATTTATCATTTAAAGAAAGGTAATCATTTAAACTTTATTATTTTAACATGATCATTTCAAATTTATCATATAAGAAAACAATAACATTTAACAATATCATTTTAACATTATCATAACTGTATGTATTAAACTTTATATTTTTTTCTTTATCACTTAAGATAATATAACTTTTATCATTTAAAATTTATTATTTATGCTTTATCATTTAGTATCCTCTATCATTATAATTTAATTGTCAATTTAATTTATCTATATTATTTAACATATCATTTATCTTTATCATCTTTCATGATCATTTACCATATCTATAATTAATCATTAACAATTATCATTAGATTATTCATTACTGAGGGGTAAAATTCAATTAAATTTGTTATCAGTTATCATTATAGGTATCAATAAACAAACAATTGTCTAGGGGTACCATTATAGGTTATCAAAAAAATACTAGATTAACAATTAACGAGAGTAGCATTGAAAGATTATATACGTTGAACGTAATAGTTGGATAATAATAATACACGGGTAACTTTAAAACAATATCAGATATCAAAGTAATTGTTAACTAACGATTTAGAGCTAATATTTAAACATTATCAGGTACCAAATAAATGTTTCAACTAAAATGATAAAATAAGGCACGTTTGAAATCCTTTGCGGGACTTAACCTTACAGCCTAATCTGAAACTGGTTCTTTATGCACACAATAATGTAAAATTTACAAGCACTGATGTGAAAGGTCATAAGTGACGTCGTAATAAACATCAATAAATATTCAAATAATAATAATAACCATCACAGAGTGAGTTGAGTTGAGTTTGAGTTGTGTGTGTGAGTGTTCTGCTTCAAAGATAACTTTCACAAAAAACAATATTTAAACCAAACTAAAACCCGACTTATTCAATTTTCTTTCGTTAACTGAAATGGCCAACTAGATCTAGCTTAACAAGCCGTCTAGCGTCTATTTTGTGTTTCCTTTGGGTAACCTAAAATATTTTAGTGAGATTAATAATTGTGTACTACTTTGACCTCTCTAGTGAAACCTTTACCTTAATACTGAATTCAAACATTATTAAGGTAAAGGTAAAAGCATAAAAGCATCTAAATTCAATCAGTTATTTTTAATTCGTTTAGTTCGCTCAGTCAAATATTGACAGCAAAAAACGGGTAATATCTGCAATGTTTCCTGCATGGGAATTAATTTTGAGCCTGCTCAGTTATAAAATACATTGAGTAATTAAGTGCACAAAAGAAACTGGCCTAAACTAACCAAACTAACCAACAAAGGTTTATGATGAAATTTTATTAAGTAAACGAAATAAAATATTTACAATTTAAAATTATTTTTGTAATAGTACCAACATTATAATACCGATGTAATTTCAACAATCCCTAAAATTCTGATCGTTTTAGTGGTAAAGATAATATTGCTCTAATATATTCCTATTTTATTCCTATATTTATTATTATGGTACATAAAAACCATTACATAAGAAAACCATAAAACTTCATTAAATAACAAGATAAATCATATTAATTCAGCACAACCAACATTATGGTTGAAGTAGGAACGTTAACTATTACCAGGAAAAGATTTATTGGACAAGACCACCATAGTAACATTTCCATTGAACTCATTATGACTGAACATTGTACAGAAAAAAGCATAATTATCATATTCATTATTCATACTTCTTGTTGTTTTGTTCTTTAAACTTCATTGGGTAGCTTCAAACTAAATATTTTTAAAATCCCTTTTATACATTTATTTTTGAAATTTACATTTGCGACAGGTTCCTTTAACAGTGCTCTGCTACACCATTATTGTATATAAAATCAACAAAAACATGAACATACAAAATTCGCAGATATCTAATTATTGTTTTATTCTTTAAATGTGTTTTGTGCCAATAAACATTTTTCTCTTTTCTCGCTACAAATAGGCACAACCCAGGTGTAAGGAACGCGCGTTATAGTACGCACTGTTCCATAAACACAAATAATTTACGCATAAACCTATCAGGAGTTTGCCCCTACTTAACTTTTTACGAAAATTTATCACGGTAATGAGAAACTATTTGAAAAGGAGTTATGAATATCCTAATCATCAAAAATACGCACAAGCCAAGACATTTGATTGTCAGCACCCATACTCTCAACTAAAGCGCATAAAAATAGGTGTTATACTGCCATGACAAAGACTCAGCCATGTATCCACCCATAAACTTGTCATACTGCGCAATATGCAATAATTATGATCTTAAATATATACTAGGTTTTTTAAATATTCCTGAAGTATTAGTCAAATTGTATTCTAAATCTACTGCAAAAACCCTTCTATTTTATCATAAAATTTGGAAATCATGACACGATAATAAACAAAGAAATACGTAACCTTAAAATATCTATGTGTTGTCAAGATTTTAAGTATTTCTTGTCTTTGAATTGATATGACCATTCTACACATTATGTAATCTACAATCGTAAATAAAAGTTTACCTAAGCCAATACGACTTGTTGCAAACAAATTTTCAATATCTACTCCAACGCTCCGTATTGAATGACCGTAATACAGGTTCTGATTGAAATAGAATGGGTGGTTGCTACGCTAAGATTACGAACGCGACCATAACAGAACGCACAGATAGAAGCGTTAATTACTATCCTGTGGTTCTTTTTTGGCCTCGTCATTTTATGCTGGCTGTAAGTATTTCTAATTTGCAAATAAATGTGGTCAATTTTTTGTCTTTAAATACCTGTTTTACATAGTGAAAAAAACCCAATATTGGGGTTTTTTTCCCTTCTTCCTGGTACCTAGAGGTACGTTCGCCGATCAGCACGCTGCCACGGGTCTTTGGATACCTGTCCCCCGGAAGCTGCTCTGCGCACTACGGCGTTACTACTGGCTGCTGCACAACTCTGCACCAACTCTCCGTGGAACGTCTTAGCACGCGTGCCTTGAAGCTAAGTCCCAAGCTGAAGAACAATATCAAACCTACGCTACCTCCTGTAACTCATTCCCTGAGTATTTTTTCTATCTCTGATTACACTGGTAGTTTACTATTTTAACTATATATATTTTTTCTACACCTACCGCCACTGCTAGGTAGGTAGGCTTTTTTAATCATTATAACTACTATAACTATTTCTTTCTATAACTAAACTGCCAGGTGACAATAGGTTTATTGCCGATTTTAGGTAAATAATAAAACTTTTTTTATATATTATCTTCTTTTTACAGTTTTTTACTCGACTACACGGAAGGTTTTGTTTGGGTTGTATGTATGTTTGTTTATTTGTTTGTTTTTTTTGTTTGTTTGTACGAGCACGTTTCTTAGGCGCATTCTACAGCCTAACCGGTTTGATGGATTTTAATAAATGCGGTATCATTGGATTCATCTTGATCACAAGAGTGCTATAAGATATAACATATGAAATGTCAAGAAAACTAATATGGCGGCTTACAGTAGCCATATTGTATTTCCGACGGAACAAAAAATGACTTAATCTTATCGAGTGAGGTATCAAAATGAGGATATTTAAAAGACCATTTCAAAATATACTTACATATAATTCTTATTAGTGACCCGCCCCGTCTTCGCACAGGTAGATATATAGAAAGATAAAATTAGTACCTAGGTACTTTATTTGGACAAATAGAACAACAACAATTTCTTACACAAAATGTTTATGTTTATAGCAATGATTATAAGATGTTCTGTGATTTCGATTCCATGGCAACGTTCCATATACAAAGACCCGTATCTCCTTCTTAGTTTGTGATCATACGTAGAATTTATATACTCTTTGGTTTGTGATACAAAGTAATCTAGATTTTTTAGTAATCTAAAATTTAATACTTCTTGTTTCATTATTGCAATTTTTGAAGGAACTCTAATTCGCTACTCGCTGATAATTTAGCTTTCTTTATGTGAAATATTTTTTAAATGGGGTCTATATTTTTTGAGGTTATCCATTACAAACAAACAATCAAATCTTTCCTCTTTATAATATTAGTGTATATAACTAAACAGTAGATTAAACTTTCTATCAATACTAGCTGCGCCCCGCGGTTTTACCAGCGTCCCTCAAGAACCGTGCATTTTTACGGGATACAAAAGTAGCCTAATGTGTTAATCCAGAGTATAAGCTACCATCATACTAAATTACATACAAATCCATTCAGCTATTTAAGCGTGAAGAACAAACACACACACACACACACACACACACACACACACACACACACACACACACACACACACACACACACACACACACACACACACACACACACCAACTCAAACACATAAACGCACGCAAAAACACCCTTCCATACATATTTGCCTCTATAACATTAGTGTAATTATTATTGCGGGCGGTCAGCTCGTATTCAATAATTTTGATAGCCGTCGCGTTTTTTGTATTTTTATAATAATTTTACTTGTTTGGTTGGTATTTATTGCTTTATAGTATGAGCTAGCTAGCCGCGGCTTTGCCCGCATGGTATACAAGGGCTATACTACATTTCGTCAAAATTTGTTCAGGCCGTCAAATATTTGTTTATCGATTGCTCGGCACCTAATCATGAGATTGAGATACCAAGTACACCAGTTTTTAAGTCAAATCCTAATTGGTCCAGTAGATTTTACTGGATGCACGAACAAACATACATACAAAAAACAAACAAACATACAGACAGCAACGATTAAAAAAAATAATTGGTCAGTAGCTTATTTTAAATACCCTAGACCATTTTGTTTTTAAATTATTTCCTTGGTACAAACTTTTTCGTTCATATTGCTTTATTATAAGTTTACATAGATAGATAGATATTTATTTATTTTAGGGTACAGTTGTGATCTTCAGAATTTCTTCTTTCCAATGTGCTTATCTTTATTTTAGCATGGACTTTCAGGGAGTTAACCTGCCACCTTTGTGATTTCTACTTGTTTTCCACCCTTTTTTTTTATTTACTTATTCCTAATATTGTTTTTGCAATATTTTTTTATAGATTCAAATGTTCTCAATGAGTTTGAGAGCTATAGTAGCCTTACGGTTCTATAGTGCAACTCAGAATCTAACGATACCGGGTTCAATCCTAGGCTCCGCACCAATGACTTTTCTAAGTTATGAGTGGTTTTCCATCGCTCCGTGCTTCGGAGGGCACGTTAAGCGGTCGGTCCCGTCTGTTATTCTTAATTGAAGTCGTTAAGCCATCTCAGAGGCCCTCGGGCGGCCTGACAAACTTTGACACCAGCACTACCTTATACGACAAACAAACAAACAATGAGTTCTTAACAACAACATACAAATACGCTACCCGATTTAAATCGCGAGTTGTACCGAATTAATGATAGGTAACAAAAACATCAATTTCATTGATTTTGCTCTGTACGTCCTGCCCCCTTCCCCTGTCTTTTGACAAAAATTAAATGTCTTCATCGATATGACTATATATCCTAAAAATAACACCAACATTAGATCTCTAGAGCTTATACCTAGTTACAGAGTTGTAAAAGCGAGACAATATAATACTTTTCGTTATGGCCACTGTTTTAGTCATGTGGTACTCTGAATGTATCGGAGTGACTTTAAATACGTGTCACGTAAAAAAAACAGAAATTATTCCAGACACAAAGAAATACACTTTTATTGCACCAATGTAAAAACAGAATTACGAATGTATGACAAAACAAGTTGTTCCCAAACCTGTCGCTCCGCTCGTGAATAGCCGGTGAATAAGTAACAAACCCGCGCTATCCGTGATATTATGTGCCACAGCCGCGGCAGTGAAGCAAGTCAAGTGAATCATGTCGCTGAAAATAATAAATTAAAACTGATGTAAACGTGTTGTTACTAAATTAAAAACAAAATTAAAATGCACTGAATTAATGTAAAAAAAAAACTATAACTAACATAATAAGAAAGCCTACTGCATAAAATTATATACAACAATGTTTTTTTTTATACTATAAGGTGTGCCAAAATTCTGTGTGCTTTGTCTTTAAATACTATAATAATCAGCTAGCATTTTAGGCACGAACGGAAAAAAACCCCCTGCTAAATCTTTATACCATTGACAGCTCACACTAGATACAAGATTGCAATAAATAATTTCTGTCAGTATTCTATGATGCTAACATGTCTGGAACATTAAAAGGCTCTCGGGAATAAACACACTATATTTTTCAATTGAAAAAACTTTAATTTTTTTTTGCCTTTAGTAGGAAAAACTTAAAAATCAAAAAATGCATTCAGGACAGTTCACACCAATTACTCGTACCTACCCTCAAACTAGTAGATACATTTTTCTTATTTTTTTAAAGTTGTAAACTTTAAAAAAATAAGAAAAATAATAACTCCCACAAAATAATCAGTAAGTACTATTGTTATAATTTGCATTATATGTGACTAAATTGTTCGATACTGGCTTGTTAAAGTTATCAAAAAAATAAGGTTTCAAGCTGGACATAGCGTCTGTCAAAAGGGACAGATGTTTTTGAGGTACGGATTAGTACGAAATTGGTAATGGAGGTTTGGAGGTTATCGAAAATTCAGGAAAAAAGTAAAAAGAAAGCAAGGAATAAGTTTATGGAGGTTAATAAAGGAAAGACCAACAAAACGAATAAGTGCAGATAATGATTATTAATTATCAAGCGAAGTCGTCGTAGCTGGTGGAGAAAGGATGTACTTCAGCATTGTAGATCTTCAGTAATAATAATAAAAAAAAAAAAACTTTACTTTATCATATTTATATGATATTTGTTAGAAATCTAGATCACAACTCATTTTTACACAATTTCTCACATTATTTAAAATATTTCCAGTCTTTCATAGTTAATTATTAGAGGCCAATATTTTTTCTCACGAATGATTTGATAACATATACAGTCTTTCACATTTATTTAATATAGGCCAATACTATAAGAGGCCACAGCCAAATTAAAAAGATAAAATAAGGTGACTTGAAGACTATCCGAACTTAACTGATGTTCTTCCCGAAACATCTATGAAAGGTCTAATTTTGAAAATAGAATTAAAATAGAATAGAAGGCAATTTAAAGACAGTATCACAACAATAAAACAAAGAGGTGAGGTTGAACGAGTTTCGCGTACAACCTTATCCCTTTGTAAATATTAGTCCTAGTTCAAACAGTATTTCAAAATTAAGTTTCGGTTACACAGAAATACAATATTAGAAAATTAGATCAATAAAATGAAATGGCTACGGTTAACAGAAAGAAATACAATAATAGAAAATTGAATAAAAATTAAATACTACAAAATAGGATACTCGTATTTATCATGGATACTATTTGGTGATACAGTTAGTGTTGTGTGTCGTGATCGAGTTATTAGTGTAAGTGTGAATGATGGTAATGGTGTAGCGCGTAATAAACGAGTAAAAAACTGGGTAAACCCTTTTGTTTGCTCGTAAAAACTTATCCCGGTGCATTTAAATTAAGTAATCCGTGATCATGGCGCTTGTAACAGTGCCGAATTATCGGGAACTTATTAAAAATAGTATACATATAATATAAATATGCCGTTACTAATGTTCAAACTTTTTAGATCAAACACTTCTCTTCTGTGTCAAAGTGGTTTATATAGTGGTTTATAGCCTATACAATATCCGCATTCCGCATTACATTGAACTGTCGATCCATCGCAGCGTGTTTGTAACTATAATCATGTGGAGCCGGCCCACAGTACAGGTCAAACAGTAGGCACTATGTGGGGATCTTCTTCAATTCAATAAATGCTTTATCTAAATAGAAAATGTCATCCAAACTATCCTACTAATATTATAAATGCGAATGTTACGCTGAAACGGCTCAACGGGTTTTGATGAGATTTGGTATGTGGATACTTTAGTTATTGGAATAATATATAGGATACCTTTTATCATCATCATCGTCATCCAATTGAGTTGAGAAACCACGGGGCGCAGCTAGTTATTAATAATACATTCGAGGTAAACATTTTGCTAACGTATTGACCTTTCAGCACGAACAAAAATTCAATCCTTGCCCAATGAATGAACACAATATCTAAACTTATTATAGAATTATGTACCAAAAAATCTCAAGAAAGAAAATTTTAGAAAAATTGCTCTAGTGACCTCAAAATAGGCTACTGAACAAGTTTTTTTTTTCTTTAGTCGTCCCTGTCTGTTCACGCATTACGTAAAAACTACTCGACGGATTGCGATGGGGTTTCTATTTGTTGGATTGCTTAGGGTTTGATTTATAAACTGAGGTACTTGGTAACCTAATCCAATGAATAAATGACTAGCAATAAATAAAAAACTATTTTACGGCTAAACGAATTTTGAAGAAATGTATGATTTGTACCTGTATTTCATAGGTACTTTTGGTCCTGGAATAACACGTAATGAACTGACGAAACAGACAAAGCCGCGGCCTCAGCTAGTCCAGCATGAAAACTCTGATAAGTAACCTAATCTGAGCACCCAATGTTACTTTATGAAACTCTTCAGCAGACTTAGTCTATAGAAGCTTGCAAATATTTACTGCATAGACTAATCCTACCGTGCACTTTTGAACTACGCCTCGGGTATCAACCGAAAGGAAAAACTGTCGAAATTGATATCAGTGAATAATTCATGGAGAGTAAGCTCGAACAATAAGGAAGCGTGAGATCAGAGCTCTGCGCAAGAGTAATGTTGGAACCATGCCACTTATGCGTTTTGTGAACCTCACAAGTTTCAGTGTTACACTCGTGTTTGGTAATGATTTCATTGGTGTTAAACTAGAGAGCCATATGAAAAGTAACCGGCTACATCGACATAAACTAAATGAAAAAAAAAACAGCTTCCGATCGATGCCTCACACAAACGGGACTTGGTGAGTAGATAAAACAAGAATGCATGAATTGCCCCGACCAACTGAACGGTCACTTGGCATTCTATAAGTATAGTGTGTTTAGTACACTCACGTTACGCCTGCGGTAGGCAGATAGGGGGATTGGTCACATTTATTCTTGATCAACCACACCTGGCAAAGTTTCGCATATGAACGATAGAATCTTTATAAACTCCTCACAGAACCTAACTCTATCCATCAGTTTCGCATCCAATCGCTTTTTGACACATCTGTCAAAAAGTGCTGACTGCCATTGTTGTAGAAGTTTTTGAATTCAATTTCTATAATTTCTACAATTGGCAGTTTTCTTATATCTATACTTATAATAAAACTGTAACGGGTCTAATTCTGTACACTGAAGATATTTAGAAAATAAAATTTGGGCCATACTCTAGATTCGATACTGAAGCCAAAACTGTTTTTTTTTTATTTTTGTCTGTCTGTCTGTCTGTCTGTCTGTATCTTGGCTAGGCATCACGCCGAAACAACTGAATGAATTTAAATGAAATTGGTATGATTTGAGATCATACTACGAGGTAGGACATTGGATACTTTTCATCCCGAAAAATTAAAGGGTTCCTGCAGGATAGGCGTTGAAAGTTATTTAAAAGAACAAGTATCACGTTGAAACTACTAGACGGATTTTGTTGAAACTTGGCACAGTCATAGTTTATATAATGGGTAAAATTAAGGATACATTTTATCCCGAAAAATAAAGTGTTCCTGCGGGATAATGTCCAAAATTCTGTAAATTGAAGATATTAAGTAATTTTTTTGGAGGCCGGTCTTTATTCAATACTAAAGCCAACACTGTATTTAAAAAAAAATGACTGTCTGTATGTCCATCTGTCTGTATGTACCTTGGCAGCGCACCATGCCGAAAATAATCAATGAATTCGAATGAAATTTGGTATGATATGAGTTCATAGTTCGAAGTACTGAATATTTTACATCCCGAAAAAAATAAGTTTTCCTTCAGGATAGTATTGGCAAATTATTTAAAAGAACACGTGGCACGCGGAAACTATTGCACGGATGTTGATGCAAGTTGGAACAGACATAGTTTATAAATAAGATAGGTGAAAATTATGGATACATTATGTCCCGAAAAAATAAAGGTTTCCTGTAAGATATGGGTCCAAATTTTTTAAATTAAAGATATAGTGTTTTTTTTTTGGAAGTTACTCTATATTCGATAATGAAGCCTAAAATTTATGTTTTTCGTTTTTGTCTGTATGTCTGTATCTTAGCCGCACATTACGCCGCCGGAACTACTGGATGAATTCAAATGAAACTTGGTATGATTTGAGCTCATACTACGAGGTAGGACATATGATACTTTACATCTCGAAAAATGTATGGGTTCTGGCAGGATAGGGGTTGAAACTAATTTAAAAGAACACGTACCACGCTGAAACTAATGGACGGGTTTTGATGCAACTTGGCACTGTCTTAAGTTACATGATGGGTTAAAATTGAGGACATGTTTTATCCCGAAAAAGTAAAAAGTTTCTGCGGGATATGGGTCCTAAGTTATAATATTTACGTAATAAAAAATATTTTTTGGATGGTTCTCTATATTCGATACTGAAGCCAAACTGTTTTACTTTTTAATTTTGTCTGTCTGTTTGTCTGTATCTTATCCGCGCATCCCACCCAAACTAATAAATGAATTCAAATGAAAAAAATGCTCTTGGGTGCTTAAAAAAGGTATTGAACAACCTTTTTTTTTGTTTTCGTGTCTTTATTTCTGTTTATCTGTATTGTTATTGTGTATTGTATTGTTCATGCATCACGTAAAAACTACTTGACCAATATCAATGCGGTTTTAGTTATCAGATAGCTTAGGGTTTGATTTAAATCTGGTGTAATTGGTATCTCAATCCGGTGAGTTAGAAGCCGAGCAATTGATAAAAGTATTTTTGACGGCTGAAGAAATTTTGTTCATTTCAGGACCAATATACCAACATTTGTTGGTATATTGTTCTTTGAATAGCACATTATGGTACTTTGAACCTAAAGAAAAGACCACTCGTACGAAGACGCGGGTACAGCTAGTATATTTAAATATATTGTTTCGTAGCGGCTACGCTTTTAATAAATGTATATAAAGTTGATATAGCCCGAACAACTCCCTAATTATCTTCTCTTGATGTAATTAATATGTCTCGAGCAGAAAGCTTAATAACAAAGTTGTATTTTGTGAGAGCATATTTTATATTATTGTATTTGACTTTTTTTTTAAGTTTCATAATTTATATTTCGTACATCGTGAAAGATATTGACTAATTCTTTTGAGATGTAAGATCTTTACTATTACCAGGCCGGTCACACCCAACAAGTACAATATTCTACCTATTTACATTTAGAGGCCGCAATATTGGGGTTAATCCAGTACGGTGTCAAGCGTGCACTCGCTGAGTCGCGCGCCGTGTGCTTAGCAATAAAGTATTTGTCAAATTTTATTCGTTTTTTAATTATGAGTACCAAGAAAAAACTTGAAGGTACTGCATAGCAAGCCGGGGCGGTCTCGGCTTAGAATAAGACCTTCCCAATTCTCCCGTGGATGTAGTAAGAGGCGACTAAGGAAATACACACCGGAAGATGGGCAGCAGCGTCCTCCGAGTACATATTTGTTACAATGCGGTTACTAATCCGCCTGCCAAGCGTGGTGACTATGGCAAACCTCCCCCAATATGATAGACACCGGTGGCTCCGTTATTCCTGGCACCGGTAGCAGCCATGGTAACGGCGGAGCAGGGGGTGCTAAGAATCCCCGGCAGAGACCCAGCTATCAACCCCTACGATCTCTGGACCTGGCAACATACAACGCACGCACCTTGAGAACCGTTGAGAAGTTGATAGAGCTGGAAGAAGTTGTAAGTAAGTTGGACTGGGATAATATAGAAAAGAAAGAAAGAAAGAAAGAAAATACATTTATTCAGCACACACAAAAATAAAACATACAAATAATTAAAAAATTAAGTAGGAACAATAGAAAAGGAAAACAAAGAAAAGGTAAAAGTAGATAGTTAAAGTGGTGATGGTGGGGTTATCGGAAGTCCGAAAAGAGGGAAAGGATACGATGACCCTGAATTCCGGCAACTTACTTTATTACCGGGAGGGCGACCAGCACTCCCAACATGGCATCGGGTTTCTCGTCCACAAGTCCCTCGTCAACAACATTGTGAAGATTGAAAGCATTTCAAGCAGGGTATACCTCATTCTCAGAATTACCGAACGGTATTCGTTGTCCCAACAACGAATACCGTTCGGTAATTCTGAGAATACACGGTTATTCGCTCCCATACATCCCAATGTATGGGAGCGAATATAATCTCAATGCTCCAAACCAACCTCTTCTGCACGCGGTCATCCTGCTGGTCATCGTCCTCATCTATTTTCTGCCAGCCGTTTTTCGCAGGTCGTCACTCCACCTGGCGACAGGGCGTCCTATACTAAGTTTCCCTAAACGTGGTCTCCACTCAAGAACTTGTCTACCCCAACGGTTATCGGTTCTTCGCAATGATGTTATATATTAACTGGTTCTTCAGGAAATGTGACCAGCCCACTGCCACTTCAGCTTGCTTATCCTTTAAGCTATGTTGGTTACCTTGGTTCTCCGTCGGATATCATCATTACGAATCTTGTCCTTCGGAGAAACTCCAAGCATAGCTCTCTCCATAGCTCGCTGAGCGACCTTAAATTTGTGGACTAGTTTGACGTTTCGGCACCGTAGGTCATGACTGGTAGGACGCACTGATTGAAGACCTTTGTCTTCAGGGACTGTTGTATCGATGACGAGAAGACTTGACGAAGCTTGCCAAATGCTGCCCAACCCAGCTGAATTCTTCTGTTGGCTTTCTTTTCAAAGTTGTTCTTATCCAATTGCAATATATATATTTCCTCCTTATGAACGGCACAAACAAGAAATGCCCCCCAGTTCCCGGTCGCCCTGCTAGTCTTGACCAAGGTGGCGGTCAAGGAAATGGCAGGGCAGAGGGTGAGAAGAATCCCCGGCCGTAGGCCACCCGAAACAAAAACAACTGACCCTGGCTACTTACAACGGACGAACGATTAGGCTTGACGATCACATGACGCAACTCGAGCTTACCAAGATAAGGTGGAACATCGTAGGGTTAAGTGAAGTCCAAAGAGAGAGGGAGGATACAGTAACCCTGGAATCAGGCCATCTATTCTACTTCCGAGAGGGCGATCAGCAGTCTCAGGGTGGCGTGGGGTTCTTCGTCAACAAAGTCCTCATTGATAATGTTGTATAAATATCCAGTGTGTCGACCAGGGTAGCGTACCTGGTTTTTTGTTACGGTGAAGATAGAGCCTTAAGATCGTACAGGTTAACGCGCCGATCTCAGCACACTCGGATGAGGAGGTAGAAGATACAGACTTGCAGTAAATCGAAAATAGGTCCACACGGCTATGGAGACAGGAATCACAGGGGGCAAATGCTAGCTCACTTTTTAGAAAAAAAACTCTTTGATGAACTTTTTCTTCAAAAAGCAATCCCAGAGGAAGTGGTCTTGGCAAAGTCCCGATGGTGTGACAAAAAATTAGATTGACTTCATCATGACAGATAATAAGCACATATTCAGGCATGTCTCAGTGATCGCAAGGTTTAATAACGGTAGTGATAACCGACTTGTCCGAGGCTTCTTGAATATGAAACCACAAGCTTGAAAGATGTCATGTGGTGAAGTCTATGCTCCGACCCAACCTGCTCCAGGCTGCTGTTGAATCAGAACAGTTTCAACTAAAGTTGGAAAATCGATTTGTTGCCTTGGAAACCACCAATGACGTGTATGAGGAACTCTAAAAAGTTTTGGGAATCCTTAGGGAGGAAGGCACTAGATTTTGTAAGCTGCATCGTACGGGCATGAACTCTATAATCTTTGATAAGACTTATGGACGAGCGACGGGAGCAACAGCAAGCCACACTGTCAGAAAAAGGTCACTCAATCGAAAAATCAGTAAGTTGGTGCGACGTGACCTCAAACTACACGCCAAATAAAAAAAGCAAATGAGCAAAATCGGGGGTCAAAAGTCCTCGCCCAGCAATTGAGTAGATTCTATCTGACGAAGCTCAAGACCAATAATGGCACAACCGTCGTCTCTAACCCGGAGATCCGTTCTGAGATGTTCTGAGTTCCACCCGAAAAAATGGGAGGAGATAGCGTCGAATTACCACGAAGAGCACACGCTGTCCAGCTCAGTGAAGGGAAGGGAACGTAAGAACGAAAGAGTTCTTGAACAAGAGTACTAATATGAAACAAATATTCACCATAACGAGACATCCGAAGCTCCAATACACGCTCTATAGTAGAAGCGATTGAGAAAAATGAGGAGTCGGAAGTCTTTGTGCAAAAGCTGGGTCGGAGCCATCTGACGAAGCTGACCACGTCTAGGGGAAGTCGACTTTTCGAAGCCGGAGATACTCGTGGATTTTTATGGCCATTTAATTATACACGTTTATAGCAAGCTAAAATGGCAGTGGGCTGGTCACATTTCCCGAAGAACCGATAACCGTTGACGTAGTAGACGTGTTCTTGAGTGGAGACTGAGACTCGGCAAACTTAATGTAGGACGCCCTCCGACTAGGTGGATTGACGACATACGCAAGATAGCTGGCGGCGGTTGGAATGAGCCGAAGATCGGGCTCAGTCGCGTGATTTGGGAGAGTGCGTCTGTCTCACTCGCACGCGTAAGTTCTTCTTGGGTGAGTCAACCCTAAACTCCACAAAAAAAAAGCGCGTGTACAAAACAACATGTATCTAGTGTCTGTGTCTATGTGGTAGTTAGAACGCGGCTTTTGTATAAAAATCTTGTCTAGTGTCCGGGGTGTGACAATGGGTGGAACTGACTTCGTGAAATGACAAGACAGTGAAACATTCAATTCTTTCAACTTGTCATACGAACTGTCAAAGACTTTTTGTTCATGGCCAAGAAGCAACATATATTATTTATGCTTCTTGGTCATGGCTCACTTGAAGCACACATATGAGGTTGGAGAAATACAAGTCGTATCCACTGCATTTCGATATCCATTTCATCCGCCTCCAGAGTAATAATTTTGTAATTTAATTCATTGTAATTGCTTAATTAAACATCGAGAATACTATCTGTTGATGAGCGACACAATTACGTTTATAATAACAACCTGGCTAGCTATAAGTAGATATATATAGCTACTACTTATACTACTTATAGTAATGTATAGAATCTTAGAAATTAAGATTATAATAAAAGAAGCACACTGAAACCTACAAATACATGGGAATAGGTAGGTGAAAAGTAGTGACACACGAAAATGGGCATAGGTGTTATGTTCAATTTGCGCCAATCGGCAAATTGATAGGTTAACGCGTAAGCGAGATATTTATTATTTTGTTATGGCTCAGACGACAGGTAAACGTAGTTTAGGATTTACGTACCATCCCTTATGATGACTATAAGCATACGGGATGGCCGCGTACCACTTTAGGTGTATGAATGGAGGCATGCAGCCACAGAGAGACTGAAGTTCTCTGTGGTTACATGGAGATCGGTACAGTTTGGTTAAGGAAGAGCCCCGCTTTGCAACTCGGGTCGAACTTGAGTTGATCTAAATGGTAATCTTCACTGGTAATAGGTAAAGGTAAAAGAAAATACAGGCAGTAAGAGCGAGAGGAGGCTCAATGGGAGAAGCTCCTCTGAAATCAGTCAAGGGTGTTGACTTGCGATGAATCGTACATAGGAATGTCGTGAAATGGGACAAAGTTTTAGTTAACTGCCTAAAGTTCGGGTACCGTCTTTGTACGAGTGCGAGGAGTTCACAAGATCGGAAGTTCTCCTCCCACCCGTAGTAAAGCCATAAAACTTAGGCTTCCTTTACGGTACGGATTTGAAGTACGACCGTAACCTACTTCTGGCTATGTTTTGTGCCTGTTTTCGAGCGTGGGAAAGTTTGAGCTTAGAACAAAGGGGCGCACGTATGTCACGAATAAAATGAAATGAATCACCCAATGGGAGAGCTTCGACAGTTTTACGTTTTGTTTAAATATTTAACTATGTGTTCGAATCGCGAAAGTTTAAAAGTTAAATACCCATACTTCCCAAAATCGGAGTGCATTATCGTCATAGTTCCTGATCGCAGTAGCCGTCGAAGCAAGAAGCTCTCCTATAAGTGTCCAAAGTTATTGAATAGCACAACCAAGTTTATTACAGCTCCGTAGCCAACATTTATAATCGGGTTACAAAAACTATATATTCTGTACCATCCTTGTTTGCTGTGATAATATACGAAGTATAAAGTGTAAACAAACTGCGTTTATCTCCAACCGACCCTTGAACAAACGTCCTGTGCTCAAAGAAGTCTCATTATCTCTCAACTGGGACCCCGCACCTACGTGAGAGTCTGCAACACTATCTGTGCTCTTATATCGAAGAAATGGGTCACATATCACCTACCGAGAAGCCTCCTGAATCTCCAGCATACATTGGCAAAGCGCCACTCTTTCATGGTTGAAATACCTCGCACAAGAACGAAGCGTTACGCTTCTTCATTTATTATAAGAACTGCAAAGGAGTGGTATGCCCTGCCCTCGTCAGTGTTTCCGGTAAATTATAACCCCGGTGTGTTCAAGTCAAGAGTGAATAGGTATCTACTAGGCAAGCGTGCTACACCTTCGACCACATCATCACTTTCCATCAGATGAGATCGTGGTCAAACGATTGCCTAGTCATTAATAAAAAAAAAGTCCAGTCAATGGAACATCTGGAAAGAAAAATCCCAGCAGTTCTGTTTTGGAACAGCTATAGTGGTACTTCTGGGATTAAATTACATCTAGCCATCAACCAGCCGTAAGCACAGCGTCGCCCCGCGCGCCGTAGCCGGGTGGACGTCTAGAGCCTTTACCTAACCGTAAGCGCGGCGTCTCGTCCGGGTTGAAACCTAGGCAAATCAGTGCCGATCCGATGCCAGAGTCATACGTCTGCGATAACCTTAATTCTATGCGTGTCCGACACGCAATTAACAATACTTAATAAATTTTTTCAATGAGTGAATATGTAAAATAACATATACTTACGTATATTTTACTTTGCCAATTTATCTTATATTTTTCGAGAAATTAATGATTAAAAAGTAGCTTATTCTTAAAGAACGTAACTGCAACAGTTCAGTGTTACGAATATGAAAAAGAGATTACCGAAGCCACATTCGAAATAAAAACATTTGATATCTGTCAAAATCAGGCTCTAATGTGTTTTTTCTTTACAAGCTACTGAGTTTATATTATTCAACCAAACTCTGCTTGGTTGAGAGTTATTAGGTACTTAACTTTTTTGTAGTTAATGCCTAAAAATTTTGAAAATTTAGGAATCAGCGTCGCAACCTCTTGAAATGGTTTTCAAACTTCATTGCTAATATTATAAGGGCGAAAGTTTGTATGTGTGTACGTTTGTTACCCCTTCACTTTCAAACGGCTGAACGGATTTGAGTGAAATTTGGAATGGATATACCTTCTACTCTGGATTAACACATAGGTTTCTTTTCATCATCATCAGCATCAATTTTTATAGTTGTTCACGTGGGTGAAACCACGCGTCGAAGCTAGTTTTTTTTATAAAATTCATATGTCTAAGCCATGCATAGTTCCACAGTCACGTTAAGTTTTCTTGCCTCACTTGCGTGTCGCTCCTCAGCTCACCTCATGAAAGCGCTCCTTTTCAATAGACTGCCTCCTATAAATCCATTCCTAAATCTCCTATCTGCGGTAGCTTCTCCCAAAATTGATTTCAAATTTATTCTCCTCCCCCGCCATAAATTACGCGATACTACCGATAGACGGTGCTAGCCAGTAATGGTGCTCCGTACCACAGGAAAAAGTAGTGTACGGACAAAGTAAAGACGAACTTTAGTATACTGTACCTTTGCTGCAGAATAAAATGTTAATCGGCCACCACATTGTCCAAGATCTCGTCCTTGTTAGACGTGTTAATGTAAATGTACAGCTGCCATTTACTATGCTTCAGTCGTTTGTTTGGCTCTGTGGAAACAGTCTTTAAAAATGTTTTTTGGTGGCAAGGCATTGATTGTCCTAGCTAGATCTGGCGCTTACCACCAGGAACACAATCTGCACGTCGGTGCTCAGTAGAAATTAGAAATAAACAAGAAACATTACATAAAACGTATAAGACAGACTGCGAACAAAACTAAAAGTGGGTGTGTCGGGGTGCACGGCCAATTGTTTGTCGTAAAACGTCTACGCCACATACAAATTGCGAGTTACACCGAATTAAAGATCATCAAAAACATCAATTTTGCTGATTCTGAGCGGGACAACATGAGAGTCGCCACCATTTATAATCACATTCTTGAACTACGCGGGTTATACTAGTAGTATAATCTATGTCGTATCTATCTATACTAATAATAAAACTTTAATAGGTCCAATTCTGTACATTGAAGATATTTCGTAATTTTTTTTGGAGTGAACTCTTTATTCTATAACATAACTTTGGACCCTTATCCAGCAGAAATTCTTTATATTTTCGGGATAAAAAGTATCCACAATTTAACCCATCATAATATAAACTATGTCTGTGTCAAGTTGCATCAAAATCCGTCCAGTAATTTCAATGTGATACGTGTAATTTTAGATAACTTTCAACCAAAATCCTGCGACCAACCAATCCATACCAATATACAACGTATCACTGAATAGCCTTATTTGGATCAACCATGTCAATTTATTTACATGTTCAATATATAGTATCTAAAATTCCCATACAAAAGTAAAAATTAGAAATTTGCAGCAACTACAATACAATACAATAACTCTTTAATGAACACATCATCATCAGCCTGTATCAGTCCACTGCTGGACGTAGGCCTCTTCCAATGAACGCCATAGAGCCCGATTTTTGGCTCTTTTCATCCAGTCGCTGTGCCAGCTGACTTTCGTAAGTCGTCTCTCCACCTGGCCGGCGGGCGTCCCACACTACGCTTGCCTAAACGTGGTCTCCACTCCAAAATTCGTTTTCACCATGAACACATCACAAAATAGAAAACTAAATCATCATCATCATCATCAGCCTATATCTGTCCACTGCTGGACGTAGGCCTCTCCTAATGCACGCCACTGAGCTTGGTCTTCAGCTCTCCTCATCCATTTTCTGCCAGCCGCTTTTCGCAGGTCATCACGCCACCTGGCCACAGGGCGTCCTATACTACGTTTGCCTAAACATGGTCTCCACTCGAGAACTCGTCTACAACGGTTATCGGTTCTTCGGGAAATGTGACCAGCCCACTGCCACTTCAGCTTGCTTATCCTTTGCGTTATGTCGGTTACCCTGGTTCTCCGTCGGATATCTTCATTACGAATCTTGTCCTTCAGAGAAACTCGAAGCATAGCTCTCTCCATACCTTGCTGAGCAACCTTTAAGGTTAAAGAACAAGGATGAAATTTTATGTTATTAATCTTGCAGCGTCTTGAAATATCATTTCTACAGAACTTAAGTCATTATTTTTCAACGTTTTTTCAACAAAACATGTTAGCTAGGCAAAGGCAAAGTCTCGGAAACGTCATTATATCTATATGTTTTCAATACATTATATATATATATATATATATATTCTAAGCGGAATCAATAATATTTTAATAATGAATGCAGTACAATCCTTGAGTCGTCGAATCCTAGCTGGGTTCGATGTATTGAAAACAACGGTCATCATTTTGAACAATTAATCAGCGTAATTCAACCTCCTTGCGATAAACAGAATAATACTATAGACAAAATGGTACGTCAATATAAAACCTATAAACAAAACATTATTGCAAAGAGAATTATTGCATTATAGTTTATGGAGGAAATGTAAAACCGGGTCCGCTGCGGCATGTTTTCGTGTTAGCAAAAACACTAACATGTTACTAACAAGAAAAGTAGGCGTGGCTTTGGTGTTAGCTAACACGTTATCCATCGTGTATGGAAAACATCACCCGAGTTCGCCTGCGGGGGGTTTATAAATTCATTTTGTGATAGTACTCGTGCCGTCAACATATCTGCTGGATATTTGAAAATCATAATCTCCCTTTGTAGCATACAATACTTGTAATTGTATATTACAAACCACAGTCGCTAAAAAAAGTATACCAGGTACGTTAGAAGCATTGGCATATAATAGAAGTAGTGAAAAAGTTTAGACATTACTAAAACGGTAAGCATTTTAAGATTGTGACAGATTGTCAAGCTTTCCAAAAGACTCTGAGCAAAACAGACTTAAGTTAGGCACTGAGCGCTTATGGGAGCTGAATTGCAATTTGTTGTTTAGTAGCAAGAGTCACTATTTCTATTAATGGTTGGCGAATTGCAATTTCTGCTATTATTTATTATTTTGTAACCACGATCTCACCTAATGGAAAGCGATGATGTGTTCGAAGGTGTAGCACGCTAGTAGTAGAGCCTAGTACTACTAGCGTGCTACACCCTAGTAGTACTAGTAGCCTAGTAGATACCTATTCAATCTTGACTTGAACACACCGGGGTTATAATTTATCGGAAACACTGACGAGGGCAGGGCATTCCACTCCTTTGCAGTTCTTATAATAAATGAAGAAGCGTAACGCTTCGTTCTTGTACGAGGTATTTCAACCATGAAAGAGTGGCGCTTTGCTGATCGTCTAGTCGTACGGTGATGGAAAGGTGATGGGGGAATCAGGTTGTGCAGTTCTTGTGCACACTCTCCATAGTGCAATCTGTAGAATACCGCCAGGCTTGCTACCTCACGTCGATGCGCCAGACTTTGAAGCTTACTCTTTACCAGAGTGTCATCCCCAACGAGCCTGATAGCACGTCTCTCAATTGAATCCAAAGACTCAAGCTGATACTTGGCAGAACCGTCCCAGAGGTGGTAGCAGTACTCCATACAAGATCGGACCTTTGCTTGATAAAGATTCAAAAGCTGTCCCGGATTGAAGTACCGCCTAACCTAAGACAAAATACCAAGTTTTTTTGCAGCTACCTTGGCTTTGGATTCAATATAAGACCCAAAATTCAGGTTTAATGTGAGTTCGACACCCAATAGCTCCAAATGGTCGCCTATTGGTATTGTTACACTTTGGAAAGACGGAGATTGGTTTAGAGGACTCTCTTTAGCAGAAAACAAACACGCCTGCGTTTTAGCAGCATTAAACTTAACCAGGTTAGCATCGCCCCAATCGGACACGGCTTCTAAGGCTAAATTTAAACGGTCTAACATAGCCTCTCTCTGAAACTGGACAGCGTCACAGCTGGCTTGAGCATTGGAAGTGTATCTCTCAACTACAGTACTGCCATCAGCATACCCAAAGGTACCGGGCTTCAGAAGGTAATTAATGTGCAGTAAAAACAGTGTAGCCGAGAGAACCGATCCCTGAGGTACACCGGCATTAATAGCCATTTGATCAGACGAGCAGCCCTCGTGAATAGATCGTTCCCTCAAGAAATCAACTATCCAATTGCATAAGCCAACAGGTAACCCATATGAGGGAAGCTTGTTTAAAAGGCCATCGTGCCAGACCCGATGAAATGTCTTCGATATATCAAGGGCAAGCGCCTCACCATGCATCTCTATGGCTTCGCTCAGTACGTGAGTGGCATACGCGAGAAGATCCCCAGTAGACCGATTTCGGCGAAATCCGTATTGCCGGTCACTGAGAAGATCATTGTCTTCAAGGTATGCCAAGAGCCTAATGTTTATGACACGCTCCATACACTTACAGAGTAAGGAGGTTATCGAGATGGGATGATAATTGGCCAGATCAGCACGACTACCCTTTTTTGGTACTGGTTGTACATTGGCAAGCTTCCAGCTCTTCGGAACTATACCTGAGTGAAGAGAGAGGTGGTACAAACGCGTTAAGATGGGAGACAATTCGGGCGCACAGTTTTTCAACACAATCGCTGGAATACCATCAGAATCACTGGCCTTGTTCACATCTAGATCTCGAAGTTTTCTGAGAACCTCCTTCTGGCGAATGTGAATTTCGGGCATAAAAACCCCGCAATGAGGAAGGCAGGAAGGTGTCTTGCCAGAAGCATCTAGATGCGAGGCTTCTGCAAAAAGAGAAGCAAATAAATTCGCTTTGTCTCCAGCAGTGTGAGCTAGTGATCCATCAGGTTTCAGCAATGGTGGCAGTGAAGGGCGGCAGAAGTTTTTTTCGACCGACTTGGCCAGGGACCAAAAAGCTTTGCTACCCGCGGGGTATGAAAACAGTTTGGCCCCAATTCGACTTACGTGATCAAAATGAGCCTTCCTAAGTATCTTCTTGCAGGTCCTAGCGGCAACGTTAAATTTTCTTTTCTTAGCCCGAATATCACAAGACTTGCGCTTTCGAGCATCAGCCCAGTCTAGATATTCCGCACGCTTTAGAGCCACATAACGACCACAGCAGGATCCAAACCAAGGCTGAGCTTTGCTGGAAAGAGTCTTGTCACTGAATGGAATGAAATATTCCATTGCCTGACATATTACCTCTGTAACAGCAGACGCGCAAGTCGACGGGTCTTGGGAGGTGAAACATGTTTGCCGCCAAGGGTACGATGCAAGGAATTGCCACATCTCATCCCAATCTGCTGAGTTGTATCTCCACACGCGCCTATTACCCTTAAGGCTAGGATCAGGTGGGGAATACGCTGAGACGGACTTAACCAGGCAGTGATCAAAGCTACCAAGAGGTGGGGATACTGATACGGAGTATCGGTCTGGTTCTGTCGTCATCAACAGGTCGAGACAGTTTGCAGTGTCACCGTCACGGTCAGGTACCCGTGTCGGCTTCTGCACCAGCTGAGAGAGATCTAACGCCAGAGCAAGCTTCCGCGTCTGTCTACCAGCGTGGTCGGTTTTTTGGTATGGGACAAGCCACTCCTTGTGGTGGGCGTTAAAATCCCCCAAAAACACCAATTGAGCAGACGGGTAACGCTGTTGGGCCACACTTACCGCCTCACCTAGATAGTCTACCAATAAAGTCGTCCCCCGATCTCCGCTGCATACATAATTTTCTCTATGCCCGTGTCCACCAGCACCCAAATCACCGAGAAGTTAGGGTGCTCAAGATTCACGTCATCACGGGCGTATACACAAACGCCGGCATTTGGGATAAATAGATGCTCCAAGATATAGCCTGGGTAATCCAAGTATGCAGTATCAGCTGGACATCCTATCTGCGTCTCCGACAAGAAGAACAAGTGGGGCTTAGAGGTCTCCAGTTGATAATGGACCGGTTGGAGATTGGAGTGAATCCCGCGAATATTCGCAAGATCCACTTTAAGTGTGAGGACGTGCATCTGCCGTTTTAACTTATTTCTTCTTTGGACTTTTTTTATGATGAGAAATTGTGAAAAGGTTGGACGAGTAATAGCAAACGAGATGTCGGAATGGCTAACCCACGGAAGTCAAGGCATAACTACGCCATTGAAGAACTTGCGCGGAGACTGCGGGGACGCCCGAACCCCCTGAAATAATCCATCCGTTCCTCACATCCGGTCGCCAGCCGGCCCAATGGATCATTTCAGGATTTTACAAAAACGTCGGGGCAGCCTTTCGTAGCTGGCTAAACTACTACTTGGGCCCCCTACAACTTGCGGTTGGCCAGCAGAAAACACCGTGCTTCGGATCCCGCTACCCTCTAAAGTAAGGCCTCCGACGCAGAAACACCATGATTCCGATCACGGTCCACCCTTCCAACACAACTGCATCCTACAACTCATCCGGACGGCTTCTCTGAACATCATGATGGAACACGACAAGTCGTTTGGCATCAAGACTTTGTCCAGAGGGTGGTAATTTAAAAATCCGGCGGCCGAAGCCTACCACCAGGTGATTCGGTTGCTCTTTTGGCACCACCCGAGGGTCACGTGTAGGACATCGAGGGCTGAATCCTACGGACGCGAGCAAACAATAAACCCTCAAAAATTAAAAAACAAAAATCCTTTTGACTTACTCTTCTTGATCTCCAATTACACCTCTTGAATAGATGATGACTTATAGAGCTATACTGGACTCGATTATGGTCTGCTTCTACCCTTTTCACCTCTGTTAACAATAATCGTATGTAATATCGTTTAAGTTAGTACAAATATTATGATTTTGATGTAAAGTTTGGTTGTGAGATAATAGAAATTAGTTATTTATGGAATAATCTCTTTATGATGTTAAAATGTCCTGCAACAGGCTTCAAGTTAAATATTACATTGTAGTCTGGCCTATCTTTAATAATGTATGATTTTTATCTAGAAATGGTATGATATTTGAGTAAGAATTATCAAAGTTATGTATAAATACATCCAGACATACTTTTTCAAAATTTTACATACCTCGGTATTGTGTATTTTCATAGAAAAACGTATTATCTGCTTATAGTATTAGTTTCTGTGAGTTAAAATAAGTAGTGAAATTGTTTGTTTTCATAGATATATTTTGGTTAAAACGGTGTATGAGGTGTTATTGTCTGTATTTCTTACCTTACTCTGTTTGTTTATTGCGTACTTTTATGTATTTTTGGATAAATAGTAATTTCGCACATTTAAAGATTTTAGTAGCAAAAGTTTTCATTGATTTTTCTAAATCTAATGAGTGTAATATTTTTATTGTAAAACGCCCACAGGCTGAGAAAACTACATTTTTAGTTTATTTTGTTTTGACAGAAGCGGCCAAATAGGCATTTGTTGTCAAGTTTATTTGCTAAATTTCATAGTTCAAATGTAAATCATCACCAACCTCACTTAATTCTACGCCAAAGTCACTGCTCATTGATAATTATGTCGTTTATTCTAAAGTTCTTTGTTCAAACATTTGGATGGCTTCATGTTAAATGTAAACAGATTGGTAGTCAGTTCCCGCTAGTCCTTCAAACTAATAGGTTGAACAATTTCCCGATAGTTCTTCAAACCAATAGGTTGTAAAATAAGAGGAAATCCTGTTACTAAAGTCTTCTTAATACATTAAAAAAATGTATTCTGTGGAATAAAATCACATCTATAATTTTATAAAAAGTTTTAGATCTAAATTAAAAAGTTGAAATGTCTCTGCGTAAGGGATAGTTATTCCCATCCGAAGCAAGTAACGCGCGAATAAATAATAGTGAATCCGTGTAAAGGGATAGTAAATCTCAGCTGTAATAAATATCGCACGAGTTTTTTTTCATGGATCAAGAGGACTGGTAAAATGAACACTCTCTGAAACTTATAGAACTCTCTTTAATTAATATAAATAATAATAAATATATTCCGGACCATTCCACACCAATTACCTAGCCCCAGACTAGGATACCGTGTATTATGGGTACTAGATAACGGATAAACATACACAGATACGAATATTTAACATCCATGACTCGGAAACAAACTTTTCTGCTCATCACACAAATGATTGAACCTTGCAGGATTCGAACCCGCGACCGTTTGATTACGTACCTAGGATCACTAGCCACCAGACCAACCAGTCGTCAATAAGGACAGAAGATTCTGCGGTTTGTCGAACAAATGATACCTTTCCATTGGAAGTCCAGCAGAACTTGTACAGACCACTATTCATGAGGTCCCGCGCCAAGAAATATAGCCCGTTCGCCTTGCTCGTAAGGTGTTCTGTAACAAAGACTGGTGAGGTTTTACTCTTGCTTCCAAGATGCGAGGCGTTGAGCTTGTTCGTCTAATTCATAGTATTATATAACCTTACTGCTTTGAGGACTTTAATTTTAGTCATGGTGTTTGCAAATTCAGTAATAATTGTTTCGTTTGTTTCAACTTTGCCAGGAATCCTAAATATGTGTCCTTGATATCATTCGAAGCAACGTCAATTTTTAAGGAATTTGACAGATTTTGTACAAGTTGTACTAAATCTTCCTTGGTCTTATTTGTCTTCGCTGGTAGAAGAAACATTAGGTTCAGTTGAACAATCTTCTTTTCGCCATAGACTAGAAGTCCCTGCTGAGGAAGAAGGTGACACTTTTTATGGATGTCAGACTCCGATCCTGATTTTTCTGTAGTGCGTTGGAAGTGGCATATTTGACTCTTATTAACGTCAGTTAGTTGCGCAAGGTCTCAAAGTAACTTGTACAAAGCAATACTTTTACCCGTTGTCGCTTCCGCATATACACTGGGGCAGTTCCTAAGGGAAGTTCGTCCACAACCCGTTCTATTGTTCTGCAATTTCTATCCTTGTCTAGCGTCGCACGCAGCTCTTCGTGTCTTATGCGCGACTAGTAATTCTTACAATTTTAAATTTCGGTTTATATAACGAAAAAAACTTTCTTCTTTTTTTTTAATGAAATTGGTCAGAAACTAAGTGACACACGTCTGTTCGCTATCGCGGTCCGGGGAGAAGAGAAAGTGTAAGTACCTAATGATATTATTATCTGTGTATGCATTTTGATAGGTAAATAAATAATAATAATAATATAATATTAAAGATTTATTGAATGTACAGCAATGTAACATCCTGAACAAGTTCAAGAGGTATTCCACTGACGGCTACTGGTTCTGGTGCAATATTTATGACTGATCATCAATTTTGTTTTGGCAATGTTCATGCGGAGACCAATGCGTCGGGAGGCATCAGCTAAGCTGGTCAGCATCTGTTGCAGTTCTTGCAGTGACTCCACCACGGGGTTTAAAAAAAAACAATGCACGTCCATAAAGCATAATGTGGGTATATATGAGTTGCGTTACTGTACGTGAGCTTTGTTATTTATCCAAAATTAAATAACTGCCTTACTAACACGTTGCTTCTTTGATCTCAACTATTTCCATCAAGGCTTCACCTGTCCAACTTGGACCATGGATCTTTAATTTGCGCTGCCAATCAAAATGAAGCGGAATGAGCATCAATCTTTTATTATTAAGTTATTTTGCTTACTATGATTAAAATATGAAAATATAGTGAAGTTCATTATTAAAATATATATACCAGAATCTTAAAAAATTTGGGATAAGTTATGAACTTTGTGTAGATAACCTTGTTTCTTTATTATATTTCATGGGTTTACTTTTGTTATTTTGAGAAATCTTTAAAACCGGAATAATAAATACAAGATTATTATTGTAAATAACAAAACACACCATATACATAATTCATTGATTATTCATTATTTATTTCGTGTTTAATCACTAGGTTTTAAACACGCTACGTCTATTACTATATACAATTCAATACAACAATTCTTTATTGCACACCAAGAAGTAGGTAATATAAAGGACATGCATAAACTTATGAAATGAAAGGTACAATGGGCGGCCGTATAATGGGCGTAAATACAAAGGGTCAAAATGCCCATCTATGTTTCACGAACTGTATGTCGTATACAAACTTTTATTTTGAGAGTGAATTTGTTCATATTTCATAAGAAAAACAAAATTTCAAATAAAGCAGAAGGGAGTACGTGCCTGACTTATGCGTGATGCGTTCTAAAAGATTTGTAGTCTTCAAGATTTGCGAGCTACGCGAACGTATACAAACAGTCTACGCCTCCGCTACGCTACCGTTACGAATTGCTACGCCCTTCGTAAACTTGTTTTACCTTTTAGCGGACGGCCTTAATTAAGAACTTAATTAAGGAAGCTCTAAACAAAAAACAAATCCATTTATGTTATGAATTAATTCATTTTAAAGCTACCTCTTAGGGATGTAGCTTTAAATTTTGATACATTGTAACTGTATTTTGACTTTGTCGGTTCTAGTTTGACAATCTGTATAAGATCAATTTGAAATGTATCACTTAATTAGCTTAACATCATTATTAAATATTTGGAAAATGACTTGTCGTTACAATTTCATAGTTATTATTGTTGTTAAAAGGAAACATGACCCTGACCCCTAACCCTTCCCTTCCTAAATCACGATTCCCTATTTCTAGGGAATCAATAATACGAGGACAGTGGTCTAGCAGCCAAACAGAATCAGAGAAAATACTGAGCAAATATAAGCCCAGTGCGGAAATCTAACTTACATCCTAGCGTTTTGCAGTCAGCTCATCACATACTACACCACAGAGGCTGTCGAATGTCACAATTAAGAAATAATAATTAATCCTCGCTGACTCTCAATAACTCTCACTTTGTATACTGATATAATTGCTACAAAGATACCACCGGCTGCCAATTTGCTTTATTCCAGATTTGTCCGGTTTGTATTGTTGGTGCCGGTTCGTTCCGGTCCGTTTAATTGGACGCCGCTCCATTAATGGACAACAAACATCATTAATAACCGTGACTTGCTCCGAGACTATTTCCGAACCAATGAGATTGTGAAAACAGCTAGGTAACAAAATTGTGTTTCTTTGAGATGAGGACACGTCAATAGTTGACAAAGGTGTTGTGTTGTATTGTGGCCGATTAGAGACTGCGTGGGACGCCAGGTTTGTAATCAATCTGATTTCCAGTGTTTTGTTGTTAGTAATAATTATAGTCCGTTTTATCAAGAGTTTAGATTATTTCAACCCCCGAACGTGAAAAGAGAGGGGTGTCATAAGTTGTGTGTGTGTGTGTGTGTGTGTGTGTGTGTGTGTGTGTGTGTGTTCGTAGCTCCCAAACGAATTGACCAATTTGGATGCGGTTTTTTTGTTCGAAAGTTGATGTGATAGAGATGCTTCTTAGATATTTGGGCAGGGGAAGATGGGAGGGGGGAAATGAAAAAAAAGAGGGGTGAAAATGGTAGCTTTCGAACGAATGGACCGATTTAGCTGCGGTTTTTTTTATATTTGAAATCTGAGGTAATCGAGATAGTTCTTAGCTATAATGGGGGGAGGGGGGAAGGGTGGGGGGAATGAGGGTGACGACCTAAGCTCTCAAATGGATGGAACGATTTTTATGTGTGAAAACTGATGTGAACGAGATGCTTCTTATTTATAATGGGGGGTGCGAAGTCAGGGGTTATATAATTTTTTTAAATTCACGATTATGTCAGATTCGCGAGTAGAGAATGGCACATTTTGCTTCAACCTCTATAAATTCTACCATGCTAAAATAACTTATATCAATTAAGAAAGTTTACCATGGGTGTACCAACATACAATGCAGATTCGAAAAATTTGAATTCTGTAACAGTCAGTGCTAGAAATACGTAAGTTTGCCAAGGTGTGTAATACCACATTAGGTACAGTTTTTCATCAAAATACCGATTTTAGTAAAATGACTTATTCGTAAGTTTGCCCTGGATGTGACGACATGCTAAATTCTATTCAAAACCTAAAATGAAGTGATTCCACAGCACACACCGCGAACAATTAACAGATTTGTAAGTTTGCCGTGGATGTGACGACATGCTAAATTATATTCAAAACCTAAAATGAAGTGATTCCACAGCACACATCGCGAACAATAAACAGATTCGTAAGTTCTCCGTGGATGTGATGACATGCTAAATTCTATTCAAAAACTAAAATGAAGTGATTCCACAGCACACATCGCAAACAATAAACAGATTTGTAAGTTTGCCGTGGATGTGACAACATGCTAAATTCTATTTAAAACCTAAAATGAAGTGATTCCACAGCACACATCGCGAACAATAAACAATATACCCTTAGAACAAAAGACCTGTGAAAAATATACGAATGGATAGTTATTTAACTTAAAATTATCACTTGGTATAGTAATATATTGTCAAATTCAAATAATCAGAAGTCAGGTTAATAATTAAATGATAAAATTACGAGTAAGCGACTTCACAAAAGGAGACGGTTATAATTTTGTTCGATTGTATGTATTTTTTATATTATTTTTTTGTATGTTAGTCGATTTCTTCGTCAATTGCGAATAGGTCCGCACTTTTGAAAATTCTTTTGTAAGTGTTTACTCTCCAGGTAGTTCTACTTAAATTGTATCAAAATTTTTTCAGCAGTTTTTCGAGAATAAATATTTTTTTTTTAGTAAATCCATTCAATTTTGTTTGTGTTTATAATACCTTGATTTTGTGTTTATATTGCCTCAAATCTCTAAGATTTCTGTACCAATTTAGATGTTTGTTTTTTTATTGAAAAGGTAGACATTCAGTGTAGTCCAATATAAAATTTATCAAAATTTGTTTAGTAGTTTTATTAGAAAATCTAATTGTTTTATAGTTTATGTTCTCTAATATCTTGGGATTTCTAAACCAAATTAGACGATTGTTTTTACTTGAGAAAAATGACCTCTAGTGTGGTACTGTATAAATTTCATCAAAATTGGTTTAGTAGCTTTAAACAAGCTTTAAATAAATTCACTGTTATTATGCTTGAGACTAGTTTGCAAGTCAATTTTGAACCATTTAATCACGTCCAAAGATACTGAAGCTTTGCACATGAGTGTAGTTCTGATGACAATTATGGTAGATACTATTGAGCTGAACTGATTATGGAGCCGGAAGGTAGTCAAAGGAAATCAACAATCAGATGATGGAACCCCTTCAAGTTTGGAATCATTTGGTTTGTCTAAATGATTTATCTGGACTTATGTGGTATCCATGGTCTGATGATGGAGCTGGAAGATAGTCAAAGAACTAAACAATCGGATGATAGAATACCTTCGAGTTTGGGCTCATTTGGTTTAACTTGAAGAAATTTCTGGTTTTATGTGGTATCTAGGGTATGATGATGTAGCCGGAAGGTACTCATGGGAACCCAACACCAAAATGATAGGCCATTTTCGAGTTTGGGCTCGTTTGGTTTGTCTCGGTGAGTTCTCTGGTTTTATATAGTATCCAGGGTCTGATGATGCAGCCGGAAAGTAGTCACGGGAACTCAAAATAAAAAAATAAAAATAGCTTTATAATATAAAAAATGATATTTTGTAAACAACCACTAAAAATATTAAAATAATTACAAATTGAGCCAGGACAATATCACTTTTTCGAAATTACCAACGTTATAATAATGCAAAAATACAACATAAGATAAGAAAGCCGTGGAGGTATCGGATTAGAATAGGATCCTTCCCAATCCTCCCGTGGATGTCGTAAGAGGCGACTAAGGGAATGCAAGATGGGCAGCAGCGTCCTCCGAGTACGTATTTGTTACACTGCGGTCACCAATCCGCCTGCCAAGCGTGGTGACTATGGTAAACTATGCCAAAAATAGAACACAGAAATTCTCTGAGCATACACTCAAACTTGTAGTATTTCTTTTTATGCTTAAGTACTTTCAATTTTTGGTGGAGCTAATTGTAGTATTTCTTTTATGCTTAAGTACTTACAATTCTTTGTTGGAGCCAAATACCATTCTAACTAACTCTTCTTGATCTCCAATTATACCTTTTGAGTGGACGAAAACTAGTTGAGTAGTATAGGACACGATGATTGTTTCTTTTAGTGTTTTTTCTTCATCTCTGTAAACAATACTGTTTAAGTTAATACATTATGATTTTGGTGTAAAGATTTGATTGTGAGATGATAGGAATAGTTATCTGATGCATAATTATTTATAACTCATGTTAAAAAGTCCTATAACCGGCCTCAAGTTGTATGCCACATTATACTCTGGCCTATCTCTAGTAGTGTATGATTTTTAACTAGAAATGGTATAAATGTTGAATCAGAATTATCAAAGTTATGTATAACTACCTCCAGACATACTTTTTAAACATGTTATGTACCTCGGTATTATGTATTTTCATAGAACAACATATTATCTGTTCATACTATTAGTTTCTGTAGGTAAAATAATTTCCGAAATTGGTTATGTTCAGAGTTAGATTTTAGATAAAACGATGTACGAGGTGTTATTGTCTGTAATTCTTATCTTACCGCGTTAGTTTATTGCGTAATTTTTGATATTTTGGCTAAAATTGTAAAATTATTTAACTAGATATTTTTGATCTTAAAGATAGTGCTGATTTTTCCAAATCTATTGAATATAATATTTTTTTTAAAAAACGCCCACCGGCTTTCAAAATTACATTTTTAGTTTATTTTATTTTGACAGAAGTCGTCAATTAGTTGTCATTTGTTGTAAAAATTATTCTCTTAAATTTTATAATTCGAATGTAAATCTTAACCGACCTCATTTAATTCTGTATCAAGTTACTGCTCATGGATAATTATGCCATTTATTACAAAGTTCTTTTTTCAAACCTTTGAAAGTCTTCCTTATAAATAAAAACAGATTGGGGGTTAGTTATCATATAACTAGGCTACAATGAACAAATACATTACTAGAAATAAATTTCCTCTTAAGTTTTTTTTTGATCTTTTAAAATCTATGTAAAAATAATGACAAAGTAATACAGAAGTGAATTTAAAAAAAATGTGTTTTAGTTAACCATTTATATATCTACAGTGGTCATACATTGAATTTGTTGAACTATTTTTAAAATAATCTATAAGATCTACAAGGCTACGTTACACCAACTCTTCACCAGCTACGACGACTTCGCCAGGGAAGTAACGTCACCGGTCTCCGAAGTTCTTCGGAGAAGATACACCAGCTGAAGACCAAGACGGATATAATTGGAAGAGAGCTCGTCCGTTGTGATCTGGTATGGAAGTTATAGTGCCCCAAGGCACCTGATTAACCCGCAGATCCCCAAGAATTAAAGACGGCTCCAGGACTGACTTCACCACATCGCCGAGAACTGAAGTTGGAGACCGTTGGAACTCTTCATCAAGACCGTCAACCTACTTCGAGGCAGTTGTGAACGAGTTGCTGTCTTCCTCTCCGAGTTGCTGGAAGTCCATCTCGAACAATTCCAGATACTCCGCTCGTTCCAGACGTAGAACATTTTACCTCACTAACGTTACGTATAAATATTTGAACTTAGGAATCCTCCCCATATAGGATAGGTAGGTCCTCAATTTAATACATTTTAGAGAAATCTGATAGGGAAACTTTACGAGTCCCAAATTCCTAACCTAAACCTTTAGGTGTCAGGCCTTAACTTTATTTCCTTTGACTGATTTGAGTAATTCTATAGATTGCCTCGGTTATCTATAAATTATTCAAGATAGTCTGTGATTAGTAGAGTACCTAGAAGTAATCCTCCAAATTTCCCTCTAGTTATTCTATAAAGATATCTTGAAGTAATTCTGTCACTCTTGAATACCATAAACAGATCTTCAACATATCTTAAAAAAGACCCTCGTGTCTTGTCATTATATTTAAAATCAAAGAGTATTGATATACATAATATACATTATTTAATTTTAATTTTTGTACGTAGCACGTCTTACGTAGTATTTGTATACTCTTTGGTAGCACGTACCATAGCCAGGTTAACGTCCCATGCTCATGAGGATTTATGTCTAAAAAGCATAAGCATAAGGTCTTTCCTCTGAGCATTACGTCACAGCGTAGAACAAAGAGGTGAGATCTCCTATTTAAGGGTATTTCCTTTTCCAGTGTGAGATTTAACTCTGTTGGCACATGAAAGGGAAATTTCCTTTTCAAACTCAAAGAATACCTAAAAGTTAAAGTTAGTTAGTTAAGTTTATCTAAATTTGGATTGATTTGATCTTTTTATAATATTTTATGTATATCTCTTTGTTCAGGAGATGTTAATTTTGACTTGTAAAAGTGCTATTATTTTTGCCTATTTACAATAAAATACTTTGACTTTGACTTTTATTTCACTCTAGATAATCGTTGATTTTACCGACAAGCGTTACGTCATAATATAACGCAAAGAGGTAAAACCTCCTATCTATCTAATCTTTACGTCACACAACGACGTAATACGTAGATACCTCCTCTTACTCCCATTTAAGAGAGATCTGTCTCTCCCCTTCCTTAATCCTTTATGTGTTACGTCACAAACTTATGGTAGAATGACGAAGTGAGGCTGCAGTCTTCAGTGGATATGTCGAGTTACAGCTTGCTTATTAAACAGATCTCCAACTCGATGCGAAACGATTTGCGTTCCTATCATACTAATTGTATTAAGAACGCAATAGAATGGAACAAAAGCTCCAAAGTGTTCGCAAGATATCTGTCTATTGGGCAAAGCATGTTGATGAAGCTGAAAACCGACAGTGGCAGCATCGTTTCGTCGTAGCCAGAGATTTTGAGTGAGCTCGAGAAGTTCTATGGACAATTAAACACCTCATCGCGTAGTCCTCCTAGCATGACTAGCGATGCCAGAGCCTTATTAACCTGACATTATACCGAAGATATCCCGGACGTCAGCGTATATGAGATCAGAATGGCTCAAACAGCTTAAGTGCAACAAGGCATCAGGGCAGGGCGGAATTACGACAGAGCTACTGAAAGCGGGTGGAGCACCGGTACTTAAAGTCCTTCGGAGGGTGTTTAACTCAGTCATCCTCGAGGGTACTACGCCAGAGGCGTGTTACAGGAGCGTAGTGCTGTTGTTCTTCAAAAAAGGTGATAACGCCCTCTTGAAGATGTATAGGCCCATTTGGCAGCTGAGCCACGTCTATAAGCTGTTTTCAAGAGTAGTTACAAGCAATCTGGCTCGTAAGTTCGACGACTTTCAGCCTCCCGAACAAGTTGGATTCCAGAAAGGCTTTAGCACCGTAGACCACATCCATACGCTCCGGCAGATTGTACAAACGACCGAAGAGTATAATCGGCCACTATGTCTAGCGTTTGTGGACTACGAGAAAGCCTTTGATTCAGTCGAGACCTGGTAGTGCTACAGTTGTTACAGCGGTGCCAGATTGACTACCGGTACATCGAAGTGTTTAAGTGTTTGTACAGCAAGGCCACCATGACTGTCCGTCTTCAGGATTCGGGCAAGAATTCTATCCAGCTGCAAAAAGGGGTAAGACAGGGAGACGTTATTTCTCCGAAACTGTTCACCTCTGCACTGGAAGTTATATTCAAGCTTCTGAACTGGAACGGATATGGTATCAACATCAATGGCGAATGCATCACTTACGTGAGTGATGCATTCGCCATTGATGTTGATACCATATCCGTTCCAGTTCAGAAGCTTGAATATATCTTCCAGTGATTTACTTATGATATAGTCATCATGGCAAAAATCCTGGAAGACCTAAGCACAATGCTCAGTGACATCAATATTGTTTCTCAACCTATGTTCATTTTAAGACCCAGGTGGGTCTTAAAATGAACATAGGTAATACGAAAATCATGTCAAATGCCCATATCGCACCCATGCCAGTCTATGTTAGAAACGATATTATCGAAGCTGTTGATCACTATGTCTCTTGGGTCAGACGATTCAACTGAGTAGATCCAACTTCTACAAAGAGGTCAACTGACAAATCCAACTCTGATTGGCAGCGTTCGGGAAAATACGCCACATCTTCTCGTCACAGATACCGCAGTGCCTTAAGACGAAAGTTTATAATCAGTGCGTGTTGCCAGTGATGACATACGGCACTGAGACGTGGTTGCTAACTATTGGTCTCATACATGAGCAGTCACGCAGCGTGCAATGGAGAGAGCCAAGCTTGGAGTTTCACTACGTGATAAGATCCGTAACGAGGAAATCCGTAGAAGAACCAAGGTTATCGACAAAGCTCTCAGAATTTGCAAGTTGAAGTGGCAATGGGCAGGCCATATAGTTTGCAGAGCCTAAACCGCTGGGGAATAAAGGTTCTGGAATGGCCACCACGAACATGCAAGAGAAGTGTAAGGAGATACCGATGCCACACGATGGACGGACGAAATTGTAGTCATCGCAGGGAGTCGGTGGATGGAGGCGGCACAAGACCGGTTGCTCACCTATGTTCATCCGTGGACTGCTAAAGGCTGTTATGATGATGATGAAGATAAGAAAGAGTTTTTTGAAGGCGGTGCCAAACCTAGGCATCATCATAAATCTAATATCTTTACAAAATCAATACTTAACTATCCAAGTACGAAGTAATATGCAGTTGTCTAAGACGCACCCTCATACAAAACACGAAAGGCAGAGGAGACAAAACAAGAGACTCACATGAGCAGATTTTAACTTTCACACGTTCACAAACCGATTGACACGAATACAGCATCTAATAAATGATAAAGTTTTTGTACATTATTACTTTAATGGCTTATTATTTTGTATAGCACGTCATGCCGTTTAAGACATTCTCTTTTTGAATAAGCACAACCATATTAATAATTAACGCTCGGTATAATTTGTGTTGTATTTTTGCATTATTATTACGTTGGTAATTTCAAAAAAGTGATATTGTTCTGGCTCAATTTGTAATTATTTTATTATTTTTAGTGGTTGTTTACAAAATAACATGTTTAATGTGAAGTCGTTTTATTTTTTGGAAAAATATTTTTATTTTATAATACTACGGTATCAATGTACCGGTATGTATATGCGGTCCGTCCAATGTTAAGCCCAATTCGAGTCATTTATGTTTTTTTCGTAGATTGCAAACACTGATTCAACATTTAGTACAAAACGTAAAGGGCTAGTTAGTGTGTCTCTAACTAAGTGTCCATTTTCAAATCTGATTGAATATTTTGCAACATCAACACTCAAATATGAATGGATAATTATTTACTTTATTGTCACTAAACTTATTATAATAAACTTCTAAACTGGTCACTGTTCTTCTGTAGACTGCTGACTGGTCTCTACAATCCATTTACTTAATATAACTTGAAACATTATCCACCAGTGAACGGCATGAAAAGCTCCCAGATTGCCATTATCGGGTTTGCTCCAACACACAACGAACAGTTCGTTGAAATGCAAAATAAACTTTTACTATAAATTGAATGCCGTTGAAAATTGGCTAACTGTGTAATACCTATTCTAAGTTCACCAGCGTTGGGTATTTAGCTTAAAGTTTAATGAAACATGCCTCTTGGCGGCAGGTACCTACTACGCCGCTAATTTCCCGTCATGAATTTCATAGAACACTAAAATATAATTGAGTTATCTGAATACCAAAACAAATCAAATCAAAAAAACTTACTTAAAAGGCAAAAGCGGGAGTTACTAACGTATATTTGTCAAAATTATTCCAATTATAGTTTCGATCACTTCCGGTGGTTTTTCTCAAGGTGAGTGTGGAACACTCGCGAACGCTGTCCAGCCTCGCACTGCAAACCACCGCTCGCAGCGATGACAGCAACTGGTGCGGAGGGCGACGGGTTGTCTGCTGCATCGGCGCGTCCGGGAAAGAATGTTCTTCATCGCTTGAGCAATCTCGAGGAATACTCAAACACAGAACTCACTGCATCTCGACCAGTCATATCCTTCACAATATCTATGCTGACCTCCAAGCAGCTAGCCATTCGCCGTCTCTGTTCTAACGCCTACCTTACGAAGCACCAAAAACTTTTCAATCCCCCCCCCCCCCCCTTCATCTCCCCATTATAGCTATGAAACTTCTCGTTTACCCCAGCATTCAAACATGAAAAACCACAGCTAAATCGGTCCATTTGTTTGGAAGCTACAATTTTCACCCCCTTTTCTCACCACCCCCCCTAAACTTATAACACCCGTCTCTTTGTTCGGGGGTTAAAAAGTAGTGTAGCTGTTGCCGTCCATGCACAGTGCACACTTTTTCCTTGTCTATGTCACCTTTTCACAGCAACAGAGAGACAGAGGTACTTTCGCATTTATAACATTAATAACATTGAGTTAGAATATGCGCAGAAACAAGCCGACAGTGATTAAATTACCATAAAACGTATCGACAAAACAAAGTTGACCCAAAATGCTCTCTGCAAGTTTGAGTTCAGTTTCGCAATATCTGATAACTTTGTTAAACAAACAATAAACGAACGAAACTTAACTAGTAACTACATTTTAGATCAACAAGTAATTGCAGACGTTGCAAACAGAGCGAGAGCCAAATCTGGGAGGTTTTGTTTAACATTTTATGGCAATAAACTTTATAGTTTTCAGCAGGACAATGAAAATCAAAGAGCGCGGTACATAACGCAATATTGTTCATATGTACTGTACATAAAGCAACGTTGTTGATAGTTACATAAAGCAACATTGTTCATGTTACACAATTTGCTCGTGGCGGGTGGCGCGCCACGCCATGTTTTACAAGTTGACACGTTCGCCGGGACCCGCGTAGTTTTATAAAATGAAGTAACTTGGAATGTTACGTTGGCCATTCCTCGCATGCCGTGCCATGTCGCAACGTGTCGTGCGACATAATTATCACGATGGAGTTAAATACACCATATTTTAACCAATACATATTATTAATTTTCATAATAATATAGTACTCATCTAACTTTTTCATTCGAATATAATTATTAATTGAAAAAACTACTTCGAACAGTATTAAAAAGAGGCAAACAAGCTTAAGATTCTTGATTTAGAAATATAAGATACAGTCGAAGGAAATCTTTTAATTTCTGCTTTGACGGGATCAGCTAGCACCCGGCGAGCTCCTCACGCTTTCGACTGTCAAGGTCGAAGTATTTTACTGCAGGAACCCTTTATTTTTTCGGGGTTAAAAGTATTCTAAATTTCTACCTATCATATAAACTATGACTGTGCCAGCAGTTTTTACTACAGTAGGGAATAAAGAATAGCCTCCAAACAATTTTTACATAATATCTTCAATGTACAGAAATGGACCTGTTACATTTTCATTATATGTATATAGATAGACAAAATAATAGCACTATTGAAGGCAAAATTAGCATCTAATTAACATAGAGAAGTACATAAAATATTATAAATAGATCAAATCAAATAATAAGGTAAAATAGGTATGCTTTGAGTTTGATAAGGAAATTTCCCTTTTCTGTGCCAACAGACTTAAATCTCTAAATGTAAAGGGAAATATCCTTCTGACTCTTGCGGTGCTTTGGAAATCCTTTCTTTTTTTTTTAGTATGGATATGTGCTGTTGGTCTATGACTGACCTCTACAGCGCAGCGTCTCCAGGCGTTAGCGTCGGTGGGCCGGGCGCAAAAGCGCTCCGCCGCAATGCGTGATGCAAAAGGCGCACGCCAAAATTAAGTTTCCGCGACTTGCTCAAGGGCACCCAGGGGGTACAAACCTCGGCTTGGACAGTTGCTATGGATTACGGGGGTCTGATTGACCACCGATTCGGAATACACCTTCGAGAAGAATCGGCAAGAAACTCGAAGGCGAATAAAATCGACTTTAATTACGGGACCTTCAGCCTCGCCGGCGAGGTCAGTGTCTGTGTCTAAGTGTGTTTTCAGATGGTGAGGATGGTTTGGACAACTCTGTCGCTGCCTTCACTGCGGCAGCGATTTTGTCGTCCGGATCGCTTAAGATGTCTCCAGGGCGTCTACGGAGGGGCTTTATTGCGTCTGTAGTCGCGTCTGTTGAATAGTCACATGCCTGAACTACAAGAGGGTTGGGTGATGGGCTGCCACGTTAAAGCAGCGGCGGGAAGCATCCTTCTTGTATTGAAGGATCGAGAGAAGCTGGAGATCACAATGCAGGTCGGTGTTCCTCTGATACCAGGGGGCACCTTCTGCATTACAGACGAATTATTTATTCTGTGAGATCTGAAGTTTATCTAGGGAATGGCAGGAGGAGTGAGCAAATACTATAGACAAGTATGTCATTGTCGGTCGGATTCGGAAATATGTCCGTTAGAGAAGAGAACACCAAGCAACTCTACGGGGATGTAATTTTCCCATATTTGTAAATTCTTTATAATTTTTCAAATGTCTTTTTTTTTTAGTATAAACATATGACGGCTGGTTGGTCTAGTGGCTGGTAACTCTAGGAACGAAATCAAACGGTCGTAGGTTCGACTCCTGCAAGGTGCAATCATTTGTGTGATGAGCAGAAATGTTTGTTTCCGAGTCATGGATGTTGATATTCGTATGTATGTATGTTTATCCGTAATTGTCTAGCCCACATTTCAGGGTATCCTAGTTTGGGGCTAGGTTATTTGGTGTGGAATTGTCCCGAATATACTTATTTTATTTATTTCTTTATTATATCCACACTTATAATAAAACTGTAACAGGTCCAATGCAGTACATTGAAGATATATTATGTAAAAAAAAATTGGAGGCTGTTCTGTATTCCGTACTAAAGCCAAAACTTTTTTTTTCCTTTTTTGTTGTGTTGTCTGTCTGTATGTCTGTATGTCTTGTCTGTCTATATCTTGGACATGCATCACGCTGAAACTACTGAATTAATTCAAACTAAACTTAGCATGATTAGAGTTCCTACTACGAGGTAGGACGTAGGATACTTTTCATCCCGAAAAATTAAAGGGTCCGTAGGATAGGCGTTGAAAGTTATTTAAAAGAACACGTATCACGCCGAAACAACTGGACGGATTTTGTTGCAACTTGGCACAGTCATAGTTTATATAATGGGTAAAAATTAAGGATACTTTTTATCCCGAAAAAATAAAGAGTTCCTGCGGGATAATGTCCCAAACTTTGTAAATTGAAGATATATGTTTTTTTTTTAAGGCTGTTCTATATTCAAAACTGTATCTTTGTAATTGTTGTCTGTATGTCTGTCTGTCCGTCTGTCTGTCTGTACCTTGGCAGCACATCTTGTCGAAAATACTCACTGTATTAAAATGAAATTTGGTATGATTTGAGTTTATACTTCGAGGTAGGACACTGGACACTTTTCATCCCGAAAAATTAAAGAGTTCCTGAAGAATAGGCGTTGAAAGTTATTTAAAAGGGGTAGGTTATTTTTTTATTTTTTTTTAAATATATATATATATATTTATATATTCGGGACATTTCTACACCAATTATCTAGCCCCAAACTAGGATACCCTGTGCTATGGGCACTAGATAACGGATAAATATACATAAATACGAATATTACATCCATGATTCGGAAACAAACATTTGTGCTCATCACACCAATGATTGCACCTTGCAGGATTCGAACCTGCGACCGTTCGATTTCGTACCTAGGATCTCTAGCCACGAGACTAACCGGTCGTCAACATTGGATACTTTTCATCCCGAAAAATGAAAGAGTTCCTTCAGGATAGGGATGGAAAATTATTTAAAACAACACGTAGCACGCTGAAACTATTAGACGGATGTTGATGCAACTTGGTACAGACATAGTTTATAAGATGGGTGAAAATTATGGATATTTTTTATCCCGAAAAAATAAAGGGTTCCTGCGGGATATGGGTCCAAAAATATAGTGTACAATAAAAATTACATTAGTACATTAAAAATATAGTGTTTTTTTTTGGAGTTCTCTCTTTGTTCTATAATGAAGCCTAAAAAACCTGTATGTTTTTTCATTTTTGTATGTATGTCTGTCTGTCTGTATCTTGGGCGTACTTCACGCCAACCACTGGATGAATTAAATTGAAACTTGGTATGATTTGAGTTCATACTACGAGGTTGGACATAGAATACCTACTTTACATCCCAAAAAATTTAATGGGTTTTCGAAGGTTAGGGGTTGAAACTTATTTAAAAGAACACGTACCACGCTAAAACTAATAGACGGGTTTTGATGCAACTTGGCACCGTCGTAATTTATATGATAGGTTAAAATTGAGGACATGTTTTATCCCTAAAAATTAAAGGGATTCTGCAGGAAATGGGTCCAAAGTTATGGTAATATTTGAGTAATAAATAATATTTCTTGGATGGTTCTCTATATTCGATACCGATGCCAAAACTGTTTAACTTTTTATTTTTGTTTGTCTGTCTGTCTGTTTGTCCGTATCTTGACCGCGCATCGCACAGGAACTACTGAATGAATTGAAATGAAACTTGGTATGATTTTAGTTCATCCCGAAAAATTAAAGGGTTTCCGCAATATATTGGTTGAAAGTTATTAAAAAGAACACGTATCACGCTGAAACTACTAGAAGGTTTTTTTTAATGCAAATTGACACAGTCATATATCTATACTTATAATAAAGCAATACGTACGAAAAAGGCTGTAAAAAAAGAAGATGAATAAAAAAATGCTCTTGGGTGCTTAAAAAGGGTATTAACACGTTTTTTTTTAATCGTGTCGCTCTGTCTGTTTGTTTGTATGTATGTTTGTTTGTTCACGCATCACGTAAAAACTATTGGACCGATTGCAATGCGGTTTTCATTGTTAGATAGCTTAGGGTTTCATTTTAAAACTGGTGTAATTGGTATCTCAATCTGGTGAGTTAAAAGACGAGTCGTGGATAAAAGTATTTTAGACGGCTGAAGAAATTTTGATCAAATGTTGGTAAGTAGAGTAGAAGTAGGTCCTGGAATAGCACATTATGGTACTTTGAACCTAAAGAAAAGACCACGCGTGCGAAGCCGCGGGTACAGCTAGTACTTAATATGATGAGTAAAAATTGAGGATACTTTTTATACTGAAAAAATAAATGGTTCCTGCGGGATATGGGACCAAATTCTGTACATTGAAGATTTTGTAAAAAAAAAAGCTGGAGGCTGTTTTTTTATTCGTACTGAAGCCAAATCTGTTTTCTTTTTCATTTTTGTCTGTTGTCTGTCTGTCTGTCTGTCTGTCTGTCTGTCTGTCTGTCTGTCTGTCTGTCTGTCTGTCTGTCTGTCTGTCTGTCTGTCTGTCTGTCTGTCTGTCTGTCTGTCTGTCTGTCTGTCTGTCTGTCTGTCTGTCTGTCGGTCTGTCTGTATCTTGGACGTGCATTACGCCGAAACTACTGAATAAATTCAAATGAAACTTGGCATGATTTGAGTACGTACTACGTGGTAGGACATTGGATACTTTTCATACCGGTAAATTAAAGGGTCCTCGCAGGATAGGGGTATTTTAATTGGAGTTGGTATTCATGTTTTACGGTTTATAGTAATTCCGGAGTTCACCCCTAAGCTACTCAAGGAATATTCCTCCAAGGTCCACCGGTTTAGGCTAGGCGTTCTCTGTCAGTCATTCAGTCAGTAGGTAGGTATGTCAGGTACTGTTTTATAGGCATGATTAAAATAATGTTATATAACACATGTTTTTATTATTCTGACCAAAAGTGAACGGCATCTATACTTATAATAAAGCAGTAAGTACCAAAAAATCTGTAAAAGGAAGATATTTTAAAAAAACTAGGGTAAAAAATAAGCTACTGAAAAAGAATAAAACATTTTTAAAATTCGTGTCTATCTGTTTGTCAGTTAGTCTGTTCACGCATCACGTAAAAACTACTGGACCGATTGCAATGCAATTTTCACTGTTAAATAGCTTAGGATTTGACTTAAAAACTGGAGAACTTATTATCTCAATCCGATGAATAGAAGCTGAGCAATCGATAAAAACTTTTTGACGGCTCAAGGAATTTTGTTCAAATGTTAGGTATTTTAGGTCTTGGAATAGTAGCAGAGATTGGTTGCCGTGGGTACAGCTAGTTTAAAATAAATATAATAGATAAATGATGTTTGATGATTGTGTCACAACGAGATGTCCCATAATCATCAAACAACCAAACTGGGAATTATAAAGTAAAAATTCTAGCTTAGTAAGTTGTATAAAACAACTTGACCTCATGCCATGATCTCATGGCATGCTGTAGTCATGAGACATCCCCCACAAAGTACTTTAAACATTTTATACACGTAACGTAAACATAGAAGTGATCAATTATTATTATCATGTAGCTTGAGGACAGCCATGTATTTCTGTCATTAATATAATCATTTGCATTGCACTAATTGACTGCATCTTATATTTCAAAATCAAGATACTAAAGCTTGTTTGCCTATTGTTTAGTTTTGCCCGCATTCGGGTCTTTTTATTTTTATTACTAGCTGTCCCGCCCGCGACTACGTCTGCGCGGACTACTGTTTATTTTTATTACTAGCTGTCCCGCCCGCGACTACGTCTGCGCGGACTACTGTTTATTTTTATTACTAGCTGTCCCGCCCGCGACTACGTCTGCATTCGGGTCTTTTTATTTTTATTACTAGCTGTCCCGCCCGCGACTACGTCTGCGCGGACTACTGTTTATTTTTATTACTAGCTGTCCCGCCCGCGACTACGTCTGCGCGGACTACTGTTTATTTTTATTACTAGCTGTCCCGCCCGCGACTACGTCTGCGCGGACTACTGTTTATCGCGGAAAAGTATCTTATTTTCTTCTTGAATATTAAAAATCAATGCAAAAGTAGGTTAGCACTAAGCTCTTGATGTTTTTTGACATACTTGTTATTTCATTTCCATGACAGCCGTTTCTTACAGCGAGTAATCTATATTTTTCAAGTTTAGAAATTTACAATTTCCAGGGATTAAAAGTATCCAATGTTATATTCCAGCCAAATTTCATCAAAATCCGTCCAGTCGTTATCACGTGAAAGGTTCCCAAACAAACAAACAAACAAACGGACAACATTTCACTTTTATATATTGGTATGGATAATTTATTTAAAACTTTTTAGTTAATAATATTTATGCGTATATATTGTTAGAATGGTATTTTAAAGACCTTCATTTTGATACTTCACTCGAAAGGTTTTGGTCATTTGCCACAAAGGAACAAACATATACACAGACATGAGCTGATAAACACATTGCCCTCCTTTGCGTCCTTCTTTGTTGTGCAGTCAAGTAAAAAATACTCATGCTTACTCAAACTGCATACTCATAATCGAAACCAATGAATCTTTGTATCAAACTAATCCGTTTTCCATAGAGCCGCCAGAGGTTTATTTTAAAAAGCAGCAGCACAGATGCTGCGCAGCGCAAGCGCAAGAAACTCATTGTACTACCACGCTGCAGCGAATGCATGAACGACGAACGAAAGAACGAATGAATGGGAGTGAGTTTTGGCAAAATAAGTGCGTCCTTGAGCCTGAGGAGCTGGATTAAATAAGGGTGGTTGTAATGAAACCCACACTGGATAACGTAGACAGTTGCGTAGCTACGAGTAGAGAGTTTAAGTGCTTAATTTTTGATCAGATTCTTAATAAAATAGCACTCAAATTTTTAAACTGAACGAGTACATTTTCGGCAGTTCTGTGCAAGCCTGCATTGAAAAAACACTTCGTACACCATACTATTCTATCGGGTTAAGATATCACGTAGTGATGACGACAGAAAAAAATGGCTCAAACTAGCACAAAGCCGAAAGAAGTACCTACATTAGTTGTTTGCTTGCCGTATGTGGTAGTGCTTGCCTCTGGTGTCAAACTTGTTCAGGCCGCTCGAGGGCCTCTGACGTGGCCTGACGACTGCTAAAAAATATAACAGCAAGGACTATCGAGATTCAACAGAACGAGCATCACAGAGCGCTTTTAATATCAAATTATACTTAATTCACCTATTTTTATTGAATTGGTATTTTTTTATTTCACTAGCTGCGTCCCGCGGCTTCCCCCACGTAAGGGATGATGATTATGATAATGATGGAAAGTATTCTATGTTTTATTCCAGGGTATAAGCTATCTCCATCCCAAATTTCATCAAAATGCGTTCAGCCATTTTAGAGTGAAGTATGATGATGTTGAAAGCATTATATGTGTTATTCCAGGGTATAAGCTATCTCCATTCCAAATTTCATCAAAATCCGTTCAGCCGTTTTAGAGTGAAGTATGATGATGTTGAAAGCATTATATGTGTTATTCCAGGGTATAAGCTATCTCCATTCCAAATTTCATCAAAATCCGTTCAGCCGTTTTAGAGTGAAGTATGATGATGTTGAAAGCATTATATGTGTTATTCCAGGGTATAAGCTATCTCCATTCCAAATTTCATCAAAATCCGTTCAGCCGTTTTAGAGTGAAGTATGATGATGTTGAAAGCATTATATGTGTTATTCCAGGGTATAAGCTATCTCCATTCCAAATTTCATCAAAATCCGTTCAGCCGTTTTAGAGTGAAGTATGATGATGTTGAAAGCATTATATGTGTTATTCCAGGGTATAAGCTATCTCCATTCCAAATTTCATCAAAATCCGTTCAGCCGTTTTAGAGTGAAGTATGATGATGTTGAAAGCATTATATGTGTTATTCCAGGGTATAAGCTATCTCCATTCCAAATTTCATCAAAATCCGTTCAGCCGTTTTAGAGTGAAGTATGATGATGTTGAAAGCATTATATGTGTTATTCCAGGGTATAAGCTATCTCCATTCCAAATTTCATTATACTCAGTTCAGCCGTTTGAGAGTAAAGTATGATGATAAAAAATGGTCTATGTATTTATCCAGGATAAGCTATCACCATTCCAAATTTCATCAAAATCTGTTTAGGTGTTTGAAAGTAAAGTATGATGATGAAAAGTACCTATGTGTTATTCCAGGGTGTAAGTTATCTCCATTCCAAATTACATCAAAAACAGTTTAGCCATTTGAGAGCGAAGTATGATCACGATGATGATGATGAAAATTATCCTTTGTGTTATTCCAGGGTATGAACTATCTCCATTACAAATTTCATCAAAATCCGTTCAGCAGTTTGAGAGTTAATATATGATGACGATGATGGTAATGAAAAGTATCCTATGTGTTATTCCAGACTATAAGCTATCCCCATTCCAAATTTCATCAAAATTCGTCCTAACAAACAAACAGACAACGTTTCACTTTTATATATTAGTGTGGATTTAATATCTTGTTCATGAAATATTAAGCTTTTGACTTGTAAGTGTTATTATTTTGACTATTTACAATAAATGCCTCTGAGTTTGTTTTTATAGTGGGGAGCCGAGGATCGAACCCGCAATCGTTGGATTCTGACACGCCCTAGTATACCGCTCAGCCGTCATCCCCTCGATTAGTTTAAATGCTCAATAGATTTGTGTAAGTTTGAGCACTAATGTTTACCAAGCATTGTGACGTAAAATGTTGTGGATGCTGATAATTATATTCAAAATGCGAAACTTTAACAACTGTCTTTAGCTATTTTCTGGCTGTGCTGGGATCAAATTATAGACTTTAGAAAGGCCTGTGATATTTAATGAGCTTTTGGATCACAACGTGGTTTTGAGATATGCGGAGATGCCGCCGGATCACTGAATATATTTAAGTACTAATGTACCGGAGTTACGAGTATGGTGCAGTAGAAAATCTTTCAGCTTTGGGTATTAACTTTTATGTACGAAATGTTGGTTCAATTATTTCACAACTAATCTGTTCACAAAAGTTAATATAATTAACATAGGTACACACATAATGGAAATTATTTTATTCTTAAAACTTGTCAACCAAGTGGGCCCGGTTGTTAGGTAAATCATTTTAATCTCAATTAAAAATAACCTCCTACAGGTAAAAATAAAGTAAAGTAACTAACAAAGACTAGCCATACTAAATATTACAGGTAGTTTTCAATTTCAGTGCCAAGATGTTAACATCTCGACGCCAAAACATTCCACCAGAAAACTTACGCATCTGTGCACAGACTGTGCAGGTCTTTACAAAATTCAATTAAAATACCTCTCATAATTGCGTTTTTGACAAAATTCATTATTATCCCCTGCGAGGGTTCGGCAAACGTAGCAAAGGGTTCTTTTGTGATTTTTACAAGGGCTAATAATGTTTGAAAGGGATTACAAGAGCTCAGTTCGTCTCTGCCCATTTCAGGATTTTGAGTGTCATCTTAATGAACGTGCTTATTTACTGTTTTCATTTACAAAATGGACTCTGTTTTTCGAATTGTTTGTTGGTGGAAATTGAGTGTTATTTTAACGGCGACTTTTGGATTTGTAAAGGGTACGACGGGGGCGTGAAGAGACGGGAGTAGAGCCATAGCTAAAAAGAGCGAGCTTTGAAACGGTACTGGGACAAACATCATGCGTTCCTGTATATCAGTTCTATTAATTTCTTGACGAGAACTAAAAGTGTTGACGGACTATAAAAACAGGTCTGGGCGGCACTTCAATTGTGATCGTCAGGAGCGTTTGTTATCCTAACAATTTTGAACAACTTAAAAGTCAGATATTATACGAGTATAATATAAAAATTACTCGTCAAGTCAACCTTGTATTATTGAATCAAATATATAAATAGGTTTGAAACAATAGGGGCCTGTTATTGCCCCAAGACATTCTATAAAATTAATCGACGTACGCGTGACCATGGTCAAAGTGACTTGATCGAAACGTCGAGGTTACTCAAAATAGCATTTTGATATTAATTTGTACATAAATAGACGATTTAATCTTGTAACCACTGTGGTGTAGCCTCAAGATGAAGTTGGCACCAAAGTAAACACTAAATCTTACTGAGTCTAATGAGCTGCTGCATGCTTTGCAATATTATGCTCAAATTAAGTTTGTGTCTAAAGAGCTGATTAACCTCTCCCAGGTCTAGCACGGGGGGTGGACAAATTATCTTTCCCCCGTTTTTATTTTTATTTGACGACTGGTTGGTCTAGTGGCTAGAGATCCTAGGAACGAAATCGAACGGTCGCGGGTTCGAATCCTGCAAGGTGCAATCATTTGTGTGATGAGCAGAAATGTTTGTTTCCGAGTCATGGATGTAATATTCTTATGTATGTATGTATGTATGTATGTATGTATGTATGTATGTATGTATGTATGTATGTATGTATGTATGTATGTATGTATGTATGTATGTATGTATGTATGTATGTATGTATGTATGTATGTTTATCCGTTATCTAGTGCCCATAGTACAGGGTATCCTAATTTGGGGCTAGGTAATTGGTGTGGAAATATCCCGAATATATTATATTATATTATTATTATCCACTTCTCAGTGAAAATAATTATCTTCTCTACATTACATAGCACGGCAATCGAGGTAAGGGATAAAATAAAAGGAGAAAATATATCTATTGACGTTTGTCATAGACATTATATGCAGCTGAAAAAATGTGAAAGCTATGTGAGAAAGGAGCGAGTTGAAAACCAGCGTTGCGAGACTACTGTCCTCGCAGCATTTATGCTGAACTTGCTCCTTTTGTGCACAGCAGATGCATTAATATATATTTAGTTAAGTACTTTACTTTTATACCTTGAATATGTATCTTGTTTGTGCACAATAAACGTCTTTTCTTTCTTTCTTTCTACTCCCCCGCTACTCCCATGCTACTCCCGCCTAAAAGTATAGACTCGAAAAACAGATTAAAATACTATCCGTTTGACATAAGACGGGGAATATATATCACCGTCTCTTGAAGGTGGGTACAAAACTTTATCTTCATGCAACCACAATGTCGCGAGCAACATATAATTATATTTTGATGCGAGAAACGCTAACAATGGCAAAAAAACTCCGGCGTGGGTGGTATATCCGAGATGCCCGTGATTCGTTGAATTTCTGGACAAAAAAACGTAGGTATACAAAATGACTCTTCTATTTGGTAGTTAGAACGCGGCTTTTGTATAGCGATCTAGGAAAGTGTCCAGGGTGTGTCAATGATACGCACGAACATTTTATATTTAATCTATTATATCCACAGAAATTAACATCAAAAGAACGAATGGTTTTTGAAAATATGTTGGATTTGTCAGAATATTGAAGATTAGTAAGTAAAATTGAATGGTACTGAACCATACCCGTATCTCCTTCTTAGTTTGTGACCATAGATAACGCTACTGCCGCTGTATATCCACCGATTTTTATACTTTCTCCGGGGAAAATATGTCCACACCCTGTGCTAGGCCTGCAGTGCGGGGACGAAGCTAATGCATCCGACACCGGGGGCACACTTACATTGTGTAACAATTGTACAATAAGGAACCAAGAAGTAGTTCTTACAAAAATAGATAATATAAAGCTACTGTTAGAGATACAGGAACAGATTTTGGTAAGGCATTTTGATATTAAGTAGTGTATAATATGTTTTTTATTGAATCCTAACCATCCAAACTTCTACATTATTTTACATATTTTAGCAGGACTACATTATTATGAATTATCCATTTCATAAAAGTAGGTTTAAGTTTTTAATGTTTCATCCACTGCTTCCCTGTTGCACAGCCTCAACTTACCACGCTAATGTATTGGAAGTCAGTCGGGGGCGGTTCGATGCAGCAAGCACTTGCACTATGCTCTGTGACAACCACACGTATCTATGACATACTACACTCCAGTAATAAATCTGCGTCCTTTTTACCCGAGTACGACGAAGCAAGGGAAGTCTAAATATGTATGCGGGTATGAGATGTTCCACCATAGCGTCGCCCCTATTGGTCCGATTTTTACAAGCGAGGTATCAATTGATTCTTCTTGGGTAACTGTAGTGTCATAGGATTTTTTTACCCGACTACTGCGTAGGAATGGAAGAATTAAGTTATGTGTTCAAACTACAAACTTATTACGATATGCAAAAATATGAACTGCAGATATGGTATAAACTGCAGATTTATTACGGATATGCTGTTAACATCAATGGCTACTACATCACTCACCTTCGATTTGCCGATGATACGAGTATAGCCATCATGGCTGAAACCCTGGAAGACCTAAGAACAATGCTCAGTGACCTCAATATTGTTTCCCAACAGGTGGGTCTAAAAATGAACATGGGTAAGACGAGCATCATGTCAAATGCCCATGTCGTACCCATGCCGGTTTATGTTGGGAACGATATTATCGAAGCTGTTGATACTATGTCTACTTAGGTCAGAAGATCCAACTGGGTAGATCCAACTTCGACAATGAGGTCAACTGACGAATCGAACTCGGATGGGCAGCATTCGGGAAATTACGCCATATCTCCTCGTCGCAGATACCGCAGAGCCTTAAGACGAAAGTTTATAATCAGTGCGTGTTGCCAGTGATGACTTACGGCACTGAGACGTGGTTGCTAACTATTGGTCTCATACACAAGCTCAGAGTTGCGAAGGATGCAATAGAGAGAGCTATGCTCGGTGTTTCACTACGTGATAGAATCCGAAATGAGGAAATCCGTAGAAGAACTAAGGTTACCGACATAGCTCTCAGAGTTTGCAAGTTGAAGTGGTAATGGGCAGGCCATATAGTTCACAGAACCGACAACCACTGGGGAATAAAGGTTCTCGAATGGCGACCACGAACAAGCAAGCGAAGTGTGGGGAGATCCCCCACACGATGGACTGACGACATTGTAGCCATCGCAGGAAGTCGGTGGATTGAGGTGGCACAAGATCGCTCGTCATGGCGCTCTTTGGGGGAGGCCTATGTTCAGCAGTGGACTTCTAATGGCTGACATGATGATGATGATGACTACAAAATTGGTCCAATTATGAAAGGCGAGGTATCAGTCGATTTGTCTTAATTTACAGTGTCATAACCAATTTTTTTTACACGACTACGGCGAAGCAAATTAATGGTTTTGTGTTTAAACAAAAAATTTGGTTTGATTTTGACAAGCGAGGTGATCAATTGATTGCCTTCATCGCAAGAATGTCATAAGCAATTTTTTACCCGACGTAGTTTTTGAACTTTATGTTTTGTTAATAACACCGAATAAACATTCTATTTCTATAAGTTAATTCAAAAAATATAAAACCTACAACTGTCAATTTTCTGGATTATTTTCGCTGTGACGCTATAATTACCTGACTACGGAGAAGCAAGGTAAGGGTAATGAGAGTATATCGGTCTATGTATGTCTATAATTATGTATGTGAATATACGGATGATCCACCATAGGATCGCCCATTTTGATCTGATTTTGACAAAAGCGGTTTCAATTTATTCGTTTTCACGTATAGAGTGTCATAGGTTTTTACCCGACTATGGCGAAGCAAATAAAGGATTGTATTCAAAATAAAAACTTGGTCCGATTTCGGAAAGCGAGATGTCAATCGATTCGTCTTCATTTATAAAAGTCAGAACCCAACCCTGAGTGCAGCAACCATGTCATAGTAAAACATAAAACCTGTTAAAATAAAAAAGGTGCACAACATTTCGTGTTTGTGCTGTTGAACGTTGAAGAGTTCTTTTATCTGAAGCTAATCCTGGATTTCTATTCATATCATGCTTACCATAAAAATGCCATGTCATTGGAACTGAACCAACCAAAATTTTAATCCAAAGGATAAGAGAAAGTTGATCTAATTCAGCTTGCAAGATTTGACAAACAAACATACATACATACATACATACAAACATTGCAAGTTACATAAAAGTATTTAATAAGCCGTTCTATACAAAATGTATGAAAAGGAATTTCCTTCATAAATATTTTTATTTCGAGAATTTTTGTGATGTTTCAATAGTTATTCTGCGGGCTGGAGAAGGATCCAACAAATCAAAGATTATAAAAATTGGTCCGCCGTTGGCGCGTTCTTGTGTTGTGAATTGTGGAACTAACCCGACCTTGTTTTATGCATATATACTAGTTTTCCCGCCCGCGACTTCGTCCGCGACTTTCCAATACTGTTTATCGCGAAAAAAGCTCCCTATGTTCGTCTAGGATATTAGAAACCAAAGTAAAAGTAGGTATAGCACCAATGCACTTAATGTTTTTTGACATACTTGTTATTTCGTTTCCATGGCAACCGTTTCTTACAGCGAGTTATCATTTTTTCCAGTTTTTCGGGATTAAAGGTATCCTATGTTATATTCCAGGGTACAAACTATCTCCATTCCAAATTTCATCAAAATCCGTCGAGCCGTTATCACGTGAAAGCTCCCCAAACAAACAAACAGACGTTTCACTGTTATATATTTGTATGGATAACTCGTACTACAAGCTTGCGTGTTTTAAGGATCATCTACGCTATCTAGTTTCATTTTGGGATACTAAAAGACAAAGTTGATACGGTGATAAGTAAACCTATGTAAAATACTAAAAGACAAAGTTGATACGGTGATAAGTAAACCTATGTAAATACTAAAAGACAAAGTTGATAAGGTGATAAGTAAACCTATGTTAATACTAAAAGACAAAGTTGATAAGGTGATAAGTAAACCTATGTTAATACTAAAAGACAAAGTTGATAAGGTGATAAGTAAACCTATGTTAATACTAAAAGACAAAGTTGATACGGTGATAAGTAAACCTAAGTATGTAAATACTAAAAGACAAAGTTGATAAGGTGATAAGTAAACCTATGTAAATACTAAAAGACAAAGTTGATAAGGTGATAAGTAAACCTATGTTAATACTAAAAGAGAAAGTTGATAAGGTGATAAGTAAACCTATGTTAATACTAAAAGACAAAGTTGATACGGTGATAAGTAAACCTAAGTATGTAAATACTAAAAGACAAAGTTGATAAGGTGATAAGTAAACCTATGTTAATACTAAAAGACAAAGTTGATAAGGTGATAAGTAAACCTATGTAAATACTAAAAGACAAAGTTGATAAGGTGATAAGTAAACCTATGTTAATACTAAAAGACAAAGTTGATACGGTGGTAAGTAAACCTATGTAAATTCATAAAAATTTAAAAGCTTATTAATATTTTTTATTCACTCTGTTAAATAGGACATCGTTATTTGATTTACTTACTTTCTGACTATTTTGTTAGTACCTACATATTATTTATTCTGTAGCGCAACTAAATATAAAAAAAAAAAAAAAGTTCTTGGATAGATTTCGGCTGGTATTGGGTTTTTTTTGTGGTTAGGTTTTTTTAAAATGCTGTGCGATCTTGAATGAATTTTTATATTTTCATAGGCTTTTAGGGTTTAGGATTCATGCTAGACAATATTAGGTTATAGGTAGGTACGTTGATGGGTCTATGTCTAAGTGCTGTGCGTTATTGTCTTGTTATCTTGAACGTTTTTTTTATAGGTTTTAGATTCATGCTAGAAAATATTAGGGTACGGTAATTAAAGTGTATGATAAGTGTACAATTAGCTTCAGGGATTTTTAAAGAAACTTACTTGTTTCCAAAAAGGTCTATTGAAGTGAGGTAGAATGTTGGTGGTAACTGGTGTATTTTATGGTAATTCAGGTATTTGGAAAGAAGCTTACGTGTTGTTCCAGATTCATGAAATTAAGAATTTTACTTACATAAAGTGTACCTATTTATCGGTACCTAGTTTATATAAAATGCTAAATGATTTTAATACAAGACAAAGTAGGTATATAATTTTACTTGACGTACCTATCTAATTCCTGATCGTAAATTATGAACCCACTTTTATATTACAAAAAATAAAACAATAAAAAAACTAGGCCCCAATATGACTTCAAGCTAAAGTATTGATGTGAGTAGGTACCTAATTCGATTAATCAGTCATTGTAGGCAGGTAGGTATTTATATGAAACTTATGATTATTCCGTAAATTTCCTTTTGAATTTAGAAAGGCAATTAGGAAATAATGTAATTTTAAAGCGTATTGACACTTGAATTGCTTCTTCTTGTTCCCAAAGTTGATACCTACCTAGTATAAATCTTTACAAATAGACAAAAATTGCCTTTACTAAAGCGGCATTGTCTTGTAGGTTCACCAAGTTGAACTAGATGGCGTTGCAAGTACCTGAAACACGCAAGCATTTCATTCGTGAACTTTAAGGGTCATTTTAACCGGGAAATATTTACACGTCCTGGCTGGTTAACTAGTATTAGTTTTTTTTAATGAAATAGGCCCTTGAAGATACATAAATGATTAGTAATGGTTAGGTTGTGATGTGTAATATTAAATTAAATTTAAATTGTAATTATTAGGTATAATTGTTTTACTATTATTCAAAGTCACTTCACTAGATTTTGAAAAAAAAATGATTGGGAATACGATTTTTACTTAGATATTTCGACATGACTATTAAACTGATTGACAAACAACACGGTTTAGGTATTCAACAGAATTCCTAGTATTCAAAGGTTGGGGTCTAGATCTCCTAGATAAGCATAATAAAATTTCACCAAGTAACTCCTTCCATAATTATTATAGATGGGCCTGTATGGTTATTTCTTGTTGCTTTAGCTTTTCATGTAGGCGTCAACCCAACTATAAATATGTCTATCTATGTAGTTTCCTTTGAATCTATATAGGTAGAAGTGCGTTAGTCTCATTATTTAATTGACATACTAAAGCGTCATGAGCATGGAGGTCTTTGGAGCGGGTTTGATTCCTGCGGAATCATGAATCAGTGTACAGCGAGTCGTACATTATGGCAAATTACTTATCCTTCCGGGTGTTTAAAGAAAGGAAGAAAATTAAACATTGTTTTGCTTTCACCATCATAACCAGGTAGGTATTATGTGTAGATAAGGTGATAAAACAATTTCATTGCAACAGCTTTCCGTGAGGGCGTTGATCCAACTATGAGTATAGGTACATGTGCTATTATATATTCTGTGGTATAGGTCTATGTTACTTTCTTTGATTATATACCTATACGTATAAACTTGTTAACTTTGTTATTATTAGTCATACTAAAGCAATAGTACGAACCTTTTAAGCAGGTTCAATTCCTGCGGAATCTTTAGTCAGTTGAGGGCGAAAATTATATAAGTCAATTTATGTTTTTAGCTTTTATGTAGGCGTCAACCCAACTATAAATATGTCTATCTATGTAGCTTTCTTTGATTCTATATAGGTATGAGCTTGTTAGTTTATTTATTTATTTGTCCCACTAAAGTTTCATGGGTTAGACTGCATTTGGAGCAGGTTCAATTCCTGCGGAATCATGAATCAGTGTAGAGCGAGTCGTACATTATAGCAAATTACTTACCCTTCAAGGTATTTAAAGAAAATAAGAGAATTAAACATTGTTTTGCTTTCACCATCCTAACCAGGTAGGTATTATGTGTAGATAAGGTGTGATAAAACAATTTCCTTGCAACAACTTTCCGTGTAGGCGTCGATCCAATTATGAGTATAGGTACATGTGCTATTATTTATTCTGTGTTCTATTTTTTTTTTTTGTTGTGTGTGTGTATTTATTGTGTGTGTGTGTGTCTATGTTACTTTCTTTGATTATACGAGTATACCTATACGTATAAACTTGTTAACTTTGTTTTTATTAGTCATACTAAATCAATAGAACAAAACCTTTTAAGCAGGTTCAATTCCTGTGGAATCTTTAAACAGTTGAGGGCGCAAATTATATGTCCATTTATGCTTTTAGCTTTTATTTAGGCGTCAACCCAACTATAAATGTGTCTACCTAGGTAGCTTCCTTTAATTCCATATAGGTAGGAGCTTGTTAGTTTTCGTTATCTATTTATCACACTAAAGCGTCATGGGTTAGAAGGCCTTTGGAGCGGGTTCAATTCCTGCGGTATTTTTAATCAGTTGAGGGTGAAAAATTATATGTTGAACTATAATCTAATAAATCCAGTCTTGCTCTGTAAGTTTTTGAGTTGGCGTCAACCGAGTTATGAGTAGTCTATAACAACCGGTTGGACAGTTGCGGGTTCGAGTCCTGCAGAATGCAGTGGTTTGTGTGAAGAGCGGAAGTACGTGTTTCCAAGACATGGATGTGATATTTGTGTGTAGGTATGGTTATCCGTTATCTGGTGCCCGTGGTACTAGATGTCCTAGGTTAGGCAGGGTAGTTGGTGTGGATTTGTCCTAAATATTTATTATTAGCAAGTGTCAAAATGGGATGAAATTTGTCTTTGATGTCCCTCCGAAAAGCTGCCTCGGAGAAGTTAGCAATAGAAAAACTCAAAATTCTGTGCCCTTGTGTGAGAACCACCGACACCAGCGACCGCAGTAAGTCCTATCCCTTTTATCACACATGTATAAGCAGGAAACAGTCAACAAGCCAAGTCTCAAATAATGCTCCTTGCAAGACTCAGTCTGCCGTATGTGTACCATCGTGCGTATAGCTCTTTTTTGCATGATGAAGGCTGCTTCTATATTGTATTTATAACTGTTACCCCAAAGCATTATACTGTAACGTAGTTTTGATTCCACTAGAGCAAAGTACACAGATTTCAACTGTTTTATAGTAACCTCATTACTCAAACTCCTGATTGCGAAGCAGGCCGAACTTATAGAATTTTCTATTGAATTAAGCTCAGCTTTCGAATTGAGATGAAAATCAATGTGGACACCTAAAAACCTAACTGTAGCTACACAATCCACACTATTTTTACCAAGATTAACATGCAAAGTTTATTTATTTCTTGGTGTTGTTTTAAAGAGCATTACATTTGTTTTTTCGGTATTAAGAAACAAATTGTTTGCATCAAACCAAATCTGAAAGCTCTAAGTGCCATGTACATGCTTTCCTTTAATGTGGTCAAAGACTCCGCCGATAAAATTGCGTTAGTATCGTCAGCAAAAAGTACTAAAGAAGAATTAGGGCTATTGGTCTCCATGTAATCAACTAAGTTGTTAGTAAAAATTATAAAGAATATTGGGTCCAAAATGGAACCCTGCGTAATACCACAGAATAAATAATAGGTAATACCAACATTGAGTTGTGTCAAGTCCGATCGATAATTCATTTGAATATCATTGTCAATGAGCAGTTTTCCATTAGGCATTGTCAGTTTAGTTCTTTCATCGTCAAAAGATGGCACTCGCGTAACTTTGGGTATTTACTCAACTGGACGTAGTAATCGAAAGCCGGTAAAAACACCGATTTGCCGTAAAAATACACTAACCACGAGCGAACCAAACGAACGACAAGTTGTTTGGCGGTAATGATGATGATGAACCAATCACACAACGTTAAGTTCAATCTTGTCAAATCAACCAAATTTATCAGAATAAGTTCAAAAAACAAAACCCGACTACGGTTGGGTAATAAATAGCCAAAATCTAACAAGAAACCGGTATGATAAAATTAAAACTCTTGGTAATACTCTTGCGATGAACACGAATCGATTGATACTTCGCTTGTCAAAATAGGATTACGTTTTTACTTAGAACACATTACCTTTCATTTGCTTCGCCATAGTCGGGTAAAAAAATAATCTATGGCACACTATACCTGAAGACAAATCGATTCAAACCTCGCTCGTCAAAATCGTACTAATAGGGGCGACACTATGGTGAAAACCCCATATACCCACATACATACATACATACATACATACATACATACATACATACATACATACATACATACATACATACATAGACTATTATCTCATTACCTTTCCCTTCCCATACTCGGGTAAAAAACAACACAATTTCCAAATTGAGCCACCTTAGTACCTTGGTATATTTTTACCATCTTACTAATATTACAGGATGCCGTGGCGGTCTCGGCTTAGAATAAGACCCCAATCCTCCCGTGGATGTTGTAAGAGGCGACTAAGGGAACACACACCGGAAGATGGGCAGTTCACCGGATGACCTAGAGATATGGTTTGCTTTGTTAGAAGGTCATTTCGAAAATTTTAATATCACCGAAGATGCCATAAAATTTAACAATGTGATCATTAACCTAGACATTCAACACGCAAAGGCCGTGAAGGATATTATTGTCTGTCCTCCAACAAGAAACCGGTATGATAAAATTAAATACGAACTGATCCGAGGTCTGTCTGCTTCGCACGAGAAAAAAGTTAAGCAGTTGCTCACTCACGAAGAGCTTGGAGACAAGAAAGCCTTCACAGTTTCTGATGCACCTACAGGACCTAGCTGGACCATCCGTCCCCGAAGACTTCATGCGTACAATTTGGAGTAACCGTTTACCAAACAACATTCAGACCGTGTTAGCGTCACAGACCACCCATTCGCTAGAGGAGCTATCAGATCTGGCTGACCGCATTCAAGAGCTCACTTTGCCTTACATCGTCGTATTGACCTCATCTAGTGCCGCACATACTCATACTTCTAATGAAATTGCGGAGCTGAGAAAAATGGTGGATCACCTTGCGCTGAAGATTGATGAACACTCGCGCATCGAACCACTCCAACAACAACGACCGTTCCAGAACCCAGAGACGTCATTCACGGTCACGTGGATCACGCCATAGGACAAGATCCAACTTCAGTTACCGGAAATACCCTTTGTGCTGGTATCACTCGAAGCACGGAGCAAATGTACGCGCATGTGTCAAGCCATGCGACTTCGACAAGAAGACGGGAAACTTCATGGGCAGTCAATAATGGCAGCTGACATTGCCCAGCCTCTTCGAGTCGCCTCTTTGATACTCTTTGTCAAAATGATTTTGAGAGGTGATGCACTCTTATTTAGAAATAAACGTGGAATCTCGTCTGGCCTTGCAACTTTACAATCGTCTAGCTTTTTAAATTGTTTTAGTATAGAGCGTAAAAAAATAGTAAGAGTAAAAATATCATCACCACCATTTCAGCCTTTTTAAGTCCACTGCTGAACTTAGGCCTCCCCCAAAGAGCGATCATATTAGGGGGGGGGGGATGGGTTGTTGCCATAGTCACCACTCTTGGCAGGCGGATTGGTGACCGCAGTGTTACAAATATGTACTCGGAGGAAGCTACTGCCCATCTTCCGGTGTGTGTTCCCTTAGTCGCCTCTTACAACATCCACGGGAGGATTGGGGTCTTATTCTAAGCCGAGACCGCCACGGCATCCTGTAATATTAGTAAGATGGTAAAAATATACCAAGGTACTAAGGTGGCTTAATTTGGAAATTGTGTTGTTTTTTACCCGAGTATGGGAAGGGAAAGGTAATGAGATAATAGTCTATGTATGTATGTATGTATGTATGTATGTATGTATGTATGTGGGTATATGGGGTTTTCACCATAGTGTCGCCCCTATTAGTACGATTTTGACGAGCGAGGTTTGAATCGATTTGTCTTCAGGTATAGTGTGCCATAGATTATTTTTTTACCCGACTATGGCGAAGCAAATGAAAGGTAATGTGTTCTAAGTAAAAACGTAATCCTATTTTGACAAGCGAAGTATCAATCGATTCGTGTTCATCGCAAGAGTATTACCAAGAGTAAGAATTTTGGCTATTTATTACCCAACCGTAGTCGGGTTTGGTTTTTTGAACTTATTCTGATAAATTTGGTTGATTTGACAAGATTGAACTTAACGTTGTGTGATTGGTTCATCATCATCATTACCGCCAGGATCAGTATTAAACTGCTCAGTATTGACCTCGATTTGCAGATTCCACACTTTTAAATTTGACGAGATCATAAAACCATTGTATTTGACTTTGCTGTAGCCAGTTTTTACTTGTTATTCACTCAAGGAATTACTCCGCATGACACCACTTAGTCACTGTGGCTGTTAAATCGAGATAAAATAACATGTGAAACTGGTGCAGTACACTGTAACTTTAAACATTGTAACCAAGTAACCAAATGATATATCCTCCTTTGACACACAAGTGTGATACGACGAGCCATCTCTCATCTACAATATTCATTGCATGAAGCGGAGAGAGTATTGAATATCGCGTAATAAAGCATTTGAGACCACTCCACGAAATAACATATATTGCGCCAGCTAGCTATCGGTTCTTCGTGTCACAGTGCAGGAACTAGAATAGAAAGTTTTGAGAAGATTATATAAATATTCTGTTTGTGGCTTTTCCCTCGCCATAGTCGGGTTAACCCGCGTAAACAACTTCAGTTTGTATTTATGAATGAAAAGTATCCGCACTTCTAGCGAGGGCTGAAACTAGATCTGTCACTAATTTTTCATTACAGTTCTTAGTCGTTAGGTATTCAAGTCATAAATGAAAGTGCTAATAACTCGACAGCGATCAAAACTAAAACGAGGCAAAAATAAAAATGAGAATGGTTGCTAACCAACTTGAAATCGTTATCGATCCTAGATGGTCATTCGTAATTAGGATATATAACGATTTGTTGATTAGCAACCATTCTCACTTAAATTCATTCAAAGTGAAAATGATAAGAAAAACCTAAAAACTATTTTCAAATACGTATTCATTAATTCATCGATTTTCTTTTTTTAATTTTTTACAAAATGCCTTCTGGTTGTCGTTGTACTGAATTTTGATTACTGACACGCATGTCTTTAGTGACACTCGCAAGATAGAGACAAATCGATGGACGTAAGAATAATCAAAATTGGCCCTCACATTTCCTCTCTAGAGCGCCACAAAAGAACACACTTACATACATATATAGGCTGATAAACACATCACCCTCCGCTCAGTCGGGTTTTAAATGTAACGTGTATGTATGTGTATGTTATGTTAATAGTCGCTAGGTGATTGTATAGAAGAGATCGTATGAGGTAGTGTGCCGACATCTGCTATAAAAGTTTGTGAGACTCCCCCAGGGTCCTTTGGCTTAACGACTGCTATCAGTTGTTAGAAACCAGGACTGACGGCTTAACGTGCCCTCCGAACCACGGATCATTGGCAAATCCGCTCAGAACATAATATTAAAAATTATTTTTTCAGAATAAGAAGGGATCTTTTATTGTGATTACAATGAGTGTGCGTCGAGATCTCGAAGTGTAAATAGTAGCATGAAAGTAAGTAAATAATTTATTGAATGTATAAAAAGATCACAATACATATATATAAATCGCAGACGACTTCTTGCCTATTTTCTGGCAGGATTTCAATTGATTTGAGAGTGAATATTGCTTATGAGTTTAAAAATGCCTTAGTCATAGAGGAATTTCAATTGCATGGCACAGGAAGATATTCATTTTTGAATAATTCTTGCTCGTATATGACGTCCGTTCATGATAAAAATCATGTGGCACACTGTATATTCCGTATAAAGTTTGTACGTTCAGCTCACTTGCGTCCGTTTTTCATGTTGCACTCTGTATATATACTTATATAGTTTGTATGTTTAGCTCACTTGATGCGTCCGTTCATCACGGAAATCATGTGGCACTCTGTATATATCCGTATATATTTTGTATGTTTAGCTCATTTGATGCGTCCATTTATCACGGAAATCATGTGGCACTCTGTATTTATCCGTATACAGTTTGTATGTGCAGCTGACTTCATGCGTCCGTTCATCACGAATATTTTTCTAGTTTTGTGCGTCCGTTAATAACAATTAATAACAAGTAGTCTACCATAGTAAACATTAAAATGCGCGCATAATATGTAACGTAAAGAAAAAAATACTTGTATTTTTATATGAACTTTGATAAACTTTTTTTTTAATTAAACGGTTTTATATGTACTAAAAGCTAAAAAAAAAAAAAAAAAATACGTGGGGCGAATAGAATTTATATTACTCAGATAACGCTGCCGCTTTTCTTTGTTGCTTTTAGTACATATGAACGCGTTTAACTTTAAAATATTATATTTATTTATATATTTTCAAGTTTTTAGTTCTTTATTTAGTTATTTCTAAAGTATACTGTGTTCTACTTGTCAAGCCCTTTCATTTGATACCCATATTGAGGGTATTGAAAAAAGAGTAATCTGCCATTTTGTGGTGGTGGCCACCTTGGATTTGAAATTTTTATAGTTATTTTTATTTTACTAGTTGCGCACTTCCATTTGATATCCACATTTAGGGGGTTGAAAAAATAAGAGTAATGCTCCAGTTTCTGGCGGCGGCCATCTTCGATTTACAATGATGCTGAATATACTTAATTGTATTTTCAACAGAATTAAAGTTTGTACCAAATTTCAGATCAATCGGTCAACAGGAAAGGGGTAAAACTTAAATTACTAGATTTGACCCAAACAATTAAAATCAATAAACAGGTTAAGCTAAACAAAACTGTTTAATTAGTAATAATTAAAAACCGTTTAAAATAAAATAAATAAAAAAAAAACAAGTTAAACGGTTTTATTTTTACTAAGAGCTACAAAATAAAATTTAATTGTGTATTTTACCATCAAGCTTTTAGTTTTTTATTTAGTTATTTCTAAAGTGTAAGGTAAATGTACCTATTTCCGCGGCTTTTCACCAAAACTCGAAAAGACGTTGAAAATTAAGCATTTACTGAACCTTTCGGACGGTTTGGCTATTTTTATCACATGCTTTATTGTTTTTACTTTTAAAATAGACTAAATGATTTATTATTGGGTTAAAATTTGTATTCAAAATTAAATTAAATCTGAAAAAAGTCCTAGGCACCTTATTCCGATTTAAAAATCCTTATTCCGATGTGTTTGGTCCCCAATCCCGAGTGTACATTATGCATAGTGAAAAGTGTAATTATTGTAAAAGAAAAATAGGTAATTTTTAAATACCTATTTTTTTTTTAAGTTTTCGTAACATATTGCGCGCGCATTTTTATGGTTACTATGGTAGACTACTTGTACGGAACCTTGTCTACGCAAGTCTGACCCGCACTAGACCAGTTTTTATTGTTATTAACGGACGCATCAAGTGAGCTAAACATACAAACTATATACGATATATACAGATTGCCACATGATTTCCTTGATGAACGGACGCATCAAGAGAGCTAAACATATATAGAGAGATATATATAGAGTGCCACATGATGTATATGATAAAGGGACGCATGAAGTGAGCTGAACGTACAAACTTTATACGGAATATACAGTGTGCCAAAAGATTTTTATCATGACGGACGTCATATACGAGCAAGAATGATTCAAAAATGAATATCTTCCTCTTTCATGTAATTGATAATGCAAGAAGTCGTTTGCGATTTATATATCATCATCATCATCATCATCATGTCAGCCTTTAGAAGTCCACTGCTGAACATAGGCCTCCTCCAAAGAGCGCCATGACGAGCGATCCTGTGCCACCTCCATCCACCGACTTCCTGCGATGGCTACAATGTCGTCGGTCCATCGTGTGGGGGGTCTCCCCACACTTCGCTTGCTTGTTCGTGGTCGCCATTCGAGAACCTTTATTCCCTAGCGGTTGTCGGTTCTGCGAACTATATGGCCTGCCCATTGCTACTTCAACTTGCAAACTCTGAGAGCTATGTCGGTAACCTTCGTTCTTCTACGGATTTCCTCATTTCTGATTCTATCACGTAGTGAAACAACGAGCATAGCTCTCTCCATTGCACGCTGCGCAACTCTTAGCATTTGTATGAGACCAATAGTTAGCGACCACGTCTCAGTGCCGTATATATATCTATATATATATCCGTATATATATATATGTGAGCAATAGGCTTCCCACTAGGATTCCCTGTCTTGGGTGTTTATTAAAATTGACGCAAACAAGACAAAACAATTAACCAAAAAAATTGCAAAAAGTTACTAAACAACTTAATTGGGCCAGCTTAACTCAATGAAAATATTTTCATCTTGAGTTTTTAACGACCAGTTGGTCTAGTGGCTAAACATACACTTACGAATATTACATCCATGACACGGAAACAATCATTTCTGCACTTCACACAAATGATTTCACTTTGCGGGATTAGAACCAACAACCGTTTGATTTCGTAGTAGGTATGTCTATGTGAGATGAGTAGAAATGATTGTTTCCCAGTCATGGATGTAATATTCGTATATGTATGTTTATCCGTTATCTAGTACCCATAGTACAGCGTATCCTAGTTTGGGGTTAGGTAATTGGTGTGAATTGTCCCGAATATATGTTTATATATTTATTACAGCAGTTTGAACTATACCTACTGAAGAGCATATGGTTGCTGGAGCCGTGTCGACTTTACGATGTTCTCCAAGAAACTACCACCTTTATGAGCTTTCCAACTAATCATTGGATCTTTAGAGAACTGTGTTACGTTCAAAGTTCGGGGTTATTATATATAACTCTGTCTCAGAGATGTCTACTGGTGTTGAAGCCGCGTAATGATTTTTAACGTTATTTTGCATTAGTTGTCGGTAACATTACGCTGAAATTGTAAATATAAATTATCGACAATTTCGACGGGTAGTTTGTATGAAATCATTTATTTTTGTTGAATTATTTCTATCCAGTGAGGGTAGTTTATAGTTGTATTGCTGCTCGCTGGTTTGCCCACTAGTTTTCAACCTAAGTCGACCTGTGAAGCACGCAAAACGTCACTATAATGCTTAATCATGTCAATCGCCACTTTGGCCAATAAACATTGTTGGGTCTTTTGTGCAGCTTTTTACCACTCTAATGTTTTTTTTTATTAAATATATTATAACAAGAAACCAGTTTTGTAGGATGTCAAAAAATGTCAATAACCAAAATAAAACACAAAATGAATGCTTAATTATGTCAACAATGGTCAATAGTATAAAAGTCAGAACTGTCTGCTCTCTTCTATCAAATTACAAACAAAATTATGCCATACGCCACTGACAGATCACTGCTTTATGCCACGTTCAATGAAACTGACTCATAGTTAGTAAATCTTTGGTCAAAAGTGATAATCGTATTTACGGCTACGAATAAATAATAAGTCAGGAACTCTAATTCAGAACAAATGTCACAATAAAAGTGCCCCTACTTCAAACCAAAACGACGTAAGATTCAAAGTACGAATCACTTCCGAGGTTACAAATAGACATGCTTGGTGATTGGTTTAAATTCAGAACGAAAGCAGGAATTGGTTCACGCGCGTAATGCAATGTCTGCTATGACAGCTGAGTCATAGCGGCGTGGACGATGTTATGCAATAAGTGGACCGGACCAAGTCAGTAATAAAACAATATTACTGTACAATGTTTTTTTTTTTTGGCTCACTTTTTACAATTCATTAAATTCTTTGTCCCACGAAATATAATTAATTTAGTAAGTTTTTGTCCAGAAGACATTAAAAGAGAATCTTTCTTCGCAATGTAGTGAAGACGGATTCTGAGAAATTTAAAACGGAATGTCCTCCTGTCAGCCTGTGAATTTAGAGCTGAGGTTCAAGTTCAGTAAATTATTTTTATATATTTCCATAAACTGTCAGGCGTTTGGGTTATTGTTGCAACGGCCGTGGTTGCGGATCACTCCAAAAACAACTCAATATGATCTTGGCTTAATATGGTTAAATAAATTTCTATATTTGTAACTCTACTAGCCGTGCAAAAAGTAATTTAAAACTTGAAATACATTTTGACTCCTCATGAGTCCTAGAAGTCCAGTTTTGGACTGAGTTTTGGTCAAAGGTTTCAAAGAGTTAGTATATACTGTTACTCTTTGTCCATTTACTGTTCGAGTTTTTTTTGACTGCACATTGATTTAGAGGCCTTTAATATATTTTTCGCTTTGATCCAAAACGTCATGTAGTTTTTCTTTTTCTACCACTGAAAAAGGGTGTTTAAACCCGTATCGGTCGGTCTTGAATTTAGTATGTCGAAAAGGTTGTTAAACGTTTCTAAAAACCTAACAGTTGCATCTGTTTCTTGAAAATCAGGCATGTTTAACTGTTGCGAACCAAACTTAATCGCATCAGATACACTTTGACTTAAGGTTTGAATCGCTAGTTTCACGTTCATGATATTATTTCGGAAGTATAGATGCCGATTTGACAATTTATTCCCAAAATGCAATCCAACGATATCTTGAACATTTTTCAGTTTCTGCAAATGTGCCCACTCAATTTTTTTCTTGTTTTTATCTACGAGTGTATTTTTCCTCTAATGTGTTACGCACAAGTTTCACCATATGAAATGGATCTAATATTACAAGTACTGGGTCTCCGGTAGATGGGTGGTCAAAAAACGATTTTGAATTGTTTGTGTCTTCAAAATTGCAATCCAACATCTTAGCCGTAGCGATGTTAGATGCACAGCCATCAAAGATCAAAGTAACTTTTGACTTTTTCCTTTTAAGGGCTAAAACTATATCGTCCGAAAAATCATTCAATGCAGTATTTTCTGTAGTATCGCCAAATCCATTTTTCTTCAATTGGGATAAAATATTTTAAGTGAAATATTCTTCATAGTTGATCTTTTATTTGGGCGTTGTAGATTTCTGATCTGTGATAGTCGTTGAACTTGCTCCATAGTAATGTATCCTCCTACGAGTAGGACGGCGGCACCGTCTACGCGAGAACCCAAGCTGGAAATCGGTTGCGACTGAATTACTTCCTCACTGAGCTATCTAATCTAATTTGGTACATCGCATTGGGCAATTCCCAAAATACATACAGGGCTTCTTTTTCTTGCAGAGGAGCAAACAAATGATCTTTTGATAATGCGTAGTGTAAAACGCTCACCGGAGTGACTAAATTGCGAAAGGCGGCCAGCAAAAACTTGATGCTAAGAGCCGAAGGTTAGGCTCTGTGGCATTATTTGGGAGAGGCTTGTGTCCAGCTGTGGACGAGTACATGCTGATAGTGATGGTAACGAGGGCAATGCAGCTTTGCAGAATAATTTGCAGCCCACAGTTCTGGGGGTGGCCATATAATAGATCTCGTTTTAATCCAATGTACGACTTTATAAATGTACAAAAGTCAGAAAAACCCGCTTTTTCGACCCATAATCCATCAGCATAGTCTCAATCGTATTTGACGTTACAGTTTGTGTTGGACTGCTGACTTCATATACTGTTAAACTGCTATTCTGAAAATATCTCTTAGTACAGCAAAATAAATTGAGAAAAATGAGCTGATAGCTACTCAGTGAGAATCTACCTACTCATGTCAAAATAAACGGATACAGTCAGTCAACTCGCAGGCTCAGTTTTAAATTAATCAACAACATAAAGTTTTACATTTAATCTGTCCCCGAGGCTGGATCTCTGATCCCGTTAATCCCGTTGATCCGTGATTGTCTCGTACTACTGCAATGTATTTCGTCACCATTCCTTAATGACCCTGCGGGGCTACTTAACAGTTTTATAGGGTCTTTGTTACCACGATTACCTCCTCCCCTCCCACCCTCTAGAATTGGAGTAAAGTTAACGACACAGATTGAATTAATGACCGTCATAACAATACCTAGCTGTCTCGGACGCAAAACGATGAATTTTCTTAACGCGTTGAATGGTTTTCTATTGAGAATGGATTCTGAAATTTCAGATGTTGTATGTAATTAAATGATAATAGATGAAATTACTTTCAATTCTACTGTTCCTTCGTGTTTGTATTTTGGCACGAGAACTATTTTAATAATAATGATAGAATTTATAGTCTGAGCGCTTTTTACACGACTGCCCAAAAAAACGAGTGTAATGTTTTTAGGATTCATGTAAGTATGTATGTATGTATGTATGTATGTATGTGAGTTTATTTAATCCACCAAAACTTTTAAATACCTGAACAGATTTAGACGTATGGAGTATCGTTAGAATTTTTACATTTCCCAAGTAACAAATATATCCTATATATATTTTTCGAATAAAAAAACAATGTGCTATGTTTGTTGACGTGTAACATCTAATGGCACTGTACGGGGGTAACGCCCACTGTTGGCGTGGAGATCGAGCGACGGCGACGCGCGACGTGGCGATCGAGTGGTTCCGCGACGCGAGCATTCCGCAACACGAGCGATCGGGGCTAGTCGGCCCTTTCCGCCTCAGCTCAGACATATTAAAGTCATAAACCATCACATGAAGAACGAAAAAGAAAAACAATAACAAGAAGAACAAAAGAACAAACAAACAAGAAGTACAAAAACAAGAAGACCAAGAATAAGAACAAAAAGAAGAAGAATAAGAACAAAAAGAAGAAGAACAGGAACAAGAAGAACACGAAGAACAACAAAAAGAAGAACAGGAACAAGATGAACGTAAACAAGAAGAATAAGAACAATATGAACAAGAAAAAGAAGAAGAACAAAAAAAAATATTGTTAATTTACAGTTGAGCAATGAGAGCGCACGGTACAAAACGTTTTTTTTTAAATCATTTTTGCCATGAGACCTACGACGGCAGTTTTTTTATGTTTGTTTGTTTGTATGTACTTTTCTTAGGCGCGTCCCACACCGTAAACAGTGTGATAGATTTTTATAAATAAGATATCATTGGATTCGTCTTGATCACAAGAGTGCTATAAATTGTATATATAAAGTGTCATAAAAACTAACATGGTGGATTACAGCTGCCAAATTGTATTTCCGACGGAACAAAAAATGACCAAAACCTATCGAGTAGGGTATCAAAATAATGGTCTTCAAAAGTCTATTTCAATAATATACATAGGTACAATTCTTATAAATAAACAGCAGCAATTGTCGTAATTCTTCAATTATAAGTAGTTTATACTAGCTGTACCCACGGCTTCGCACGCATGGCCATTTCTCTAGGTTAAAAGAACTAACTATTCCAAGACCTAAAATAACAATATACTAACATTTAAACAAAATTCCTGCAGCCGTTAAAAAGTTTTTATCGATTACTCGGCTGCTACTGATTGGATTGAGATAATAAGTAGACCAGTTTTTAAGTCAAACCTTAAGCTATCCAACAGTGACCGCATCGCAATCGATCCAGTAGTTTTTACGTGATGCGTGACAGGCTAACAGACAAACAGAGAGACACGAATTTTAAAAAATGATTCTTTTAAAAATGATATAGCACCCTAGTTTTTTTAAATCTTTTTTTTTACAGTTTTTTTCGTGCTTACTGTTTTATATACATCTACACTAATATTATAATGAGAAAAGATTTGATTGTTTGTTTGTTGGTTTGTTTTTTTGTTTTAATGGATAAACTCAAAAAATACTGAACCGATTTTAAAAATTCGCCTGTAGATAGCTACATTATCCTGAAGTAACATGGACAGCATTTTATTTTTCAAAAAAATTGAGATCTCTACGTAAATTACAATAATGTAATCGAAGGTATCAAATATACAGAACGGAATGACGTTTCTATGAAAACGAAATAACAAAAACACAGTTGCCATGGAAACGAAATAATTACAAGTCTGTCAAGTTCGTGAGTAATACAGTTGTCTATGGTCAAAAATCATCACGATCGTTGCTGTCAAAGATTTTGAATTACGTTTACTGGCGTATTTTTGTAGAAGTTACGATGGGTATAAAAACACTAAGTTAGAAAAATGCCACGGTGTGTGCACGTGGCACTACCCGTGTGAAGCCGGGGCGAGTCTATAATTATAAGTAAAGATGCCCTTCAGTTTTGGGCAGAACAATTAAAATATGTGTTTCATTACATTTAATCAAGCCTATAAATCAGTACCGTGACATACCTACTGACTGACTGACTGACTGACTGACAAAGCCCAGCCTAAATCGGTGGACCTAGGTATATAAAATTTAGAGGAATATTCCTTGAGTATCCTAGAGGTGAACTACGAAAGTAACTATAAACCGTAAAACATGAATACCAACTCCAAATAAAATACCCCTATCCTGCGGGGACCCTTTAACTTACCGATCAGAAAAGTATCCAGTGTCCTACCTCGTAGTATGAACTCAAATCATGCCAACTTTCATTTGAATTCATTCACTAGTTTCAGACAGACAGACAGAAAACAGACAAAAAGGAAAAAAAATACAGTTTTGGCTTCAGTAAGAACAATAGATAAGGCCTCCAATTTTTTATACTAAATATCTTCAATGTACAAGATTTGGACCCATATCCCGCAGAAACCCTTTATTTTTTCGGTATATAAGGTATCCTCAATTCTCACTCATCATATAAACTATGAGTGTGCCAAGGTGCATCAAAACCTTTTTTTTGTCTATCTGTCTGACAACTGTTTTATAGGCATGATTACACTGATGTAATAAAACGCATATTTTTCTTATTCTGCCCAAAAGTGAAGGGCATCTATACTTATAATAAAGTTTTGTTTAAATGTTGGTATATTGGTATTTTAGGTCTTGGAATAGTTTTACAGTTCTTTTAACCTAGAGAAATGGCCACGCGTGCAAAGCCGCGTGTACAGCTAGTTAATAATAATTTTAATTATTTTATTTGTAAAGGTAGACTTCTTTTATACAGCTCCTTTACAAACAGGCCTTCAGGCGACCTGACAAACTCTGACACCGAGGCCAGCACTACCAAGCAAGTAAATCCGTATAAGTCGGTGTTGTGGTTCAAAGTAAACGGATATGGAAAAGTACCGCGTACCGTTCATTTCTACGTTTTACAATGTTTAGACCCTTACAGACTGAATTTATGGAAACCCTCAGTGACCTTGATCGAAATTATTTAGGAAAACTATATACGCATAATATGTACGTACAAGTATTTCACGTTGTCAGCGTGCTTAGTATTTAATGCAGATAAGCTACAATTACGTCGAATAACGCCATCTAGTGGCTTCCTTCGAGTACATTTTACGAAGATTCTTGTCACGAGCTAATCTACTCGGCGTTGTCAAATTACTCGCGCTAATGCGTTACCGATAGCTACGGATAACGGCCACATCAAGGTTGATGACAGATTCTTTAATTATCGATTTTCAGTTTTGTACACGTAGGAGCAATATAGCAGTGGATTTGCATGCATCCTACGATTTTTTATCAAAGAGTTAATGGAATAAGATCTCGAAAGCAGCATCATGTTTCGTTTGTGTGTAAAATACTTTATAAAAGTAGCTTTTGCGAGTAGAAATCATTTGATCTTTACAATTTGATGATGCAAAGAGTATCCAGAGTGCGCGGGCTGTGCAGGCTAAAATAAATTAAATAGCCGATGGCGTTAAAAGTGATCTAAATAGATCCTGTTTCTAATGTTTATGCGTCTAGTGTTTGTGACCATGTCAGTTTTAAACTAAATAAATTGAAACAGGTTGAAAATAGAAAATAGGTGCATGCATGAAGTCGATAGCATCAGATATTTCACACCAAACGTTACAGGCGCGCGTGAAGAAAATGCGGTTAAATAAGGGGGCTTATTAAGTTTCCATAGTAACATTTCTAATACAGATATTATCATACTAATTGTGTTATACTGAAATTAAAGCCCCAAGCGCCCCACTTGCCATGATCACTTGAAACTGAAGCCGCGGCTCATCTGTATGTATAGCCTGTAAGATATCAGTTGCTGTGATAATACGTCATGTGTTACAAACCCTGCCGAACTAGGTAAGTATATGTGCAAATTGACGGAGTATCTCACGGTGCACTGGTGAGATATTTATGATGCGCTCATTTGGTGTAATTCTATGTGGAACAAAATTAAAATTATTTAAATACAAAACAAAACAAACATACAAAAAATAAAAAATAGAGGCAAGAATACAAATGTTATTTCTTCATTAGCAATTGCGTCCTTAAAATTCCTTCCCATTTAGAGTTTCCTCTGCATAAAACAAAAAAAAACTGAAATGCTCCAACTTTAATTCAACACCTGTAATTATTATTCTCACCAAAACAACGTCCATCCTTCAAAGGTGTTTTAATAAAGTTCTTTGAGTCACAGTACTGTAACGCACGGCCAGAGCGGCGCCTACACACAAACACAAATGCCGACAAAAAGTAGAGGCAATAATGCACCGGCTTTGCAAAACAAAATTAACTCGTTTCCACTGTAATACAACTTCATCGCAATGAAAACCTTATTGTTTCAGGCATAAGGTGGAAAGTTACGTAAAGATTGCGACGTGAACCTGTGTTTCAGTGCCCGGACGGTATATTACAGGAATAGTAAGGATTACACCACTGGTACAGAGTAGAGGGGGACAGAACGTAAAGTTGTGTGCGTGTACATATTGCCACGTGAACCTGTGTTTCAGTGCTCGGACGGTATATTACAAGAAATACTAAGGATTACACCGCTGGTACAGAGCAGAGGGGACGACAGAACGTAAAGTTGTATGTGTACAGATTGCCACGTGAACCTGTGTTTCAGTGCATGGACGGTATATTACAGGAATAGTAAAGATTACACCACTGGTACAGAGTAGAGGGGGACAGAACGTAAAGTTGTGTGTGTACAGATTGCCACGTGAACCTGTGTTTCAGTGCCCGGATGGTATATTACAGGAAATACTAAGGATTACACCGCTGGTACAGAGCAGAGGGGACAGAACGTAAAGTTGTATGTGTACAGATTGCCAAGTGATCCTGTGTTTCAGTGCATGGACGGTATATTACAGGAATAGAAAGGATTACACCGCTGGCACAGAGCAGAGGGGGCTAGACTATAAATTTTAAACAGTTTCAATATGTTTTAAACTGACATGATCATTAACTCTTGAAATATAATCACGTCTTCTTCGTCGTGTCGATGGTACATCATATATTTTTATCATTATCACAAGAAATAAACCCGCGTAGAAAGATATTAAAGAAAAGTATCTCTATGCGCATAACTTAGATTTAGATTTCTCTATTCAAACTTTGCCACTTTGACCGATGGCTCTTACGTAGACTATCGTATCAACAGAAATGGCAATATTCATGATTTGAGATTGATTCATTTTCAATTTTGATATATTGATTTCTTACGTATACTATCGTATCAACAGAAATGGCAATATTCATGATTTGAGATTGATTCATTTTAAATTTTGATTTATTGATTTGGCAATATTCATATCATTCTGTACGCGGAAAACGCGCATGACTACGCTTGTTGCACAAATCACTCAGTTTTCCTAATTACGGGGTTATGCAAGGTATTTTTTATAGCGAAAAGTAATTTCTTTAAAAATAAGTAGGTATTTGAGGCTTTATTCAAGACATCGAATAATTGTCTAAACGAAAAATTTGAATCACGGACGGGGTTCGAACCCGCATCATTCCATGCGTTATCCTGGGAGCGAAAAATTTGTAGTAGTAAGTACCTGTCACGGTAGCCAAACTTGATAAAGGCATGTGCCGCGCAGAGACACGGAATGATGCGGGTTCAAACCCCGTCCGTGATTCAAATTTTTCGTTTAGAAAATTATTAGATATGTTCTCGCTTAGCATGTTTTAATGCTAAAATCATATAAACACTTTATTCAAGACCTCAAAAACTGTGTGATATGCATGAAGATCGACGAGGACAGAAAGTAAAGTTACGGGTTTTTATTTTCCAATATGAAGAGCAATATAGATAAATAAAATTGTATGTCACACATGCGAGTTTTTACGCCGCCCATTAAATGAGGTATTGTATCGTATCTTTTACATACGATTACTTACGTGGCAATCAGACGTGTTTATTATTGTTCGTTTCTATTACTATTGTTTACGTTGATAAATAAGTTTTTTTTATCCTAAATATGAAATACAATAGTTTACAATACAAATACACTTTATTGCACAGTTTACATGGCAGTTAAAAAATATATGATGTCCTATGTTCAGTTTTTTATTTATGTTAGAGTCCCCAATACCAGATATAGGTATTTCTAAAGCACTGATAGAGTCAGAAGGGTATTTCCTTTTCCTGTGCGTGATTCAACTCTGAATAGACACATAAAATGCCATAAGTATGGCATAAGGCATACGAGTAGAGTTATTTATTAGGTCTATTTATAATATTCTATAAATACCAATGTGGCATGCAATATAATTTACAATGACTAGCTTAATATTCTTATGTTTACAAAATAAAACTAGTATTTTGCTAATGATAAAAGAGTAAAACGATTAAAAATGCTTGATATTATTAAAATTCATTAAAAACACATGTAAATAATAGAATTAAAAAAACAAAAAAAAAGTTTGGAAGCTCTTAGCGTTAATACCGCCAATTGTACCTATAATCTAAGTGTTTTCCTGTCTGTATCGTTTGATTTCTTGGTGTCAATAAAATTTAACCTATCTATCTATATATCTATCTATAAAATTATGTCTTTGATAAAATTTGAAATAGCCATACCTAAAATAAACAATGTAATGATGTGTACCTAAAATAAAAGTTAATTATTATATAAAATTTGTCTAGTATTAAAATTAAAATTCACGAACATAAACAATGTGATCAATAATTTAAACGCAGTTTCTTAAAATAATCAATTGGTACAAATTTGATACTATCTAGTAGATGATTAAGTAAAATAATGGGGGTGTAAAACGCACTATTATGGAAGAGTTTCATTTCAGGGTGTGTAGTAAGAGCTGGAGTTTTTTATTCGTGCTCACGGTATAGACTGTCGACTTTGCTTATACATAAAAATTGTATTTTTTTTAAATTTTGTGTCTGATTATTATGAAAATTGAAGCACTTTTTTCAAGATCTATAAATTCCAACGCGTGTTCTACCATCCTCACAGCCTCTTCTGTACGCATAGTACGAGTTTGCACATTAAGAAAACGGAAAAAAGTTTCGTGAGCTCGCTAAACTAATAGTTTTGGGTGTAATCGGTAGGACGAGTTCACGTTTTCAAATGAAGTTTACACGATAAAAAATTTCGCTCGATGGAACGAACTTCACACTACATATTTCTATCTCTCTTCCTCAGAAGCAAAAAAACGAGACAAAATATAGTCCTCCGTATTGGTGTTTGACGTTTTGTTTTTCGTTTGTAGTTATTATCTGTGGTTTTATTGGGATAAAATGATTATCAATTTTAGTTAAATTGAGGTGATAAATAGAAATAACGTATTCTTCTGATTCTCCCGGTACCTTGGGTCTTATTTTCGTTCAGTATTAACGAAGTTACGGACCAAAGTAATCCAACAAAACCCCGGTACTTATTTTATATCGATTTTATGCCCCAAGTACGACATCTAGCTTCGATATATGCTTGATTTTGATCATTTTTAGCCTGAAAATGATCAAAATCAAATCGCACTGCTGGACTAAGTGTTTGTTTTATCAATTGAGTCGTAGGTATTTGGCGAAATATAAATCGAAGTGACATCATTACGACATTAAAATTGTAAAGTAGGTAGGTAGATTGATGTTTCACACTACAATGTATTTTTTTAACTATTGTTGTAGGTACGTACTACAAATATACAAAATACAAGTTCGAAATAAGATAAAGTAGGTAAGTATATTCTTTACTATTAAACCTTGGTCTCTTTAGAGATTCTTTGAGAGTTCCTGAGACTTGAATTTTCCCGCAGAGAGAGTATTGCAGAGAAACACAAACCCTTCTTAGTGAGCCGATACCTTTGCACTAAGTGCGTATCAGAGATGTGTCTGGCTATAAAGAATCTCCACCTACGTATAAGCTCATGTTGCTCCTCTTCACGTGGTTAACTTCTACAGCCTCCGAGGCTAACCTCCAGGCAAGATACCGTCTCGTTATCATAATAAAATAAAAAATCACAAGATCTCATGAAGCTCTCACGAAAATTTATATAACGAGTAACAATACGTTGAAAGTAATCAAATACGTCAAAGTTTACTATCGCAAACTTGTCAAAGTGGCAACTCGTACTGCTAAAATGCAAGGAATGCTCGTAAACTTTATTTCGAATTCGAATACTACCATTTGATAAAACCCGTTCTACCGATTTTAGTTCCTGCAAGTTACCGCTAGAGGCGCTGCCAGTAAATGTATGGAACTAAACAAAACTACATTTCATTTTTAAAAACTAGAAAAACTTGTACTGGAGACTAATGCCATGTCTAGCATGCTAACCTAGCATGTTTACTCACTGCATGATAACTCCCTTGACAATGCGGAAAATATATCTCAGAACTGACAGATTAAGCAATAAGGATTTTCGAGTCACATTAACCCGCCACTACACCGGCAAACTGCCCGAAGTCAGCCTACACGAAATCTAAAAAAGCCTTTAACAGCTTAAAAATGGAAAAGCCCCAGGGGAAGATGGAGTTACTTCGGAACTAATGAAAGTGGTAAGAAGATCTTTATTTCAAGAGCTACAAAAGTTGTTTAAGTTTGCTCTGAACGATGGGAGAACTCCAAAGTCGACAAAAAAAAACAAAAGAGTTAAAAATTAAGACAAAAGGCTCTTTAAAAAATAAGTGTCTCTTCTGATATACGTCTACAAGCTGTTTGATGGTTGTCTCGAATGTCTTGAATCGTCTAGTTAGAAGACGCGATGAATTTCAGCCTCCAGAGTAGGCCGGGTTTCAAGGAAGTTACAGGACCATAGACCACATCCATATAGTGTGGCAAGTTATACAGAAGACCGAAGAGTGTAACCAGAGTGTCTTGCTATGGACTATGACAAAGCCTTTGACTCTGTCAAAAATTAAGCTGTTCACGAGTCCCCATAGTGATACCAAGTAAACTGACTAAACATCGAGATGGTGAAATGTTTCACGATGCTGCGACTATATCCGATGAAGTCCGGCAGACTAAACATGACCAGATGCACAGGGGAGTGAGACATGGTGCTTATATCCCCGACTTGTTCACTTACGGGAAGATATGTTAAGGAACGAGCATAAACATAAATAGAAAGTATATCTCACCTCTACGATTCGCCGATGATGTTGTCTGAGTAGCTGCAGACTCTATAACAAACGCTGACTGACCTGGCTAATGCCCCTAGTAGCAGCATTAGATAATTTTTGGTGAATTATATGTGCGACTTGGTTATGCCTATGAGTGTAGTCAGTTTGGGTGAGGGTGGGGCAAGCACTAGTAATGTGTTGGATAGTCTCGGATTGACGGTGATATTTTCTACACTTATCATTGAGGGTATTATGGTTTTGATTATGTATTTTCTGTATTTTTTTGTGTTTATGACTTGGTCTTGAATAGCTATCATGAAGCCTTCTGTTTCGAAAAATAGAGATCCTAACTTAAGCTACTGGTTTGAAGCTGCTATGTCTACGTGAGGTAATTCAAGGTCGTGTATGTGACGTCCATGAAGTTCCTTTTTACGCCATCTTTCTACTTTTTCTGTCTCTTGGTCTTTCGCAGGTTTGTATTGTATATCTCTTTGGTTCAGATTAAATGGTGTATATTTATTATCTAACTAAACTATTTCTTTGTGTATTAGACATGAATCTGTTTCTTATAAAATAATTTCCGTAAATTTCTGACTTGATTGTCCCATAATAATTTTAAATCTATTAGTCCTCTTCCTCCCTTTTCCCTTTTAACTGTTGTTCCTTCTATTGCCGATTTTGGGTACAGATAATTATGCTTCGTGAGAGTAGTTCGCGTTTTTATTTCCAATCGGTTTATATCTGTGGCTGTCCATTTAATTACCCCGAAAGAATATGTAAGAACTGGTATAGCGTATGTATTAATAGCTTTGAAGAGATGTTTAGAATGTAACTGTGTTTTGAAAATTTTATTTAATCTTCGAGTATATTCAGTTATTAGATTGTTTTATTTTAGTGTGACTTGTGGTATTTGATTGGTGAATTCCGAGATATTTATATATGTCTGTTAGGTCCATTATTGTAAATGTATTGTTTGCGTCGGTATCTTGATTACTATTGAATTTTTCAATTTTGCCGTTTGTGATATGGAGAGTTTTATATTTATTAAGCCCAAAAGTCATTTTTATGTGATTACTGAATTATGTTGTTATGTCAATTAAATTCTTCAAGGTTTTTTAGATTTTACAAACAATTTGATATCATCCATATACATTAAATAGGTGATGGCTGTATTAGTTGTCAGTTGATACCCGCTATTAGTACTATTGAGTAAGTTGCAGAGGGGATTGAGGGCAAGACAAAACCATAAGGACTTGGAGCGTCTTCCTGATAAATGCAATTTTTGATAGGAATTTCGTCAGTCGTAACTGAAGCAAAGTTGGTCGATAGATGTAACGAAGTCCTCCATTCAATCATGGCCCTTCTCAGAAAGTCAATAATATGGGGACTAATTTTGTATATTTGTAAGACTCGTAATAACCAGGAATGTGGCACGCTATCGAAAGCTTTTCTGTAATCTATGTACGTAATATTGAGATTTCGTTTGTGAGTATCGGAATGCTTGAGTACCGTTGTGTCTACTAGTTGTTCTTTACACCCTTTGTGGTTGCTCCTACACCCTTTTTGTTCTTCTGACAAAATGTTGTGAGACTCTAAATGGCTATTGATTCTGTTTGATGTGCAAGATGTGATGAGTTTGTATAGGGTTAGCAAACATGTGATGGCTCTATATTGTGAAGGATTTGCGGTATCACTGCTCTTAGGGAGCATATATGTGATGCCTTTTGTGATAAACTTTGGAAGTTCTTGATTGCCTTTTATAATATCTGTGATGGTTTTTGCTAATATGTCGTGGAGAACGAAGATTTTTTTGTACCAGTAGTTATGTACTATAGTATATAGTATATCTGTGTCCAGTGTATATATTTTTAGGTGCAATAAAGTATTATCTATCTATCTATCTATCTATCTATGTAAGCTATCTATTTCTGCTGCTTTCCAATTTTTTGTTCTTTTTGTAATTTCTGCTATTTCTGCCTTTTGTGAGCTCCTTAAATTCCATCATCCCAATATTTTGCCAACTACTTTCTTCTACGCTTATCCATTCAGCTTGGTTGTTGTGATCTCTTTGATATTTCCAGATATCAGTCCAATAATTTTTGAGTTCTTCTGCTGAAGGTGTTTCATTACAATCGTTATTAATCAGTTTGCAGTGTCAGTTTCTGATATTTCTGTGAAATCCTTTTTCATTACTAATAAACAATTTGTTGTCCTTTTTTCTTTGTAAAGCTGTAAGGTATCTACTTAGTCTCTGTGATTTTAATGCTAATTTTTGTTTCAATGTGTCTAAAAACTCCTATAGTCTAGCATTATCTTTTTCGTGTGAAGAATGAACCTTTGTTTTTTTGAAAATTTCATGAACCGCTTTAGGTACTTTTTTGAACTGTTATTATTAATATACTGAGTTAATTTCCCTATATTGGCACGTAAGTTTTTTGATATAATTTTCTATTCTTACTTGCCAGCATGGTTTTTGTGAATTGTCTTTACGGGTTTGAGAAGAAAAGTTGTGATTTCTAATTTTGTAGCCTACATTTTTGCTTATTACAAGTGTGCTGCAGTAAATGAGAGTATGTATTGTTTTTTTTTTCAGAATCTATTGGGTAAAATCTACCAAGGATTTGTTTGTTAAATACTTCAACAAAGCCGTAAAGTTTTTTATTTTCTCTTAATCGTGGACGAGTTGTAGGGTCCGTACCTCTTTATTGGATAAGTGCAGTTCTAGCTGATCAATGAGTTCCTGTGTAGGTATGTCAGTAGTAATAAGTTCCAATGTTTGTTCCTGTCCTACTTGTAATAGTGAAGTTATATTAGGAAGTGAATTTGTTTGTGTTGACGTATGAATTGAATCTTCTGTGGTTGAGTTTTGAATAATAGGAAATTGCTGTGTTTGGGACGCATTGTTAGATGACGTATGTAAGAGATTGTTGGCAGGTTCAATAGTATTTGTTTGTGATGGAGTGAGTTTAAAAGTTGATCTGAGTCTGTAATTTCAGTAATTGAGTCTAAGTTTTGTTCTTGGCCAAGTTTATCCAAAACTTCTTTTTTTATGCTGTTGATGACTTCATCGGAAAGAAGTTTGTTTCTAATAATTACTCTTCTCTGATCTGCTATTCTCTGTGCTGATACATTTAGGTCCGGGTAATTTGATATGAACTGATCATGTAGATTTTTGCAGTACATTGTTCTGTCAGTCTCTATTTTGGTAATGTAATAGTACGTGCGCACGATAAATAGGTTAATTTCATTGCTCCATTTCATGCGTACTCTTGGTTTGCCAGCTTTATTGGTCGCGCCTATCGTCTACATCTACGATGTTGGCTGTAGTCCTTGAGGACATTTCCCCTCCCCCCGCGTCCCCGACTCCCGTACAGCTGAAGGTCCAGGAGTCACTGGCTAGCATGCTGTCACGCCCGTGGCCAGCTACAGACGTGCCCCGATGATCACCCCCGGGCAGCGGCCCTGTACGTACTTTTCTTTGTCGTGTCTCCATATTTATGGGTTACATTTTCCTTATTAGCCGTGTAAGTTTTATTTGTACACGTTGCTCGCCCCCAACGAGGTCAGATGTTCGATTCGGGCGTTAAGGTAGAATTTTTAGGGGCTTATTTTTTTTATTATTATTATTATATATTTTTAGGTAAATTCCACCCTGATATATTTATAAATTGTTGGGGTAACTTTGTTTTTATTGAGTAAACCAAGACATTTTAAATTTAACTTTATATTTTGGTGGCATGAAAGCACACTCAAGTTTAAAATTTGATTTAAATTAGAATAACATTATTGTGTTGATTTATAGCAATCAACCAAAGTTCTTGTACAAGATTGCATGTAACAAATCAAGGCTGACCGTATCAAGCATTGCGCGGACAAATATCTGGTCACCATTTTTGTTAAGTATATATACCGTTACAGAAGGAAGCAAGATGTCATTTGAAACAGGTTTTGATACTAAGGAAACAGCAGGTTCCTTTTTGTTGGCCTGCTCTGTGTGTAAAACAGTTTATGATCCTGTCTCTGCATTTTTTTCTGCTGTTCTGCATTTGAAGTTAAACTTATACTTACTACTATGTGCTTTTGGGCAATGACCCGTCCACCCACTGGCTTCACCCACTATTGGATACACGGGTAATTCGCATTTACCCCTCCACCCACTACATTAGAGTTTGAAACTATAGTCTGCGCCAGAAAGATTAACAATAAAGTGCATTGACCCCACGCCTTTTGCTAAAAGCAACGGTGTGTAACTTAAAATATTACCAATTTCGAACAAAAAAAAAACATTTCAACATCTTTTATTTCAATTCTACGTAGTTCCTACATACTAAAACAATTTTACGTAGTACATACTAGAACACACTTGATTTATTTATTGTTGTGTCGTATTGATGTCAGAAGTTTGGTATTTGGTAATCCGGATTCAAGGTATATGTTTGTTATTGTGTATTTATATTATATGTATATCAATATATAAGTGTTACGATACTTTTATTTGGGTAGGGATACTTTTATTTTGTTTAGCGTGGGGTTTTACTTTTGTTAATTTTACCATTTATTATTTGTCTGACTTACAGTTTTGGCGGAAGTAAGCTACATAATTTTATTTTGTTCATTTTAAATATGGATTTCCGTAAAGTAACGCCTGAATCTGTCAACTATATGCTTTCATTCATAATTTTTTTTTATTTTCTATTATTTCACTCGTTTAGCTATCCAAAAAAAAGTAGTTGACAAAATATTGTTTTATTATTATTTACAGGTACCTCTTCTGAAGCTTCTCTCTTATCACTGGTAAAAAAATAAAATCTATTTCTCTATCGGTTGGGAAACAAGAGATTATCATGAATACAAATTTGTAAAAAATACTTAGCCAGATACGTTTCCTTCGAACGAAAAAATGCTCGAAAAAACTTATGAGATCTAAGGAGTCAGCAAGAGAACTATTTTATCTTATCTTAGGAGCGTATATTGGCAAGATGGACAGTTTTGAAAAATAGGCCATAAGGACTCTGAATAAAATTTTACAAAGTTAACATGACCATTTACCTAACCTGAGTAAAACTACACTAAAACGCTTGTTGATCCACTAAAAATTCAAATATATTAATTGAAGCAGAAAAAGTGTCTTAATAGATAGCTCATAGATAGTTTTGTGGCGTACCAAATATTTAGAAGAAGTCCAAAGATCAAGAAAAAACATAGAATTGATGCTACTATAGATAGAAACGGGCATTGGCCGTGGCCTACCTGCTAAATTAACCTGGGTGGACCACAGGCACTTTTATTTGCCCGTAGTCTACCTGACAATGATGTATGCGACCTCTTCTCTCTTCAGCAGGCCTAGCATGGGGGTGGACATATTTTCCCCGGGGAAAGGGTAAAAATCGGTGGATATACAACGGGAGTAGCATTCTCTATGGTCACAAACTAAGAACGAGATACGGGTATGGTTAAATATTTTGACAAATCCAACATTCTTTCAAAAATCGTTCGTTCTTTTGATTTCCATTTCTGTGGCTTATAGATTATATTTTCTAAAATGTTCGGGCGTACCATTGACACATCCCGGACACTTTCCTAGATCTCTATAAAAAACCGCATTCTAACTACCAAATAGACAAGGTAGACAGTCAGTTTGTATACCTACGTTTTTTTTGTCCCGAAATTCAACGAGTCACGGGCATCTCAGATATACCGCCCACGCCAGAGAAATTTTCTTCCATTGTTTGCGTTTCTCGTATCAAAATATAATTATAAAATGCTAGCGACATTGTGGTTGTATGAAGACAAACTTTTATGCCCACCTTCAAGAGACGGTGATATATATATTCCCCGTCTTATGTTAAACGGAGAGTATTTTAATCTATGTTTTATGAGGTAGTATGGGAGTAGCGGGGGAGTAGCGGAGGAGTAGCGGCTCATAAAAACGTCAATAGATACATTTTCTCCTTTGATTTTATCCCTTTCCTCGATTGCCGTGCTTTGTAAGGTAGAGAAGAGAATTATTTCCACTGAGAAGTGAATAAAAACGGGGGAAAGATAATTTGTCCACCGTGCTAGGCCTGCTGTTGATGTTAACTTTTATTTTAAATTGAAATTGTATACTACTGACAGTTTCATAATTAATGCTTCAGGCAGCTTGTCTGATTCAGAAAGCTCATAACACAGCGAAGAACTATGTGGACACATGAATGACAATACAAATGTTTTTGTAAAATAAATGATATTGAATAATATTTTCGTTATTCATGTACCTAACTATTATTATGGTCTTATGTAACGAGAGTGAGGTGCTCTCGTAAGAGATAATGCCTGCGCATGCCCATTGCAGTACCCAAGAGTTTGAGTAACTAAGTCCTGTGCATCACTTCACAGGTGCATTACTTTGATACATTTGAGCGTTATCTAAATTTTTCACTAGCTTACCCTTCAATCGGAACATAGTAATGTTTAGATAGGTACTACACTTTACATTGGTACTTAAGCTTGGCGGCAGAATATTTGATATTCTGGTGGAACTCAGGTACAAGTAAAAAAAACTAATAAAATTCCTGTAATAAAAGGTCTGTCACCGCTGCTTGAACCACCGAAAGCTCAATGTACTTTATTGCCAATCTTTCTAGCAAAGACTATAATAATAAAAAAAACGTAACAAATTAAACATAGCTTATGCTCACGGTCTCGTACAAACAATTGAGGGTCTTCGAGTGCTGCTGTTTTGAACTCCGGACAGCTGAAAATAGCTTGAATATATTTATTACAAAAATTAACACTTTTTTTTTTACTTGTGTGGCAGCATTTTGTTAGCATTGATTTGTAGTTATTTTATTTATTTGTACTCTCCTATCAAGTACTCTTTTATTAAAAACTATCCTCCAACGCCATAGCACGAGGAATAGCAAAAATTTTGCCATGGAAAGCATCTTTTCAGAGTCCCTATCTAATTGATAAGCTCTGTTTGTGATATCTAACTTTCTTGTGAGAATAGAAATAAATAACATGTCCCGTGTATCAACGGGCTCATCTAAATTTTTCAGTACATGCAGTTGTTGCTGCACTGCAGACACAAATTACCTTATAGAGGCAGCTGTGCCTTTTTGCATAGTTCGCAAATCTAACATATTATTTATGTGATTTGTTATGGTACGTGCCTTATTATCAAAACGCCCGTTTTATAACTCTAGTGCTTCCCTGTAAGATTGATTCACTATTGACAAGTTGACAATGACTGCCAATGCGTCGTCTGTTAAATACTTTCTCAAGAAAAACAGATTTTGAAAATCTGATAATAACCTGTTTTTTTTTTGTAAAAAATATATTCTAATGTGTTTGTCTAATTTTATTATTTGATATTTATGTTTACTACCATTTATAATTATTACAATTTTGAAAAGTACTATTATCGATAACAGCCATAAATAAATCATAAAAAGTTTTATTCTTTGTGAAATCTTTTCCATCGTAGCAGCTGATGTCTATTGTGGGAAGTTTACATGTTGAAACATTGTGACACTCAGACACAGTCTTTTTACGTATGAGCTTTAAAGAAGCATTTAGGGTCAGAGTGTACCCTTAGGGGCTCTGTGGGAAAAATACTTAAGGAAGGAAGGAAAAAACACTTGGAAAAAACACACAAAAAAAATGGGCTTGGATTTTGAATAGACACAGGTTTGAAAATAGTATCCTTGCATGCGCTACAGTCAAACTACGTTAAGATTAGGACCTGCCCCATTTTATTTCATATAATTTGTTCGACTAGCCCCAAACTTTTATTCATTCTTTTTGACCTATAATATACCCAACTTTTTTCCAAGTACTCGCCTCCCAGTCACTACACACGAGTACCCTCATTTTCATTTTTTTATCTAAATTTATCTGTCTTTTCAAGACCTAATTTCTAATACGTTACAAGTTCATACTACGAGAATTAATAATAATAAAATTATTTATATACGAGATAGTTACATATAAATGCAGATGAAGGAACATAGCTAAGTATGTAAAATATAGGTCATTTACGCGGACTCATGCTTTCTCACAACAGCAGTACCGGATGAAAATCTCCACCCCCGAACTAAGAATAAACTTGTATCTTAGGTAACAGAGGTCCCATCCAGCAGTACAGATATGGGAAGCTGCATGCTCGCAATAATAGGGAACTTAATATTAGTCACATTGATATTTTCCTAAATCTACTAATGATGCCCTTATAAGGTCTATAATGAACCTGACTGTAGGCATCAGAAAATTATAAAGTAATAAGTAAATTCTAGCGTATGATTGTGTGTGGATGTGTGTGAGGGTGAGTGAGTGTGTTTGTAAGTTGTATGTGATCTAGTATGAGTGCATAGCGCGGGTATGCTTGTGTGGTCTGTGTGGGTACAGCAATATTAAGATAAACATTAATACTTAATAGGTAAATAATAGTATTCAAAGTTTAGATGCTAAACTGTAAAAAAGCCTCGGTGTCGGTGTAGCTCAGGTTAAGTAACCAGTTGGTAATCTTATTTTTACATCTGTATTTCTTGAGAGGGTAGATATCGAGATCCTTATTAATACTATTAAATATTTGTGCACCAAAAATGGGATAAAAACGGCTGAAGAATTTCATTCGATGTTTCATAAATTTTACAAATCGGTCAGATCTTCTCTTTGTATTTGCTAAATTTTGTTTGAATGGGAGAGTGGAATGCATACGTAGTGGCTTGGAGCACAAAAAGCCGTCGAACCGAGAGAACTTTACAGTCAGAGTAGAGATCAGAAGTTGGATAGCGGTATGGTTTTTTGGTCATGACTTTCTAAACTGCTCTTTGTGCTCTCCAGCTACAAAATTTTAGTTTTCGTAGCACCTCCCCATATTGACACACAGTATCGCAAGATGGACTTGGCCAGGGCATAATAATCCAATTTAAGTGTGTAAAGACTGGCGGAGGACCTAAGGTATTTGAAAATATATATTAACTTTCTTGTCCGAGCCGTTTAGTTATCAATTTGCATATGCCAGTTATAAAGATATAAAGGGGGATGTGGGTTTAAATTCTATACATTGAAGATATTTATCAAATATTTTTTGGAGGCTGTACTTTTATTCGTACTGAAGCCAAAACAGTATTTTTTTCATTTTATCTTTTTTCCGTCTGTTTGTTTGTCTGTATCTTGGACACACATCTCGCCGAAACTACTGAATGAATTCAAATGAAACTTGGCATGATTTCAGTTCATACCGGTAAATTAAAGGGACTTTTAATTTACCGGATATTATATTTGGAGTTTATATTTTTTTTTTGTTTTTTACGGTTAATAGTTACTTCCGTAGTTCACCTCTAGGATAAAAGAATATTCCTCCAAATTTCCAATACCTAGGTCCACCGGTTTAGGTTGGGTATTGTCTGTCAGTCAGTCAGTCTGTAGGTATGTCACGGTATTGTTTTATAGGCTTGGTTAAAATAATGTAACAAAACACATATTTTTATTATTCTGCCCAAAAGTGAAGGGCATTTTTATTTATAAGTACCAAAAAATCTGTAAAAGGAAGATAATATAGAAAAAGATCTAGGGCACTAAATATAAGCTACTGAAAATGAATAAAACATTTTTAAAACTCGTGCCTGTCTGTGCGTCTGTTTACGCATCACGTAATAACTACTGGACCGATTGCAATTCGATTTTCACTGTTGGAAAACTGGTGTGCTTATTATCTAAATCCAATGAGTAAAAGCCGAGCAATCAATTAAAACTTTTTGACGGCTGAAGGAATTATGTTTAAATTTTGGTTTATTGGTATAAGTTTTTAATAGTAATAGAGTTATTTTAACGAGAAATGGCCACGCGTGCGAATCCGCGGGTACAGCTAGTATATAAGGTTTCGACGTTTTTGGCTAAGGCTAGACGTGGGAAGGCTCAATAATACTATGCTTTCAATAATGCTTTCCAAATGATAAATTTACATTACTATTTGAAATTACTAAATATAACGTGGAAACATCAACGTTTTCCTACTTTTTCCGATTCTATAAACTTCTATCAACTTATTCACATTATGTTAATTTGATTCCAAACTTAATTTATATTCGTCTAGATACCAACCCCATCATCTCGAAACGTGAGGACCTAAAAATGAATTATGTTTGTTTGTTTGTCGTATGAGGTAGTGCTGGCCTCTCATGTCAGAGTTTGTCAAGCCGCCCGAGGGCCTCTGACATGGCTTAACGACTGATATTAATCAATAACCGCCGGAACCGACAGCTTAACGTGCCCTCCGAAGCACGGAGCGATGGAAAACCTCACATAACTTAGAAAAGTCAGTGGTGCGGAGCCTAAGTTTTGAACCCGGTATCGTTGGATTCTAAATTGCACTATAGAACCGTTAGGCCACCATCGCTCTAAATATGAATTATAAAATTAATTAATGAATTATTAAAAACCATTAAATTCCATTATTGTCTATCAAACCCAAGTCTATTTACAATCTTAATTTGTATATGTTACAGTGGTTACAACAAAACGGTCATTGAAAACAGTAGTTGTTTCCCTCTGACAATTGAGTATTAATTTAAATTTCAATATAATACCTATATACATTATTAAAATCACAGGCATTATGGTGTTAATGTCAACATATGACCCTCACAGGTTATTATCTAAGCAATGTCCCTAAATTAATTATAGATAACTAAAATATCGCTTTCAGACAGCTACAAATTTGCAAATAGCCAATAATAGATTAAATTAAAACTCGATTTCTTACCAAGTCGTAATACGATTTTACTTCTCTGCTATTACATGAAAACTTCCATCATGATGGCTTATAAACTTTCTATGTTATTATGAACGGCAACGGTTTAGCGACAAAGTCCAGATATGACACGATTGCTTTCCTTACTGGTATTTTCACAACTCCAACGTCGGAAAGCACTCCTATTTGACTGGAATGGAACGTTTCGTAACTTGATTACATTTTTCTGTGACACCGAAAATAGAAAAGAGCGTAAAAGACACCGAATTAAAATGGAAATGCGGTCCGGCGCGCATTCAGGAGATATGGGAAAAAAGTCATTTAGGCCCCATTTACATATAATTTGTGAAGTAGGCGTAGCTAGGATGGGGGTTGGGGCTCATAAAGTACAAAAAAAATTACTGCATTCGAAAATTTGGATTTGTTTTATCTAAAATCTCATCTGATTAAGCTGGGACAACTTTCAGAGTTTTATAGATCTCGTGTAGCTCTTTGCTTTGGACTAACATCCTAAGTGCGTCCATGATTTGTGAATGAATAAGTAACGAGTCACTCACCTAGCTATGGAGAGACCTATGTTTGAGATCTGTTTGCGAGATATAATCCAGAATGTGGGTATTCGCAAAAGAACTTGCTGAATTATGGCTCTCAAAATTAGGTACTCCAATTTGAACCTCTCATTTACAATTTCGAACTTAAATTCCTTTTTTTGTTTCTTTTAGTGAGTCGAAATTACGGGCGGTCCAGATTTATTCACCCACTTGCAAACTTTGCCACCCCGCTTACCCTCTTATATGTAATTTCAAAAACTCCTTTCTTGTCCACCCCGGAGCTCGGGGGTACTCAAGGAACATTTCTTGCAAAATTTTTAATCTCTAGGTCTACCAGTTTGGGCTGTGCGGCGTCTGTCGTTCAGAAGGTACTGACGGTACTGTTTAAATAAGTTAAAAAAAAACGACAACTAAAAATAAAAATCTAAACCTTAAATCCATCAATTGAGTTCAAAGACAACATTTCCTTATTATCACGATTTTATTAAGTCACTTTCTTGTTCATCGTTCGTGGTGGAATCCTGCAACTCAAATTTCAAGTACTTCCCGTTTAACTATCCGGCTGGAACTTTCAGGATATTAGCTCACAACTCGATGATACAGCATTTAAAAAAAATGCCTCAGGAAAACGTGGTTTTAGATTAGTTTTTAGTTCTATCCAGCCCTAATCACTGGATAGAACTCCATGAACCGAAGATCCTCTCCACGGATCGTCACTACTACTCCAGGATTGTACGTGAAGTGGTTGAAATTAAAAAGTATCCCAATTTCAACCGAGTTGATGGTTTCAAGTTGGCTGCGTCCTAGAATCCCGTGATAAGCAAGTGTTCGCTTCGCAGTTTATGTCAGAAGAAATCTGCAGATGTCGTTAGTATCGTGTGTCGTGACAATTCTGAATGTTTACAAAACCAAATGTAGGTAGTTGGAGACAACGCTCGCCCTTCTCGACGCTGAACCCGCTACTTCAGTCTTTTCGTAACCACGATCAATGCAACTTGATCGAAACGTCGAGGTTAATAAATATTAAGTTTTCAGCGCGATTACGTCCCGTTTAAATATATAACTATGTGTTCGAATCGCGATAGTTTTTTTAATCTATATTTGCTACTTGTTTTATATGTGAATTTTCTACTTACCCATGTAAAATAATGGAATAGTTTTTTGCAATATTATTGATCACTCTTAACAAGAAAATACGTGAAAATATTTAAAAAAAACTTTTTTTTTACATTTTTTACTTGTCTGTGAAATTATGCATTTCAAGAACCTGACTGTTGACCATCTTACAATGTGTAAATTGTTGGAGGGTTAATAGACTCTTGACTTATCTGTTAGTAAGTCCAAATTGAGACAGAACAGTATCACTTTTTCGAAATTACCAACGTTATAATAATGCATAAATACAACATAATATAAGAAAGAGTGTTTTGAAGGCGGTGCCAAGCCGAGCCAATATTATTAATATGGTTGAGCATATTCAAAAAGATAATGTCTTAAACGGCTTGACGTGCTATATAAAATAATAAGCTTTTAAAGTAATTACATACAAAAACTTTATCATTTACTAGATTACTGTATTCGTGTCAATCGGTTTATGAACGTGTGAAAGTCAAAATCTGTTCGTGTGAGTCTCTAGTTTTGTCTCTTCTGCGTTTCATGTTTTGTATGAGGGTGCGTCATAGACAACTGCACATTACTTCGAACGTAGATAGGTATGCATTAATTTTGTAAAGATATTAGATATAAATGATGCCTGGGTTTGGCACCGCCTTCAAAAAACTCTTCCTTATATTATGTTGTATTTATGCATTAGTATAACGTTGGTAATTTCGAAAAAGTGATACTGTTCTAGCTCAATTGTAATTATTTTATTATTTTTAGTGGTTGTTTACAAAATAACATTTTTATTATGAAGTCGTTTTTTTTTTTTAAAAATATTTTATTTTTTGATTTTTGTGGCATATGCAATCATCGGAAAGAATATATGCTAAAGAAAATAGTAGACACTTACTCTCGTTAGTGAATAAAACGTACATATATAATAACTGAATTAGTTTTGACCATTCTCCATCATTTTGTTGTTGCGTTCCTGTGACTACCTTCTGGGTCCATCATCAGACCCCGAAAACGACATAACACCAGATAATTCATCAAGACAAACCAAATGAGCCCAAACTCGACAGGGTTCCATCATTTTTTTGTCGAGTTCCTATTACTGCCTTCAGGCTCCATCATCAGACCCTGGATACCATAACACCATATAACTCATCAATACAAACCGAATGAGCTCAAACTCGAAGGGATTCCATCATTTTGTTGTTGAGTACCTGTGACTACCTTCCGGCTCCATCATCAGACCCCGGATATCACATAACACTAAAGAACTCATCAAGACAAACGAAATGAGCCCAAACTAGAATGGGTTCCATCATTTTGTTGTTTAGTTCCTGTGACTACCTTCTGGCTCCATCATCAGACACTGGATACCACATAAAACTAGAGAATTCATCAAGACAAACCAAATGAGCCTAAACTCAAAAGGGTTCCATCATTTTGATGTTGAGTTCCTGTGACTACCTTCCGGCTCCATCATCAGACCCCGAATAACACCTGAGAACTCACCAACACAAACCAAATGAACCCAAACTTGAAGGGTTTCAATCATTTTGTTGTTGAGTTGTCCATCATCAGACCGTTGATACCACATAAAACCAGACATGATCTCATCAAGACAAACCAAATGAGCCCAAACTCGAAGGGATTCCATCATCCGATTGTGTAGTTCTTCTACTACTACTACTGCTACTGCTACTGCTACTGCTACTGCTACTGCTACTGCTACTGCTACTGCTACTGCTACTGCTACTGCTACTGCTACTGCTACTGCTACTGCTACTACTACTACTGTAGTTTTCAGTTGTCATCAGAACTACACTCATGTGCAAAACTTCAGCATCTTTGGACGTTCTTAAATTGTTCAAAATTGACTTGCATTCCAGTCCTAAACATTATAACACAGTGAATTAAATTAAAGCTTGTTTAAAACTGCTGAACCAATTTTGATACAATTTATATGGGACCACCTGGAAAGTATACCCTTTTAAACAAAAAAATAATGTTTAAAATCGGTAAATAATTGACATACCTAAAAAAAACATACATACAGCCGAACATATAACCGTCACCTTTTGTGAAGTCGATTAAAACAGCTTTGATGACGAATAAAGTAAAAACTACTAGACCGATTGGAATGCGGTTTTCACAGTTGGGTAGTTTAGAGTTCTGGAAACGGAACCCTAAGTCCATGAGTTTTCGACACGCACTTGGCTGTTTTTTTATATATGTGTTTGTATCACTTTCCTAAACTGTGGCTCAAGGCTCACGGCAGGTGGTAGAAAGAGTACCGGCCTCCTCGGAGGTAGGTACCTACTAAACCGTGCCGATGACAAACATTAGATCTGTGCCAAGTCTCCTCGCCTAAGCACTTTCGATAGAGCTTGGATTTTATACACGTTTATAATTGGGGGGTTTTTGATTCAAAATAATAGATTTTTGAAGAAAATCCAAATGTTGTCTACCCCCGTTTACACAAAGAACATCAATTTATAATAACACCATTACAGGTCATCAAACCTATTCATCGCATTGTAAGTGTTAATCGTGAATTAAACGTAATATAATATTTAAAAACAAAGCTATAGTTATCTACGTTGGTTGTTCTGTAAATGGTTTCACTTTGTTTGAGTTTATTATTTTCAATTACTTTTGATAACTTTGATAATAACAGTAAGTTTCATAACTGAACTCTGTACTCTATTATCTAAAGCGAAAGATTTATTTGTAGGCAAGTACCATCCAGTAAAAATCGTTCAAGCACATATATTTAAAGCTTGTCGGTTAGTCACTTATATCTGTACATTAACGTAGGATGTTCTAATTTTTATTGTAGGTTTCTACTAATATAATAAAACGATTAGCCAAATTTCAACCGTCAGAAATGAATAGTTTTGGAGATATTAATTGTAGAATAATAATTGATATCATTGTATTTGAAAAGACGACATTTCACGCCATGTAATTTAAAAGTAAGTGTAGCCTTACAACGAACTTGAATTCAGAACCAACGTTGTCAACTCCGATACGCCGTGGTCTTGGTCTGTCATACTGTACCCCTAGAGTGTTTTTTAGAGCCCGGAGGCACGGAGGGAGGACAGCCCCCGCCTGATGTGACAAAGGCGCAGGCATCGCGCGACCCGTAGTGACTGAGGCTGGTCGCTACGGGTCGCGCGATGCCTGCCTCAAGCCGAAGGTGCGGAGGGGAGCGTGATCACCTGTGACTTTGTTACGCAAAGGCGAAGGGGCTGCTATTCCCGCAGCGCCGGAGATAAGGCACAAGTATTGGTTCTTACTCCACACTTTGCTTCCTGAAAAATAGGGACAGAAAAAGTAAGGTTACAAAATAACAAAAAAAAAGTAACTCCAGCTGAAATTACAGGGGGGAGGGGGTACTCCTCTCCCAATTTTAAAGCTTTTATTAGTATAGCCCAAAATTTAATAAATCCCTTTTAAAAAAAAACATAAAAAGAACCTATGCATTTCCGACGAATTTCCCCATTTAGGGGTTCCTATACCCTTCTCCCTCCCTCCTCCGCTCCTCTACTTATTTAAGTGACCATCCAGCTCCTCTCTTTATCCTTAAACGCAGTGGTAGTGCTATGTGTCCGACGCGAATCACGTCGGATTCACGTGAAAGACGTACCCGACGATTTGTGATGAATCCGCAAACTTGGGCGGAATGGGTCACAATTCTCAATTGTAACTTTCACACTCGTGTACTTACTTCTACGTACCGTTCGTGTTTTAATATATATTTTTTCGTGCGGTAGGTGATAAATATGTAACAGGTACTTTTTAGTAGTTCCACATTATTTACGACTAGCTGTAACCGTACTTCCACGGCTTCGCACACGTGGCCATTTCTTTAGGTTAAAAGAACTCTATTACTATTCCAAGACCTAAAATACCAATATACTCGTATCAACATTTAAACAAAATTCCTTCAGCCGTCAAAAAGTTTTTATTGATTGCTCGGCTTCTACTCATCGGATTGATATAATAAGACCAATCGCAATCGGTCCAGTAGTTTTAACGTGATACGTGAACAGACTAACAGACAAACAGACAGACACGAATTTTACAAATGTTTTATTCTTTTTCAGTAGCATAGTACCCTTTTTTTCCTATTACAGATTTTTCGTACATATTGCTTCATTGTAAGTATAGATGCCCTTCAACTTTGGGCAGAATAATATAAATATGTGTTTTATTACATTATTTTAATCATGCCTATAAAAAAGTACCGTGACATATCAACTGACTGAATGACAGACAACGCCCCGCTTAAACCTGTGTTTGAAATTTGGAGGAATATTCCTTGAGTATCCAAGAGGTGAACTACGGAAGTATATACCGTAAAACATGAATACCAACTCCAAACAAAATTCTTCTGTCCTGCGAGGACCCTTTATTTTACCGGTATGAAAAGTATCTAATGTCCTACCTGGTAGTATGAATTCAAACCATGCCAAATTTAATTTGCATTCATTCAATACTATTGGCGTCCAAGGTTCAAGGAAAACAGACAAAAAAAGCGTTTTGGCTTCAGTAAGAATAATAGAACAGTTTTTTTTACTTTATATCACCAATGTACAGAATTTGGACCCCTATGCCGCAGGAACCCTTTATTTTTTCGGAGAAAAAAGTATCATCAGTTTTTACCCATTATATAAGCTATGACTGTATCAAGGTGCATCAAAATCTGTCCAGTTGTTTCAGAGTGGTAACTGTTTTTTTAAATAACTTTCAACTCCTCTTCTACGTGAAACGATTAATTTTTCGGTTGAATAGTATCCTATGTCCTACCTCGTAGTATGAACTCAAATCATGCCAAGTTTAATTTGAATTTATTCAGTAGTTTCGGCGTGATATGCGGCCAGGAACAAAGACAGACCAAAAAAAACAGTTTTGGCTTTAGTATTGAATATATACCAACCTCAATTTTTTTTTACATAATATCTTTAATGTACAGAATTCGGACCCCTATCCTGCAAAAAACTCTTGGTATTTTCGGGATGAAAAGTATTCTCAATTTTCACTCATTAAACAAACTATGACTGTGCCAAGTTGCATCAAAATCCATCCAGTAGTTTCAGCGTGATATGTATTCGTTGAAATAACTCAACCCCTATCCTGCGGCAACCCTTTGGTTTTTCGGGATGAAAAGTATTATACGTCGTACCTCTTAGTATGTACTCAAATCATGCTAAGTTTCATTTGAATTCATTCAGTAGTTTCAACGTGATGCGCGTCCAAGATACAGACAGACAGACAGACAACAGAAAAAAAACAGTTTTGGCTTTAGTACGGATATAGAACAACCTCCAAAAGTATCTTCAGTGTACAGAATTTGGACTCCTATCCCACAGGAACCCTTTATTTTTTCGGGATAAAAAATATTCTCAATTTTCACCCATCATATAGACTATGACTGTGAAAAGGTGCATCAAAATCCGTCCAGTTGTTTCAAAGTGGTAAATATTTTTTTTTATATCTTTCCACCCCTATCCTGCGGGAACCATTAATTTTTTCGGGATGATATGTCCTACCTCGTAGTATGAACTCAAATCATACCAAGTTTCATTTAAATTCATTCAGAAGTTTCGGCGTGATGCTTAGCCAAGATACGGACAGACAGACAGACAGACAGACAAAAATGAAAAAAAAAACAGTTTTGGCTTCAGCATGGGATTAAGAACAGCCTCCAAAATGTTTTTTTACAAAATTTCTTCAATGTACAGAAACATATATACTCGTACAGCCGAACATTTAACCGTCTCCTTTTCTGAAGTCGATTAAAAATGGTGTTTTGAGCAAGAATCTATGCATAATCATAAATAGTAACGAACCTCTCCTGCCATATAGAGTTCTCACTGCACTTTACAAGAATTATCACATTTTATATTTTGCACTTAGTTCAAACCGCACTTCATGATGGATGTAATTCTCTTGCAGCTTTCCATCTTGTCGAACATAGTGTTACGCCGGTCGATTCTTAGAAAAACAGTAGGTACTATAATGTTTGAGGAGCCGCGGTCGGATGACGCAATACCTACATCTACAGGAACTTTCTGGAACACACCAGTGGAGCGCAGGTACCTACAGAAGTTTCCAGAACGCGCGGTAGGTATAAACCTAAGGGCGCGGCAACATCAAAGGCGCCGCCAGCCTTAGGTACCTACAGGTCCGGCATGGCGCGGTAACTTCAAAGGCGCCACTGACCTTGAAAGTTCAAATACCTACAGCCTACTGCTAGTATATACGAGTACATACGTGTCATGATTTCCAATTTTATGTTTAAATTGAAGAGTTTTTGCAGTAGATTTCGAACTCAATTTGACTAATACTTCAGGAATATTTAAAAAACATGACTATCGGAACGTCACATGAAGGTGGTGCCACCTAGCAATCGTTGCATGATGCTACAGGAAACTTAGTCTCACGACGATGGCGCCATTTTTTTCTTGTAGGGTACAAGATTGTGAGGAGGTAGTTTATTTAATTCTTGTTGAGCATCGGAACGGAGAAGTCAACTGTAAAGTAGAATATAAGTGACCATTGAAAATACATATGTATTATGTCTGAAGAAGTTATTTACTACAAATTTAAAGTAGAATATAAGCGACCAGTGGAAAATACAAGCATTTTATACCTGATGGACGAATTTTACTACATCTCAGAAGAGGCGATACACCCAAAAGGTAATATGTTATACTTTTTAACGTTTCGTTTTCCTTTTCACTCGGTTATACGCCCACCATATTGCGCGGTATGATAAAGTTATCTTGGCTGGGTCTATGCAACAGCAGTTTAACACCTATTTTTATGCGTATATTATTTGTGTATAAGGAACAGTGTGTACTAAACGCGCGTTCCGTACACCTTGGTTGTGCCTATTTAGAGTGAGAAAAGAGAGAAAATTGTTTATTGGCACAAAACACATTTAACGAACAAAACAATAATTAGATATCTGCGTAATTTACTTGTCTATTACGCACATGTTTACTACATCCGAGTAACTTCCGTCGCGGTATAAATAGGGCGCGCATCGGTTGCCCGGGACAGTTTTGACTTGGCATTCGGAACGAAATGATCATAGTGATTCGAAGCAAGTATTAATTAAGTGATAATTGATTAGTGTGTAGATTTGAGTTAAAGAGTGTTTGAGTGTTACTTGTCGGTTAGTTTCTTTTTGTGGGTTTTCCGAATAAAGGTGTTAACACGCCTTTTATTCGGTTCATTAACACCTTTATTCGGTCGCCTGTATTCACGTTTATTCGGTCGTAACAATACAATAGAATACTTAGATAAGATAATTCCATTCTCAGTCATTTTATAGATATGAGTAAAGCATTTGATTTCGTTAATCATACGAGATTACTTGTGAAGCTTTATAAATACGGAATCAGAGGACTTGCACACAACTAAATAAAATCCTATTTGAGGAAAAGATTCCTTTGTGTCGAAATATCAAAATGTAACGATAAAAACAAAACTAAGGACTTATTTGCCTATTTGCAGAATAGTCATGGGGTTCCTCAGGGTAGTATTATGGGTCCATTGTTATTCTTATTGTATATAAATGATCTCCTTAATGCCATAAATTGTAAATCCATCTTGTTCGCAGATGACACAACAATAGTAGTAGAGGGCACAGATAAGTCATTATATGAACTGAACTTAAACAAAGCTCTCTCTGTGGCTATTCAGTGGTTGACAGCAAATAATCTTCAAATGAATATTAACAAAACAAAATTAATGCAAGTTTACACCGTGCAAGGAAAACCATCAGAACTTACGTACGAATCATACTTGGGGAAAACCATTGAACAAACACAAGAAATCAAGTTCCTTGGTTTAACAATTGGCAGCTGACATCAGCCGATGCCACCGGATGGGACGCGCTGCGAGCCCTGACAAGCCTAGGCCGATTCTCTGCAAGTTCTGTGACGTCATTGTTCGAGATAGGATCTGGACTGCCAAGACTTGCCTGAAGGGAACTGGTATTACCATTTCGGAGTTGCTGACAAAGACATGGCTTAATCTCTTTATGGCATCTCGTCAACAGTTTGGTGTCACGCTGGTTTGGACGAGGGAAGTGTTTATTTTCTTCTTCGGCCCCGACGGAACTCGCACCCGTGTAAGCTGTCTGGGAGATCTTGACGGGATATCACAAAAGCAAGTGTCATAACCATCGGCAGCGTCAAAGCAGGCAACGGCGGTGGTCGTGGCGGGCACGGTAGCAGTGGCGGCAGCCACGGCAGCGGCCCCGCCAGTCAATACTAAATGCGTTGCAGCCAAGAAATAGGATGTCATATTTTTTTTTATGTTTCGACTGGGCAGTAGCTTTCGACTGGGTTTAGGAATACAATTACGTAAAAAATGTTATTACCAACCAGTCACTGTGATTTGTCTTCATGCTACCTACCTCCTTTTTATTTGAGATTCCTATGTTGTTTCTCTTTCGTTTATTTCAGTTACGTTCCGTTACATTTATCTAAAACATATGGGTACTTTCACTGATTGTTGTACATATTGCTATTATTTATTCTGTGATATTGCGCTCGCTTCGTTCGTCTTTATTATTGGACATTGTAAACCCAGTCAAATGAAAGTGTTGTATATTTTTATTTTTAATGTTGTATTTGAGACTTGTAATTATCCTTTGATTTATTTGTATTCTTTTTTTGTAGTATGTTTTTAATGATTTTGTTTAAAAGTTTTCTCTTTCAAAGCACAATTTGGTGGGTGGGCAGTGAATGGTTGTATTTTTTTTATATTAAGTTATTTTTAAAACTATAAAATATTTATTAGGTATATTATTTATAAGTTATAAGTATATTCATAAGTATATATATATATATCGCTCATTTGCGACAAGAACGTGTTAAGTCCGAAAACATGTTTTTTTTTTCAGAAAACGCCTTTGAAAGTTTTGAATTGCTATAACTTTGTAATTGTTGGGTTTTTTACCCAATCTCCTTACGATAAAAGTTCATCAAGTATCCTATTTTCGAAATAAATTGCTTTCAGACATCTATCATATTAATTTTACTACTTGACAAATAGCTTTATCATTCTAGCAACAATAATTACATTAGAAAAATAAATTTAATTTATGGAGTTTTTAAACACTATCTAGACTTTAGTGACTTTTACTAGCTATCTTCGCCTCGCTGATTTTGACTGGAACGTTCCAGTCAAAATCTCATCATCTTTCTGTATAACCAAACTCATTTCACTGCCAACATTTTTCCAATCATAAAAGACTTAAAAGCACATCTCGGTTACTCAAAATTGCTCACTTTTCTTACGAGTAGACCACTTAAATATTCGATAATCTTTTCTCGACATTTATAAACACAAGTTTATTTGCAAGGACCCTCAATTGTCGATCCTTGTTTTTTTTTTGTTTTGCTTAATTTATTAGATAATCAGGGTCCTTCACTGAATCGACAGTATCTATAACAATAGAAAATAGTTTTTGATTATAATAACATTTAAAAAACTTATTACAATGAAAAAAATAAGTATCAAGTACTCAATATAAAAACTACCTTCATAAAATGATGATCCTGATGTAGACGTTCTGCTGTTCGAATTAGAACTTGAACAAACGGAATAATGACGAGACCTGCTACACCCTGGAACTTAATTTTGTACTTTACGTTTTAAAAATTAAGTACTCTTAAGTATACATATTTTTATACTTGCTTTTCTGGTTTTGTTAAGAATGACCATGGATTATTGTATTGTTATCCAAAACCATGATAAATACAAATTTTCACAAGATTAATTGTCTAAATGTGTCTGTGTGTATGTGTGTGTATTGTTTATAGAGATTCTCAAATAAGATTCTAAACAAACAAACAAACTTTGCAAAACAGAGGTGAAAACGAATTAAAGAAAAGTGTATATTATTGTGTGTGTATTATTGTGTTTTGTTCGTTAAACTATGATCTCCCTTTTAATTAAATTTATTATATTTTTTGACATAGATAAGTTATTCTTGTAATTTAGAGCTATTCGTTGTGTAAGAACACCTAGTTGTTCATTTCCCGAAACACTCTTAGCCACAAGATCTAAAATCTTTTTGGATATTCATCTGAAAAATATTCTTTATTATCAAAATGTTCATATCATTTGTAATGCAACAACTCGAACTATCAGAACTGAAATACTGTATATTTCCTAAAACAACGAGTTATGTGTGAATAACCAACATCGATAAACCTTTTTTTTCTTTTGAACCATCATCTGTAGCGTTACATTATAACTTATTACAAAATAATATCAGTTTATTGCAACAAAACCGTGACAATTTATTCTAAATTTTAGCATACACATATGGTTACTTACAGAAAAAAAGATTTAAATAACGATATCTCACTTTAGCAGCAAGAAAACAATGAAATAACCTAATGAATTCACTTACCTTATCAACAAAACCGTGACAAACTAGTGTTATCATGTTTTGACGCAATCGAACAGCATCTTCACGGTAATGTTATATTACCGTGGCATCTTACTCCTCGAGCGAGTGGGATCAACTGATATAAACCTATATTGAAACGAACTTTGCGGTCGTTATAGTGGGCGCTAAAACGGTACGCGTTGTCTCTTTCTTTCACAACTTGGTCATTATTGGTGCTAGAAATATCGCGTTTTAGTAGCAAATAGAGCGTAATGCGGCCGACTTTTCCACATTATTATTCCATAACGAAATTTTGAGCAGATAACGTTCTTGTCGCAAATGAGCGATATATATTTTTGTAGCAGTTTTTTTAATGTTTATTTTTGTATGTCTTATGATAGTAGTGATAATGATAGCAATGAATTTGTCTCCATATGCTCCTCTGTCACTCAGAATAGTAGCCAAGATAGTTTCTGTAGCATTCCAAGTCTATCAGACACAATCAAATCTATAGTAACTGATATCCCGAAAAACTTTAATGTTTTCCCCATTAATGGCCAGAGAATTCCAGCTCATTAAACTGATATGGTGGCGTCTTTTAAACATTCTAATATTCTCTATTAAAACCGTATCTCACTTCAGCTTCATACTCATTACCAGGCTTTCAACTCATTCGCAATGACCATACTGGTTGTGGTGGTGGCAGTATTGCTATATATCTCCGTTCACAATTTCCTTATTGTGTATTAAGTATGTCAACGCAACCACCCCCTTTCAATGCTGGTGAACATCTTTTAGAATAAAAGAATGTTATAGAAATCACTTTTTCTCATCTCTAGGTGTATATTACTGTCCATCTCTTCGTATTAATTTCTTTACGGCCTTTAAAACACTTTTAGAAAACACAACCCCATCATATGATCACATAATTATCATGGGCAAATTTAACACCTGTCTTATAAAAATGACACCCTTACATTTACTTTTGAATCCATCAAGGATCATCAGGTCTAGCAATATGACTATCCTTCCGTCGAATGCTTTGCGTAATTTTCCAAATTCTTTACATTCCTTTCTTGACTTAATGCTAGTGTCAATAGTACCACATGTCACTAAATACGGTCATTGTGTGGCGGACGCCTTTTCCTACAATGATATGATATACTTTTCCTACAAAATTCGACCGCCTATAGCTAAACACAAAATTCTTCTTCAGCGCAATTTTAATGGTATTAGTATGGAAAGTTTATGTAATGACGCTCGTAAACTAGACTGGTCCGATGTTGTTTATGCAACATTAATCGATCAAAAAGTCCACTGTTTCATTTCCATTATAACTACATTGCACACACCTCCAGTTTGGCTCACGGATAAAATTAAATCATTTATAAATAAAAAGCTCTCTGCCAAGGCTAGGTACAAATGTAAGCCAAATAATCACAACAAGCTTAAATATGTTGAACGTCGAAATCAATGCAACAAGGTGTGTAGGGACGCACAACGCCGTTTCATTCATAATTCTCTAGAAAATGAAGATCCTGCAATAGTATGGAAGTTTTTAAGATCTTTAGGAGTTGGAAAGTTTTGTCAAGACAATATACCCAAATATGATCATGATCGTCTGATTATGAGTGTAAATTACGGATTTTGTTGGATGACAGAAGTATTTACAAACTTGTGTCCTACAACCCTACTGCCAGAGTGACACGCCGTATCCGAGCCATTATTAGAGACTACAAGGAACTTTTCTCAGAAGACGTTTATGGAAATCTATATAGACCTCAAATAGTGCAGCCACCAAAATTATATGGTTTACCGAAAATACATAAGAACAACGTGCCGTTGCGTCCTATCGTAAATCAGATAGATTCCCCCACTTACGGTCTAGCGAGGCATGTTGCGTCTGTGTTGCAGCCTACATCATTCCGGTGCATTAACTGTACCGGAAGTCATATGGCTCTTCAAAAAGTATGCCCAGTATTTAAAAAAGAGAGAAGATTTAGAGAACTGATGTCAAAGTTCAATTGTACCTACAGGAAAGCTCTTAAGATATACGTTACGCCTTCGCCACTCTCCCCCCCCCCTTCGGCACTCTCCCCCCCCCCCCCCTTCGGCCCCTCCCTCAGCCCCGCTGCCTATGTTCAGATGAACACTCCGAGTCTTTGTTCCAATCGGCCACAATGTATAGTCATCTGACTATACACAGATTAACAGCGAAACTCCCAAAAAATCACGAGACACTAATACGAAGGACTGGTCTTTCATTCGTTTGGTAACTAAAATGTACACAATCGTAGTAAGTAGGGATTCTTTAGAGGCTAAAATACAACAGGTAGTTAAAATTTGCACCGAGTGGATTATATCCAAAGTAGTCAGTGGCGTTTCGGCTGGCTCCTTAATTAACATTTTTTCTAATTATGGATAGCAACATTAGCGTTAATATTAATATTGTACAATGGAACTGTCAAAGTTTACAACCTAAGTCCCTATCTTTTGAGACTTTACTCACTCAAGAAAAGGTTCATATAGCAGTTTTGAGTGAGACGTGGTTTAAACCTAATATTTATTTAAATATACCTAACTTTAAAACCTATAGATTGGATAGGTCGGATGGGTACGGCGGCGTAGCCATCCTAACACATAGGTCTGTTAAGACGGTTGTTTGTATAACACGCTATCAAAATGTAGGTATTGAGCTTTTACATATAAAAATCCTTAATTGCCGGCATATTGAGAATATTATTTCTGTGTACTGTCCTTCTTCAGTACATACGACGCAAAATGACTGGGATAACATATTTTCTCTTGTGAATAGAAAATCTTTAATACTAGGTGATTTTAACGCACACCACACAAATTGGTCTTGTAAAACGGACCAAAGAGGTTTTCAACTATTCGATTCTATGTTAGATCACATTTTTATTTACCTAAATAATGGAGATCCGACGAGAGTACGACTGGTCAATGGATCTTCGCAGAAGTCTGCGCCTGATATCCCATTTGGTGTCTTCGGATTTGGCTACGTTATTCTGTTGGGAAGTCACCAATGAGTGTCTGGGTAGCGATCATCTTATCATAAAAATATCAATCACTTTGAACTTATACAGACAATCAATTAAAAAGAGAAATTTTAAAAATAGTGATTGGAATTCTTACAAATTGTTCATAGAAACGTCATTTACTGTTTATAATATTCCTACCGATTCACAAGAGTTTTATGACATGTTTGAACTCACCTTGCAAACAGCGGCAAATAAATTTAAATAAATATAATAATATAAATTTATCCCTTTTAAGAAGATACCTCAACATATATGTGATAAATTTCACCCCAAACCATACAGGGCCATTATTCTCTATTGCCACACGAAATTCCACGCAGAAAACGCGTGACGTCATAACATGCTTTAAACACAAAAGCGTTTCATAAACGCGCCCTAGCGTGGAATCGAAAAATTCTGTATGCCACAAGAAAAGTTGTCTACGCCCGTTTTTTTTTAATTTGATTTCACTTGTTACCAGCGGGGCTATTACATAATATCTTGTTGCAATCATATTTTGCACATAATGCGGCGCCTTAGAGTTGATATTGATTTGAAAATCTGATTGCAACAAATCGCATTGGCTCATGTAATTACCCTCGCGTGGTAGGTACCTACAGCAAAAGAGTATATAAATACTACGTAAGACCTACAGCTTTACCCCCCATTCCTATAAAAATTAAACGAGTCGTTTTTCTAACGTCTCGTTTCTTTTTGACGTATTTTGTATGGCGTTTATGTCAAAAGCTGATGGACAGTTCGCGAAAACGGTTCGTTTTAAGATATAGGAACCGGCCAATAATAAGCTTAGGTACGTCTGTTCGCTTCCGAAATGTATCGGGGCAATTAGGTATCTAGTAATAATATTACTAAAATGTAATAAAATATGAATAATAATTAACACTATTTTCGTGTATTTTACCGATTTTACCAAAACAATCATTCTCCGCGCGTTGAGATGATGAGATGGCGTTGTGGGCAGTTTCGAAATGTACATTTACTCGTTGACAAGCCATTTGCTTAGAATATTTTCAACAGTTTTGCAATTTTTGTAACTTTTGACATTAACGATTGGGGGAATTTGGGATGGCCCAAACCGAATAAAATACGTCGCTATACCCAAATGAAATAAAGTCGCTTTTCCCATGTCAAATTTAACTGTCATGTCATGTCATTTAAAGATGAAAAACGAACGTTGATCGAAAACATTTCAGAAATTTAATTTTGCCCACAAATGTCCAAAGTGAACGCCAAATGTAATCATAATTAGCGTTTTAACATTTATTTTCGCCATCTGCTTCAAAGCAAGCTGCCTATTTGTTCACATGTACAAGTTTATGATCGCGTTTTACTTTCCTTTGATGCGCTAGTTTTGAGCATAATGAAAAAAACGCAAAAAATTATCACCTTTGGCGTTCGGCTATAAAATATTGTGGGCAAAATTAGCGTTCTTAGATGATTTCGATCACCGTTATATTAGTAGATGACTTAAAGGGTCGTTCGTTTTTTTTCTAAATTGGCAAATGTGTTGAAATTGGCCAATCCAACGGTTTGTTAAAGATATACATTTCGAAACTGGCAAAAACGCCATCAACACAATCCGAACATATGATTTATTGACACATAAATTAGGGCTGCCAGACGTCTGGCTTTTGACGAATGACGTAGTAAATGACGTAGTAATAAATAAAAAAATATATTTAAAAAAACGACTGGAAAGGCATGAAGACAAGAATATATTTGTACTAACCCCCCTATATAAGTTACTCTATGGTAATAACCATAGAAGTTGAAAATATTTGTAGTTCATAATATGGACATACAGATCAACACACCCCAAGCATCCAAGACCCGAGACACATTTATTTACATCACAAAATGTTTCCCTTGCCCAGGGCCTGGATTCTGTATGACCACTCACGCCAATTCCACGCGAATTCCACGCCAATTCCACGCATACAATATACTATATAGTTTAATGCTGCAAAATATATGGAGTAAGTACTAAATACATGATATTTAGTACTTACTCTAACCTAACAGCTAATAAAATACATAGCTCTCCCTCGTAATTTAACCTTGCACCCAAACACACCCTCACAATTATAATTAGTTAGTATAATCATAGACATATATATATACTCACAGCATCCAGTATTAAGAAAGGAAACCCTAATTTTCTTATTCGAAATTTTATTATATAGCTTCAAATTATTTATAAGTACTTATTAATGATTTTATATAATCTTTATTTAAGGCAAATTTTGTTCTCCGACGAATGAGGTCTGGTTCCTATCTCACGGGTTTCGAGCCTAGTTTAGGAACCAGGTGCTCCACTCTATTTTTTTTTGTTGTTCATGCCTTGTTTCAATAAATTATTATTATTATTATTATTATTATTATTAGTTCTCGCGCGTTGTGATACGGTGCATTCTAGCCTGCACGCGGTGGGCGAGCGCCTTCTAGGTAAATATAATTGAAAGCTCGCAGCGCCGTGCGAGTTAAATTGCACTTTACAGCGTTGTAGCGAGAGTCGCTATTTATTTAAATGACTTTACTCAGTTAGCCTTCTGTACTTGTACTATTATTTATTCTGTGGTCAGGTTAGATGATTCCCATACCTAAACCTGGCAGAGAGTCAAACTCGCATTCTTCGCTTCGTCCAATTTCATTGATATCATGTTTGTGTAAAAAAAAAACAAATGATATTGAATAAAAGATAGGAGTTGTATTTTGAAAACAATTGATGTTCTCCGATAACATGGTAGGTTTCCGTAAAGCTCGGTCCTGCTTTGATAGTGTCACCCGCTTGTTTTTTTCAAATTCAAATTGTTTTTTCTAAAGATTTACTTACTGCTGCCTGTTTCATTGATATAGATACCGCATATAATAATGTTGATATTAGTTGTTTATTAAATATTTTAGATCAGGCAGGAACAGGTTCTATAATTTGTTTTTATATCTGGTCTTACTTAAAACACAGAGAGTTAAAAATAGCCGTAGATGGTTGTGATATAGTTCGATCTACCAGTATTGGGTTGGCTCAAGAAGACCTTTTGTCACCATTTATTTTTAACGCAGCGACTATGAATATTTGTAAAAATATTCAATATGTACAAATTTCTCAATATGTCGATGATTTTGTTTATACATATCAAAAAATAATGTTGATGAAGCAGTATGTGAACTTCAACGTGCTTGTCAAGAGCTCAATAGAATGTTAAATACATTAGGTTTAGTGATTTCAACCACAAAAAGCAAATTCTGTATTTTTAAGAGAGGTTTGTTGATTTTAAGATTAATAATCAGTCTTTGACAATGGTTAATCATGTTAAATATCTGGGTTTGTAGTTGGATGGTTCTCTAAGATAAGGAAAACAGAGAGACTTCTATGAGACTTTAGAAAAAGTAACCAAGTTTATAAATCTACTAAAAGTTTACAGGACCCGGATATTCATCAGAAACACTTAAGACGCTTGTACATATCAATTATTCGTAGTAGAATCGATTACGCTAGTTTTTTGTATGATAATAGCTGCCATACAAACGTATTAAAGTTGGATAGAATTCAAAATCAGGCCCTTCGGGTAATTGGTGGTTACATACGGAGCACTCCAATTCATGTGATGGAGAATGAGTTGTGTCTGTCTCCTCTACAAATTCGGAGAAAATATTTGGCCGGAAAATTTTGCTTAAAATCCAAATCGTTTTCTAACAACAGCACTATTAATTTATTACAAGAATTAGTATCTCATAGTCGTTCTCGTTATGGGTAATTTTTTTTTTTTGTCTTTGCTTATCAAGACTCAACATTCTTTAGATTCAGTTACCATACATAGTAGTGACCAACTTGAGATGTACTCCTTTGAGACTTGGGTCAGTAACATTAATTTATATCAAGTAATGCCAGATTCCATCCCGCAAATTGATCGCGCCAAACGTACCTACAGGTGTCACAACTTGAGAACTATTTGTACTAACTATATTGAGCAAGAATATGGAAGTTGGCATAAAATCTTCACCGATGGGTCTTTATAATAAAACTGGAGCAGGTTCGGCCTTTCTGGATCCTAATATTGGATGTAGTATGAAACTTAAGATTGAATCCAATATCTTTATCATGCACGTTGAATTGATTGCCATAGCAAAAGCCCTATCATATATCGATTCAATAAATTTCGACCGATTTGTCATTTTGACAGACTCTAAAAGTTCACTACAACATTTGGCTCGATGTACCTCTCATGTGAGAGGTATACCGATTGCCTATGCGATAAGAGGGTGGTTCTTCAATGGATCCCATCACATATTCAGCTTAAAGAAAATGATGACGTAGATCTCCTAGCTAAACAAGCGATCGAAGATGGTGTTCCATTAACAGTGTTAACTCTTTTTTCCGATCATGTTAGATTAATAAAAGATCAATGCAGAGTGATGTGGCAGGAATACTTTGACGAGAGGTCACAAGGCAGGAAGGGCATTTAGTATAGGACAATCCAGCCACAAATTCCCCAATATCCGTGGATATATAATATTTTAATAAGCAGAAATTCTTTAAAGACCGCTCTTAGATTACGCTCGGGATATATTCCATCAAACAAGTTTGCATTTCTAATGAAAAAAGTCCCATCGCCAAATTGTAACGAATGCGGAGTAATTGAAGATGTACAACATATTTTGATGGAGTGTGTCCGGAACGAAACATTTAGGTTATTGTGTTTTGGTAGGGATAAGACTACACACGTTGGCCTTTTTAATAGTACTTTGGCTTGTCCGACATCCGAGGAAGCCAAAATGTTATATAAGTTGACAGATTTAGGCTTAGCCAAATCAGTAGAAATGTTGTTATTAATATTTTTAGGTTAATTTTGTTTTCGCGGAATTAACGGGACGATGTGGTCGCTCAGTGACAAAGTCCTTTAAATTAAATAATAATAAAAAAAACAAATTCATTAGCCTATGACAATCTATACCTGACGGAGTAATGTGCAGTTGTCTATGCTGAAGACGAATCGATTGACACCACGCTTGTCGTAATCTGACCAATAGGGGCGACGCTATGGTGGAAAATCCACATAACGTACATAATTATATACATACATAGACTGTTAAACTCAAAACCCTTCCCTTGTTTCACCGTAATCAGATAAAAAAGCAGATCATTGCAACATTATTAACCGAGCTAGAGCAAAGCGTCTCCGTTTCAACTTGGATCATCCAGTGTTAAGATCCATTATGTATCTATCGATATTTTATTTTTCCTGGGCAAAAGTGCTTTCGTATATGCGGTGCATTTCTCAACCGATTCTTGTGTTATTTTTAGCAGGTACGATAGTGTTTTTTTTTTTGTGATTCCAATCTTCGTAAAATGGCGTATATATGGGTCCCATATTATCAAATGTCTCTCAGCTTTTTGTTTTAAGGTGCGCGGTGAATATTTATTCTGTTTTAAGCTGTGCAACTTACAAGGTCTACAGTTCACAGGGCCACTAGTTTAATGTTTATATGATTTTAGCATTAACGCCTGCATAGCGAGATCATATCTAACAATTTTCTAAGAGAAAAAATTTAATCACGGAAGAGGTCGCATCATTCCTTGCCTCTGCGCGGCACGTGCCTTTTACCAACTAGGCTACCATGACAGGTAACTCAAAACCCTTAAATTGCCCTTATCTTTTATTTCCGCTTAAATTGTAAATCTATCTCACGGGGAGGGTAACGCCATCTATTGGCAGTATTCTGAACCGATTAACCGAACACGGCTAAATATTGCTATTAACTTCGTGTCGTAAAGCTAACCCCTCCCAAATCTAATGTTTATATGATTTTAGCATTAAAACATGCTTATCGAGAACATATTTCTAATCATTTTCTAAACGAAAAATTTAATCAACTCACATCATTCTGTGCCTCTGCGCGGCACATGCCTTTACCAATTCGGCTACCGTGACAGGTACATCATCATCCGAATTTTCCGCTATGATGGGCCGCTCAGAGGCACGGAATGATGTGAGTTGATTAAATTTTTCGTTTAGAAAATTATATACACTAGTTTAAACTGTGCAATAGAAATTTCATATTAGCATAGAATAAGTAATATTGTATTAGTTAATTATATAATACCCATTATAGATAAGTAATTTTATAAGTATTGATTTTATAATACTTCATTTATTTCATGTTTAACAGTTATTTCTTCGTTTAGTAGACAAAGCCTTTATAGGCGTTCTGCTTTCTCTTTAGTAACAACAAACGTCAAAAGCAGCCCTTAATTTACCCACTCGTATGTGAAGAAACGGTATTAAAATAGATAAAACACACCGTGCACACACGAGAAACGAGAATTTTAATTTGATCCTGTAACGATGCCTTTGCCCATCTCATTTGCAAAAACTTCCTTTCCTCCTTACCCTTTCTAACATGACTTTGAACCTCATGCTGTTAGGATAAGCCTCATGCCGAGGGTGCATGTTAATGTTGTGGCAGAGGCGCGATGATTGCGCGTTTAAATGAAAACCACCCGGATTATTGTAAAAACTCTACCTATATCTACTTAATTTGTAATTTCGAGACGAGAAGGGTTTACGTGGGCCTTAAAAGGTTTTATATTATCTGCATGTGTATCTCGCTTCTGAGACGTGCTTAAACGAGAATGAAATGGAAAATGACAGTCAACAAAAGACAGAGATAACGATAGCTGAAACATTTTGCTATCGAGACAGGCAAGCATGTCGATATATTTTTTTACGCCAGTAAGCTTAATTCGACCTCTTTGGAATAAACATTACAAAATGTCACTCACAATATATCATCCAACTTACAAAACTATGTTATGTGTTCTTATATAACTTAACAATTATTATTATAATATTTTAGTATTGTAAATATCGTATTTTTGTCTTCAGTTAATGTTATTTGGTATTATATCCGTTATAATTGAAATAAATAACAATATAAAATAAAATCAAACTAAATAATTTGACGTCCGGTTGGTCTAGTGGTTAGAGACCCTACTAAGTAGGAAATCAAACGGTCGCGGGTTGAAATCCTGCAAGTTGCAATCATTTGTGTGACGAGCAGAAATCCTATCATGGATGTAATATTTGTATCTATGAATGTTTATCCGTTATCTAGTGCCCATAGTACAGGGAATTCTACGCGGAGTTTTTTTGTTGTTGGGTGTAACAAATAAATTTTAACGTCACACAACCGTTAAAGGTGCGTTGTTGGTGAAACAATGACTTTATTGTCAATGTAACAATATTTTATGGCAACTTTTAAAATTGTTGGAATTACAATATTCAAATGAAATCTAATATTGTCGTTGCACCTACAAAAACGTTGCATTTTTTGCAACATAACTTTGTTCCATTAGCAATTTTTTGGCCTGATATTCTGCTCTAAAGTTGACACAATGTCAATTTTGCATTGTTATGCCAGCAGTATGTTTTGTTGCAACGGTTAAATTACTTTGTTATGCTAACAACTTTTATTTTGCTATTCTAACATACTTACTTTGTCTTGTAATAATGTTGTATAGATGCAATAAAAAAGGAAAGGATCAAGGGGAAGATAGATCAGGTATAAATTGTATAAAATAAACTATTAGAAAACGTATAGATGGACTTATTTATTATTCAAGTGATTTAAAAACTGAGCACAACTTTCGCTGTTCTTAAAAGATAACTTGACGTCGACCGTCCAGTAGGGCTCGATGTTGACAATCAAGAAGATAAAAGTATGTAAAACTTATTTACTTGTGATATGTAATGTTACATTTTAGTTTCATGTATTTTCTAGTGTCGTTTAGACAAGTTTTCACCGCACATTTCACCATCTTTCGGCAAAAAACGAAAATATTTCGAACTGACACACTCCGCACGAACGCAGATCGAAGTCTGTTCGCGCTTGCCAGTTGAAAGCGACGTTGTTCCGACCTGTGCCTACTGTTCGCACTAAGACCGAATAAACACGCTCTATAGTCCTCCTAGGTGGGGAGACACGATGGACCGACGACATTGTAACCATCGCAGGAAGTCAGTGGATGGAGGAGACACAAGACAAGACGTCATGGCGCTCTTTGGGGGAGGCCTATGTTCAGCAGTGGACTTCTAAAGGCTGACATAATGATGATGATGAATCGGTAGCCTCGTTATCTATGTCAACACTGTAGGCTAACTATAGGAACAGGCGACCGCCCGCTCGAGGCATGAGAAGCCATTTAAAAAGAACGCTTTGACAGGGAAATGTCACTGTAGCGTCGAAGTGACAAGGACCGCGATTTGAAGGTTGAAGATAACCTAGAAATGGACCTAGCCGGCGAGATTTGTTAAATTGATATCCGAACAAATCCGAGAATCGACGCGGGTTTTCGTTATAATCCCACTATTGAAGGCTGGATTCCGTGGTTTGGTATCGATTTGGTATTTATTTTGTGAATTCAGGTGATCGAATAACTGATTTGCATTGTTAGTCGTGCGGAGGCCTGCCAAAGGCCCCAGGCATTACTATTGTGTTTGTGTGAGATTGGATAGACATTTTCGGTGCCAACTTGGGATCCAGACGGCAACATTCCAAGCTGCGGGAGTCGCCAGACTGCGCACTACGTGGAGATCAGGTTTTAGGTATCCATATATTGCGTACACCAGCTGGTTTAGGTAATTTTGGTAACTGACTCTTCCCGGCGGAACCTCCAGTCGGTACGTTTTCACCCTGAACATTTTAATTTTGGTAACTGACTCTTCCCGGTGGAACCTCCAGTCGGTACGTTTTCACCCTGAACATTTTAATTTTGGTAACTGACTCTTCCCGGTGGAACCTCCAGTCGGTACGTTTTCACCCTGAACATTTTAATTTTAGTAACTGACTCTTCCCGGCGGAACCTCCAGTCGGTACGTTTTCACCCTGAACATTTTAGTGCATTCTAGGAATACTCACAATATAATACTCGTTGAATCGCCGATAGAAAGATTTGGAGGCAGAGCTGGTCTTCGAGTGGGGCTTAGGGAACCTCAGCTTACTTTTTAATTTCGTTCAATAAGTGTAGATATTTTAGGGTTCCGTAGCTTAACACGAACCGCTTAAAAGATTATCCAGCCTATCCATATGTCCATCTATTCGTCCAATCTCATTCTGTCCCTGCATTATACTTCTAGAGTTATGAACCTAAATACATGATTTTATATTTGCTACAAGGATAAAGTACCTACTTCAAAAGTACCTATCATGATTATTTATCTCGTTCGTATTGTCGTTGAATAGTTATTTTAAAACGAGATCGCACAACATTATTAACACCTCTTCCGTTTACTAGATATATCCCGTCAAAACTCGATACCAATGTCTAATTCCACGACTAACTTGTCGTAGAACATTTTAATCACTCATGCTATAGAAATATATAGCAAGGGTTGGTTCAATAAATTATTCTGATTCTGATTCTAAAGGCGCTAAAAATAATAATCTATGGCGTTTGGTTTGGACAGAAGTGTTCGGTAATGTTTTATTATTAGTTTTTTATACGGTTATATTAAAAAAATAAATGTAATGTATGTTTTTATCTGCGTTCGTGAGGTCACAAATAGGTTCCGGCAGAAAATCAGTGCCAAGGCTTATGGCCTTAGCGTTTTGCTGAGTCGGTACCTGTTTGTAACAACACACAGCATTAATTTACATCTATCTATTTCTTTGCTTTATTTTGTTTGTCAAACGATGTATAACGTTGTGTGTTGTTATAAATAAATGTATTTTTTTCCTTTCTGTTTTTCTATATTATGTAACTAATAAAATTATGCTGGGTATCGACCGTGAAATATAATAAAGGAATTTTATTATGAAGGATATTCCCTTCATAATCTGCGACCTGCAACCATCGAACCCTATACCAGACATGATCCGACACAAACTTGGCTAGTTAGGTAATATTAAATTTAAAATATTAAACTGTGTACAAAAATAAAATAATAGCAAATTATTAAGTCCATTATAAAATTCTAATGTACATGTTGCAATTTAAAACGTAATTCACATTTACGTTTACAGCTGTTTAAAAATTTACAATTTATGCAAATAAATAATAAAACAGGAAATGAATAGCGTGACTTCCGTGACCATTGCCATAATTTAAAGTTTGCTTTTACAGCGAGCGTAGTAAACACGGAACGATTGCATATAAATGAGAAAATTTTAAAAGCTCATAATTAAACAAACGCTGAACAGAAGTATAAACAATTATAGCTAATTTAGAATAATATCTTTCAGGTCTGTAAAACTCTAATTAGGAGGCCATTGTGGTCAAGAGAATCTCGTAACCTATCCGCCCGATATGCTGTCGAATTGATTCGCAAATTGCCAACCCGACTCCAACATGGTTAACTACGCTATGATGCCCCGTGGAGTAACTAGACGGAGTGTTTACTCGAGAAGTATTAAACAGGTTTCTGTACCTGCTCCCATGTCGACTGTTAACTCCTAGTTGTTTCCGGTACAACGATAATTTTGTTCAAATGGCTGAATTAGGACGTAAGAGCAAACTCTATGACTATAATCTATATATATGGCTTTATACTTTTTACCCGACTACGGCGAAGAAAGGGAAGAGTAATAAGTTTAACAGTCTATTTATGTATATAATTATGTATGTGGTTATGTGGATGTTCCACCATGGCGTCGCTCCTATTGATCTGATTTTGACAAGCGAGGTATCAATCGATTCATCTTCATCGCAAGAGTGTCATAGGCTGTTTTTACCTGACCGTAATCGGTATTAGTTTTTGAAGTTAAATCTTGTTAGTGTTATCCACTCAGGTGTGTGTCTCAGCCGTAGACAACTTTATATTAGTAGTCTTACCAAATAGTGGCCAACAAACTGATTATTCATAGCAATATATTTTTGAACACGCTCATATAATAACGCTTAACAACACGTTTTCCTTGAAATTGCATCTGGTTTGATTTAATAACACGCATTTTTTTAATGAAAAAATTATACTCCTGTGGTCTTTCAGTTTATTTACAATACTATTTAATTATCAATAACCTTAAAGTGTTAGTTGACACTGCGGTCCTCTTCGTCCAGCATCATAAGTTTTTGAGACTATTAGTTATGCCCAGAAATGTTGCTCTGGTTCTAGCTAGTGGGCCTTCCATATAATAAAAGCAAGGATTTTAGTAGATTTTATGACATTTAACCTTGTGTTCACGAACTGATTTGTCAGCAAATGCCCGACGCAACTGGCCTACGATATAGTTTGAACTGAAAGCTAGATTAAAGACGAATCGCTCGAATAAAACTCAGTTTGTAGTTATTGTTCGAACCCTTTGTGGAAGCGAAGGGCTGTTTCTCAAACAGGGCTGTTTCGGGCTCGTCTCGTCTCGAGTGTGAGCGGTTTCTGTGATAGTTATCTACAGCTTTACATTGAATGGTTGGGTGTAGATTTCCAACTCGTCGATTTCAATAGTTTTCCAATAGAGCTCATGTTTGTCACGCAGCTTCTATATGGAATCTTTTATTGTTGCTGTGTTAGGTAAATATAATAGCATAGCATAGCAATTGTAATTACAGTGACTTCAATGAGTCTTCTTGAATATTTCTACGAATAAGTATTATACAACTTTGCACCTCAAGCAGGTTCTTTTTACTAGTTTCTTGATAAAAAAAACAATATATAAGTTCAAAAACTAAAACCCAACTACAATTTGGTAAACAAGCACAAATTAATAAATTATATTACCGCCGACCCCCACCCCCCATTATAGCTAAGAAGCATCTCGATCACATCAGTTTTCAAACATAAAAACCTCAGCTAAATCAGTCCATTTGTTTTCTCATCCCCTTTTCTCAACTCCCCCCTCCCCTCTTTTTCTCAACTCCCCTCTCCGCCCTCCAACCCCATATAGCTAAGAACCATCTCGATCACATCAGCTTTCAAACAGAAAAAACCGTATCAAAATCAGTTAATTCGTTTGGGAGCTACGATTCTCGCCTCCCCCCCTTCCCTCCTTCCCCCCATTATAGCTAAGATCCATCTCGTTTACTCCAGCTTTCAAACATAAAAAACCGCAGCTAAATCGGTCCATTCGTTTAGAAGCTACAATTCGGTGAGATTTGTAGCTTCTAAACCCCTTTTCTCAACTGCCTCCCCCCCCCATCCACTTATATATCTAAGAACTATATCGATCACATCAACTTTCAATCAGAAAAAACTGCATCAAAATCGGTCCATTCGTTTGGGAGCTATGATGCCACAGACAGACAGACAGACAGACACACACACACACACACACACACACACACACACACACTAACACACACAGTGATACATACCCTAAACTTATAACACCCGTCTCTTTGTTCGGGGGTTATAAAAAAATAGCCTATGACACTCTTGCGATGAAGACGAATCAATTAATAGCTCGCTTGTCAAATTTGGACCAAGTTTTTAGTTTGAACAGATAAACCTTCCTTTGCTTCATCGTAGGTGGGTAAAAAATAGCTAAATATATGAAAATCATCATCATCATGAGAATGTGCAGTATCTTATAAAGAACCTGCTGTGACATCAGATCACGTTAGTGACTTTGAAGAATGTATAGCAACCGATGATGTTCCTACTATGACATCAGATCATGTTGATGACTTCGAAGATGAACAGTTTTTAGATGCTCAAGAGTATGAGATCAGAAAACCAGATGTAGAACCCAGATACAATTTGAGAGACAGAAGTACACTCAAACCACCGCAACATCTCAAAGACTTTGTCTGCTTGTTAGATTCTTACAAGTTTCCAGAAACATATCGAGAAGCTATGGAGAGAAAAGACAAGGACGAGTGGCTCAAAGCAATGCGGAGTGAGATGAACTCCTTACGAGAAAATGATGTATGGACTCTCTGTCAGCTACCACATAACAGGAAGGCGTTACCATGTAAATAGGTTTTTAGAATAAAGAGAAATCCAGATGGAAGCATTGACAAATACAAGGCACGTTTGGTAGTAAAGGGATTCAAACAAAAGAAGGGTTTAGAGTATGATCAAACTTTTAGCCCCGTTGCAAGGCTGGCAACAATAAGAGCACTTTTAAGTGTGAGTGCTCAGGAGAAGCTTTATTTAGTTCAATTTGATGTCTCAACCGCGTTTTTGAACGGCAAACTTTCTGAACAAATATATATGAACCAGCCAGATGGTTTTAGAGATGGATCGACAAAAGTTTGTCATCTTAATCGCAGCTTGTATGGTCTCAAGCAAGCCCCAAGGTGCTGGAATTCATGTTTTGAAGAAATCTTATTAGATATGGATTTTAAACAGAGCGAAGCTGATTGCTACTTATTCACAAAGAAAGTTGATCAAAAGAAGATACTGATAACTCTTTATGTTGACGATGGCCTGATAGCAGCTTCAGATGCAGATCTAGCAAACAGATTCCTTGACGATCTTAGAAAAAGATTGAAAATCACCGTGAAATCTGCGTCATATTACTTAGGCCTTGAGATCGAGAAAGCAAAAGACGGATCCATAACAATAAAACAATAATCCTACACAAAAAAGATTCTACAACGTTTTGGAATGCCCGATTGCAATCCAATCTCTACTCCGATTGAGAAAGAAGGTGTTCAAGCAGGGAAAGTAAACGTCTCTGAAAAGGAAAAGAAATTTCCTTATAGGGAAGCAGTAGGTGCTCTCGCTTATTTAATGGTCGGAACCCGTCCAGATATAGCATATGCGGTCGATGTAGTCTCCCGTAAGTTGGAAAACCCTACGAAGGACGACTGGAACAAGGTGATGAGAATATTCCGGTACCTCAAAGGAACAATTTCCCTTGGAATCAGTTATAGCAGCGGACCTAAGCAATTGTTAGGCTATAGTGATGCTGATCATGGAGGAGACTCTATAACTGGACGTTCAACTACTGGCGTAGTATGTTTGTATGCCGGTGCAGCTGTGTCTTGGCTGAGTCAACGACAGGCCACAGTTGCTATTTCCACCACGGAAGCTGAGATTGTTGCCGCAAGTGAGGCAGCTAGAGAACTGAATGGCTTCAAAGACTTTTAGACAGATTAACGAATGTGGATGACATGATGTCTTTGAAAGTCGATAACGAGGCTGCCATCAGATTAGCACACAATCCTGAATTCCACAAAAGGACACAGCACATCTGCTTGAGACATTTCTTTGTTAGAGAGATGGTGCATGAAGGCACCCTCACAGTCTTGAAAACAAGTTCAGCGGAGCAGTTAGCTGATGTACTAACCAAGGCAGTTACGAGACCTTGGTTATTAGATTTGCGTACCAAGATTGGACTGTGCTAGGCAATCCATTCTTCACTCAATTAGGGAAAGTGTTGGTGTATATACTTTTTGGTCAAGCAAAACACATAGTTTTTGAATTGAGATGAAAAGTGGTTGCTTAGTTACAGATTGACTGAAAGTAAAATAACGACTGTCAGTTGTGAAAAATAATTAGAGCAAATTGTATTGAATAAATTTGCTAAATACATGTGATCAGTGTTTAAGTTCCTAAAGGACTATTCTCAAGTGTGATTTTTAGTGTGGGCCATTTAGCCTCTTTTACCAGCTTATTTCACAGTATTGCATGGTGCGTAACTTCAATAGTTTCTGCCAGCCGCTTTTTGCTGTTCGTCACTCCTCCTGGCCACAAGGCATCCTACACTACGTTTGCCTAAGCAAGGTCTCCACTCGAAAACTCGTCTATCCCAACGCTTATCGGTTCTTCGGGAAATGTAACCAGCCCACTGCCACTTTAGCTTGCTTATCCTTAGAACTATGTAGGTTACTTTGGTTCTCTATCGGATATCTTCATTACGAATCTTATCCTTCAGAGAAACTCCAAGCTATGGCTCTTCATAGCTCGCTGAGCGACCTTAAATTTGTGAACTAGTCTGAGCGTAAGTGTCCACGTTTGGCTCCGTAGGTCATGACTGGTACACAGAAAAATAACGGCTAACAAAGTCACAATAAAATCTTTGTAAAATTTTCATTTATTTTTTTTCTCAGTGAAGGATACACTGATTGAAGACTTGTATCGACACTATGGTATGGACGATGCGAAGACTTGACTAACCTTGCTGTAAGCTGTCCAATCTAGCTGAATTCTTCTGTTGGCTTTTGTGCAGTCCAATCTACAATATTTTGTAGCAATTAATTAATATAATATATTAAAGTAGAAATTAATGTAAATTCACTAGCCACACTAAGAGGGATGCATAGATATTTGTACTACGGCAACACTGTTCTCTTCCTGTATTAACTTCACTATATAGCGGCTGTGCTCTGTGGCCCCTATTACAGAATTTGGTTACAATCGGATTATCACTTTTTTCATAGCAATTTTGACTCTATCGCAAGACATTAGTGATAGCGATATTGACAATCCGATTGAAGCCAAGTTAAGGTCTGCGGCCCAATTACAGAACTTGGTTACAATTGGATTATAACTTTTTTCATAGCAATTTCGACTCTATCGCAAGGCATTAGTGATATCAATACTGACAATCTGATTGAAGCTAAGTTATGTGGTCGGGCCCCTGATATTATAAATTAAAATTAATAATTAAAACGTGCATTAAACGCCTGTATTAATATTTCCACACGCGTTTTTATTATACATGCGTGCAGTTCTCCAGTGTCACGAGTTATCGAGAAAATTGGGAATCAAAGAGGGCGACTCGCCATACGAGTTGTGTTACAAGGCTGTTTGGCGGCCCACAATTTCGTTGCATCCAGGCGAAATTCATCGAAGAAAACGAAGAAAATTAATCGAAAGAGCGTATTATCGGTAAAAATATCGCACCGAAAATACAAAAAATAATAGAATATTTGATAACCGGCATTTTCAAAAGTGAAGTTAGATGGGCGTTCCTTACATTGCGGATGGAGCGGAAATAGCAATTTAATGCGCTGCAGTTGCCATCACCAAAGTTGACGACGCACTTCAGTGGCCCAAGTAGCCCGATTCCATAACTTGGCTTCAATCGAATTCTCAGTATCGCAACCACTAATGCCTTGCGATGGAATCGAATTTGCTATGAAAAAAGTGATAATCCGATTGTAACCAAGTTATGTAATTGGGCCACAGACCGCTGAGGGCCGGTACGTTACTGTCACCTGTCATCGTAACCTGTTAGACTGTATTAAAAGTGTCAAGAGTGTTATCAAATATTCCGATCCGTGAAAACATCATAGAACATCGTCTTTTTCATATATTTACAGGGGTTTCGTCGTATAATACACAATGGCTGAGTTAAAGAAAGTTCTGCGCAAGCACAAACTCCTACGTGCGCAGTGTAAAGCGACTATTACGCGCATAGAAACATTCGTCAATGATTCAATAAGCTTCGCATCAGCAACCGGTCAGCCGTTCAGGCTCATGTTGTCTAGTGTCCTAAAATGTCTAGTATGCTAAAAAGTCCAGTGTTCTATTACGTCCAGTCCCACAATGTCCAGTGACCTAAAACGTCCGGTATCAAAAGGTCCAGTTACCATAATGTCAAGTGTCTCAAAAGGTCCACTTACCAAAATGTCCAGTCTTCAAATGTCTAGTCCTATAGTAATATCTTCCTTTTTGTCAAGTCTCTAAATCTAGGTAGATGAGCGAAGACTTTTAGACGGTTACCGACAAACACCAACAGGACCTTTTTTTGATAAAAATATTATTCCATCTTATATTTAGGGTTCTGTACCACAAAAGGAAAAAGAAACCCTTATAAGCTCACTTCGTTGTCCGTCCGTTTATCTGGCTTTCCAAGAAACCTTGCTAATGCACTTGCATTAGCAAAAAAGGGCAAATCAGAAAACCGTAAATTTGTAGCTAAATCACATTTTTTATTTGTATTTGGTAAACTGACCACGACCTATGTGTCGATGTATTGGGTTTTCCAACGGCCACGTTTGTATGGAACCCTCAGTGCGCGAGTCCAACTCGCATTTTGATATTTTTTTTCCTGCTCGAGTTCCTATCTTTTATGTCCCACTTTTTCTCTTATCCCATTTCCATTTTCCTCACATAAAGCTTATAATATAAACCCCTTGTTTAGAAAGAAAACTAGACTTTTTAAGTCACTAGATGTTATGGTACTCTGGACATGTTCGGACACTAGTCATTATGAGACACTGGACATGTTTGGACACTAGTCATTATGAGACACTGGGCATTGTGGGACACTAGTCATTATGAGACACTGGACATTGTGGGACTGGACGTAATAGGACAATGGACTTTTTAGCATACTAGACATTTTAGGACACTGGACAATGTGAGCCTGAACGCGGTCAGCGTGTACTCTTAGGAGCTCTATGGGAAGAAGACTTTGACGAAAAAACACTTAGAATAATTTTGACGAAAAAAAAACACAGCCCAATTTTAACGATAAAACACGATATCTTCGTTTTGGATGACAGCTGTCAAATTTAAAAGTGCTCTATCTCGGAAACTATAGATTCTAGTCTAGTAGTTTCTTTGCAGAAGTGACAGATCTCATCAATATCTTCGTTTTGGATGACAGCTGTCAAATTAAAAAGAGCTCTATCTCGCAAACTTTGGATCCTAGACTAGTAGTTTCTTTACAGAAATGATAGATCTCAACGAGATCTTCATTTCACATGACAGCTGTCAAACTTATAATGGCTATAATTCTAAAACTATTAACAGTAGACTAGTAGTTTTTTTACAGAAGTTATAGATCTCACCGAGATCTTTATTTCACATTACAGCTGTCAAACTTAAAATGCCAACAACTCTGAAACTATTGACCGTAGACTAGTAGTTTCTTTACAGAAGTGATAGACCTCATCGAGATATTCATTTCACATTACAGCTGTCAAACTTAAAATGGCAACAACTCTGAAACTATTGACCGTAGACTAGTAGTTTCTTTACAGAAGTGATAGACCTCACCGAGATCTTCATTTCACATGACAGCTGTCAAACTTAAAACGGCTATAACTCTGAAACTATTGACCGTAGACTAGTAGTTTCTTTACAGAAGTGATAGACCTCACCGAGATCTTGTGATATATCTCATCGATATCTTCGTTTTGGATTACAGTTCGGAGACTTAGAATATTTGCAATGGGTCGTGGTACCATATGAATATATGTTTATTTTAATGCCATCCTGTAGTACGTATCAAGACAAAGAGCGTTTGTGAAGACAACATCTTCTTTGGACCCCTCAGTGATGAGATAAGGGCTTATAATGAACCAGGCATCAGGTGTAGCCAAAGGGGCGGAGACAGAATTTTCTCAATGGTCGTGGTACCATATTAAAGGTATTGTTTTTTTGATGCCGTTGTGTAGTACGCATCAAGACAAAGATCTTTTGTGAAAACAACATCTTCCTTGGGCCCCTCAGTCATGAGATAGGGGCTTATAATGAACCAGGCATCAGGCATCAGGTGTACCTTTAGGGGCTGTATGGAAAAAGACTTGAATAATTTTAAACAAAAACACTTTTTGACGAAAATACACGAAATCTTCGTTTTGGATGACAGCTTTCAAACTTAAAAGAGCTCTATCTCGGAAACTATTGATCCTAGACTAGTAGTTTTTTTACAGAAGTGATAGATCTCATAGAGATCTTCATTTCACATGACAGCTGTCAAACTTAAAATGGCTATAACTCTGTAACTATTGACCGTAGACTAGTTGTTTCTTTACAGAAGTGATAGATCTCACCGAGATTTTCATTTCACATGCCAGCTGTCAAACTTAAAATGGCTATAACTCTGAAACTATTGACCCTAGGCTAGTAGTTTCTTTACAGAAGTGATAGACCTCACCGAGATCTTCCTTTCACATAACAGCTGTCAAACTTATAATGGCTATAACTCTGAAACTATTGACCATAGACTAGTTGTTTTTCTACAGAATTGATAGACCTCACTGAGATCTTCATTTACATGACAACTGTCAAACTTAAAAGCGCTATAACTCTGAAACTATTGACCCTAGACTAGTAGTTTCTGTTTAGAAGTGATAGATCTGATTAAGATCTTCACATCACATGACAGCTGTCAAAATTAAAATAGCTATAACTCTGAAACTATAGACCCTAGACAAGTAGTAAGTTTACAAAAGTGATATATCTCATCGATATCTTCGTTTTGGATTACAGTTTGGAGACTTAGAATATTTGCAATGGGTCGTGATACCATATGAAGATATGTTTTTTGTGTGACATTTACGGCACAACGCGCACTCCGTGTCAGTTTTACTTTTCGCGTTCGCGTGTTTCACTGTCTGTACATTCACATGTTGATATGGCAGTTTGAAGTTACGATTCGGGAGCACCACGAGGCTCGGGTTGTAAGTCCGTGCCGCCAACGGTGTGGTGCTTGGTTTCAGAGCTACGCCCAAGTCCATCTGGAAGTAGATCGATGCGGCTCTTGACAGGTGCGTCGGGAAGTCGGACAGGTTTGGAAAACCACTGCCCGACCGTCGTCCAGCTCCATCGCAAAGTCCCCGTACTGTGCTCGGTGGTGCGGGGTTAGCTTGGCCAGTAACTCTCTGACCAGCTGTGGGTTGTTGAGGTACCAGTTGGCTCGTATATTCTTGAGTAACGAGATGCAGTTCCGGATGGCGGTGGAGAATTTTCTTTATTCCCGGCCAGTCTCGGACACCTTGGGCAGCGCTCGTACTTTTCTAAGGGTACACTCAAGAATTAGATTAGGGTGACCAAACTCTTCTTCCAGCGCTTGCATAACCATTCAAGCGCAAGTCATTTTTACCAATCCAGTTGTTCACCCTATTTAAGAATTTTCCGGAATAGCTAAGAGCCTGGGCTAGCTACCTGCGACCCTTTTTTTTGCCAATTGAACAATGGGCGTTTCAGCACATTTACAATTTGACTGTCGCTCACGCTCGAAGATATAAAATCAGGTTCGTGGTTCAAATATTAGTAAATTCGTGTATTTTAACTGAACTTTTAAGCATAGATTCTGATATAGAAGGTATGTATATAATTAAGAATAGTATTTTACATTTTATTTTGAAAGCATTATAAATATTTGAGTTTGAAGTTACCTATTAAAAACAAAATTTATTTTTGGGATTTTCAATAATCACGAGTTATTTAGTAGTACTTCCAAGCAATCAAATAGTTTGTTAGAATTAATAATCAGTAATATTTTCTTACCAAAGTACACCCATCAGGTTTTTGTTTTTTTTTAAATCAATGTATTTTATTTCAAGTTTTAATTGTAGTGTTCACAAATGGTAAAATTTTGTTCACAAGCCCCTCGGTCATATTGATACATATAACGCATAGCAGTATTATTAAGAAATCTTTTTTTTTCTATTTTCGTTTTTTTTCTCAATTATTTCTTTTAGTAAAATGTCAAAACGACTTTAAATGTTTTCTTAGAGATGCTAGAGACACCAAAGCGCGTTAATTAGTTATGGCCAACTTTTTGGGTGGAATACCCCTATGTGCGGCGGAACGTGGCCGAAGCTCTCCTATTGGGTGATTTATTCTATCTTATTCACTACGTTAGTTCACCCCTTTGTTCTCGAGCTTTATTTTCCCACGCTCCATTTTTGGGATAAAAAGTTGTCCCAAAAGTCTCCTACGATTGTACCTCGAATCCTCACCACGAAGAAAGCCTAATTTCTATGTCTTTGCTACGGGTGCGAGGAGAACTTCCGATCATATGATCTGCTCGCACCCGTACGAGAACGGTACTCAAACTTTAGGCATATTCCTAAAGTTTGTACAGTTTTTAGACATTCCTATGTGTGACTCATCGAAAGTCAACAAACACACTTAGCCGAATTTAGAAACGTTGGTCCCGTGAGCTTCTTCTCGCTCTTACTATCTACGTTTTTACGTTTATAACTGATACCTTATTTACTCTTAGGCTGGCTCAGGAGTACTTTGCTTGTAAATAAGTACCTTTTACAGAGCGCGGCTTTCCTGAGCGAACCTGTACCTCTAATCCTATGCATCTAAAGGAAGTTTCAGTCTGTCTGTGGATGCATGTTCATAACTATTCCTAAAGAGGTAAGCGGCCATCCCGTATGCTTTAGATGTCATACGTTATGGCACGTAGAGTCTACACTACGTTTTCCTATTTTATAGGCCCATACAAAATAATATATATTTCGCTTATCGTCGTTTTAGAGTGAAAAAACTCGTAAGTGAAAAAGAGATTCAGGAGGAAGAAAAAACTACGAGCTGTAAATTTTATGTACTAAATGTTTTTTAATTCTGTGTTATAAATATAAATTGAATGAGTTTTTATATTGTTCCAGGATAAGTTTAAGATTATTGTCTAAAATACATAAAATACTACTTACGAGGTTTTCGTAGAAAAACTTCACATAACAAATGCAAGTACAAGGTTATCACTGATAAGAAGAATTTAAAATTCGTTTATTTTCATATACTATCTTTTATTTGGATGTGTATTCAAAATATAAGAAGTGTCTAACCATAACAATCAACTTGTCAGATACTCCTTTCAAGTTCCAACTATCTTACAAAAATATCAACTTAATACAGTTTTTCAAACAAACGAAAGTCTTTATTCTCATAGGTACTTAAATTTTAAAATAATTAAGTGATTATTATATCAACGTAATCATATTGTTATAATCAAGGTAACTTAACTAAGCTAAATCCCAATCGCAAGCAATCGATTTTTGCTATAGAGCAATCGAAAACGAAGGTTCACTTAGACGTTAATGCTCGAGTGCGAGCCAAGCATTCGTTTGCAAGCAAATTCAACAGCGTTGATGTCATAATATTCGATATAGAAATGTTTGTTATCGAATGCTCGCGATGGGAACACAATTAAGTTTGAAACATCAGCTGTAACAAACATACGATGAAGATCTAATGCACCAAAAAGAAACAAAATGTGGAACCAACTAGTATGTGATTGGTGACTACCAATCACATACCCTTTTATCGAGCTCTGATCCTAAAAGGTAAACAAAGCGCTCGACGAAAAACCACAACCACAAGATAGATTATGATTATGTCGTCCGGGAGAATTACTTGCACGTATTGACTAAAAACACTAATGAATTGAGCAGCAGTTACTTCAAAAAATCGTAAAGACTAGTCATTAGGACGAAGTATTTTAGTATTTAGAGGTAGACATAGCTTAACTACTAGTTTTTCATGATATATAACATAACCATTTTATAAAATATTAGGAAAAACATAACTTTTCTATACAAACACAATCAGTACAATTCTTAAAATGCACATTGGCTAACAACTTGTAACATCAGTACAAAACTTAAAAAGCACATCGACTAATAATTAGTAAACTCTAAAGGCATTTCAGTCTTAATAATTCGAGTTATTAATGGCTTTCTACTTTGATATAATAGATAATCTTAATTGTATCAATATCTACCTAAAACATCAATGTGATCATGAAATTGGTAATGAAAATTATTATGCCATTACTACTCTTCCGCAAGTACAGATATTATTTCTTCTTTGTTCACTGCATTTATGTGGTAGTTGATCGTAAAAAGAGTGTACATCAATAGGCAACACGGTCTTTAATTTTTGTAAATGAATGTACTTGCTTTTTAGAATTGGGAGTCTAGAATCATATAACAATGGTATATTATCTGACTGGCTCGGAATTTTAATTCTTTTAGACAGTTGTGTAAAATCTTCGTTGTGAACTTTTTTATAAAAATGGTGCCATCACTGCGATATTCGATGCAGCGCAAATCGAAAACTGTTGCAATCTGTTGCATCCCCAGTTTTTTTCCCAGGTCTAATGGAATTGAGATACGGCATGGAACTAAATATGTGAAAAAAAGTATGCTGTAAGTATTCAACGTTGTACGTTTTTGTCAATCTGGCTGTTTTACAAACTTCAACGTACTGTGCTGGCGAATAAATCTCGCGGTTTTATAGTTTTCTTTCAATTGTTGCGTGCATAGAATCGCATTCTATTTGAGTATGGCCTTTTTCTAAGTACTTATGTGTGATGGTTATACATTTTTGCACCGTAGCAAGTAGCAAGGCGTTTGCGAGGATAGAATTTCGGTTTTGATTAGTACAACCGTCGCTCCAAAAAATAATTTGCTTAACGGTGTCATCAATGCTATTTTGCAAAAAATGGTACAGGATACTGGCGAATTCATCAGCTTTCACGCCTCTTTCACTTTTGTGCCAAACGAAACAATACCCTTCAGAAGATTTCAAGTCAAATATTGTGAAATTGTGAACCTTCATTTTAGTTTTATAGTAGAGTGCTGAAGCGTTTAATACAGGAGACAATAAAACGGCCTGCAAATCGAAAGTGAAAACTTTTACAGTTGGATCAGTGACATTTTTCCTGCCTTGCCGTATCCTTTCGCAAAATGTGTGCATTGTAATCGTCATCACTTAAGTTACCAACTCTTTTGGCACAACAGACATCACACTCATATTTCTTAGGTCAAAATAAATAATGGTTCATCTTGTCAAATTCATCCCAAAATATGAAGTTTGATACATTATAGTCATCATCTTCTTCATTCCCTTTTTCTGTTACATAGTTTCCGTAGTAGTTAAGTATTCCCGGTAAAGGTTTTGTTTACTGTTCCAACACGGTTCTAAATAAAGTTTAACAGTAGATTTTCGGCAGTAATGCGACTCTAACTTTGGCAGCATATCCAAATATTCTCGCAAGTACTTGCTTCCTTCTTCTTCTTGCTCTTTTATTGTGCTGTTCCTTTTTGTGAGTCTTATTAGCTTCGTTCCGTGACCAGGCATGGACCATTCTCCTATGTTAAAAGTGTGCAGATACATTTTTTTGCAAACTATGTACTGTCCTTCAGGTGTGGTTATAGTGTACTTGTAAGTATTATTTCTTCGTGCATCAATAGTACCACATTTACGCCTTGACACACTTTGGCAATGCACTGTGTTTTTAACCCAGACTTTCTTTCCTCGCCAGGACAATTTCCTGTAATCATTAAAATTCGACTGCCTGTTATCTTCTGTAACTTTGCTACATTTAAAATATTTGCTATATTTGCTTTTTTCAGAGACCGTTTATTTCTCGTAATATCTAAAACTACTTTCCCTTCTTCAGTTTTTCTTCTTCCTTCATAAGTTTCTCTTTTCATGCGTTTGTTCTTATTCATTTCACTTATCCAAGATTCTTTATTCGGCCTTCCTCTTTTTGCCCGACGGCGTTTTTCATTAGTCTCACTATTGTTTATTTCTAAGTCAACTGATTCAGATGACGACTTACTCGCTAAGTCATTTGATTGATAGACAGGATCTCCATCATCAGGTGAAAAATCACCGGCATTTGAATAAGGTGAAATACTACCTAGCATTGGATCTCGAGAACATGACATTGCCGAGATCTTGAGGGGACTCAATTACGCGGAGAAAAACGAAATTTGAAGTTTCTTTTGGTGACACTGAGCAAATCTTGGTTTCGCAAAGGACCTTGTTGCATATGCTGGTTTATTAAAGTGTTATGAGAAGGTAGTTTCCATGAATCTTTTAGTAGTGTAACTTCTTCTGCTATATAACATATCTTTTCATCATGTTTCCCAATTGACACAGGCTCAGACTTCTCCTGTTACCCTTATCAGTGGTTGTCGAACCGGCCAACGCCAAAAAACTATACATTGGCTGCTGCCAATGGTAGTAAGATCCGCACTTATGGTAACATACAATTGACTTTGAATTTACTCGTAGGTCTACGTCGTGCGTTTCAGTGGAACTTTATCATTGCCGACGTCAACACGGCTATCATCGGTTCCCACTGTTTGGCGCTCTATCGACTTCTGCCTGATTGTGCCAATAAAAAGCTTGTTGATAGCGATACTAGTTTGTCATGCGTTGCCGCCGTCGCAACTTTAGGTCAGACCAGTATTAAAGTTGTTTTTGCTCCACCTTCCGAATTTGGCGCGTTTCTTACTGAATTCCCGTCTATCACTAATCCACCTGGAACCGAAACACGAGAGCCGAAATACATAGCACGGTCCACTACATCCAGACCACTGAAGGTGCCTCTGTGTTTTGTCGTCCTCGACGATTAGCCCCTCAGAAGCTTCAAGAAGCTAAAAAGGTTTTTGACGAGATGGTACAATGCGGGACAGCTAGGACTTCTAAGGGTCCATGGTCCTCGCCTCTTCATATGGTGCCGAAACGCAGCGGCACCTGATAACCCTGTGGAGACTATCGTTTGTTTAACTCGCGCACAGTACCCGACAAGTACCCGGTCCGCCACATTGGGGATGTCAACAATAGCATCTCTGGCTGTACACCAATATACACCAATATTTTTAAATTACCAAAAAAAAAGTGCTGTGTAGAAGTGGCAATGCAATTCAAATATGCACTCAGAACTTTTGAATATTTAACAGTGTAGAATTTATTAAAACCTGAAGTTTTCGGAAATCCTACCTAAAATAATGGACACAAACTAAAAATACTATGCAATTAATAATGAATGAAATCACATAGTGCGCGTGAGTAGTGAAAACTATCTGTCCTACTCTTTCTCGCATTTTCTGCGCGTTCAATTACCTCGACTATCACGCTAGCTACCATTTTATCAATAAAAAATAAAACAAATAATTATAGGCGTGACCTAGCTGAGAATTCTGAGGATAGTCTCAGCTTCGGTAGAGTCAGAAGGGTATTTCCTTTTCCAGTGTGAGATTTAACATGAAAGGGAAATTTCCTTTTCAAACTCAAAAAATACTTAGTTTATCTAAATTTTATTGTTTTGATCTTTTTATAATATTTTATGTATTTCTCCTTGTTCGTGAGATATTAATTTTGACTTGTGACAGTGCTATTATTTTTGCCTATTTACAATAAAATACTTTGACTTTGACTTCTCGTGTGAACACACGCCACTACGTACGAACTCGGCGGCGTTTTCTAAGAAAATGCCCGCCAAACTCGCCCCTCGAAAGAGGACTGAGACTGAGGACTGCTCTCTACCCGATTGTTGAACGAGTGGGCCGGCCCTTGCCGCTCCCTCAAAGCCCGGTCTTTTACTAGCGGAAAGCCCCGGGTAAGGAGTTGCGGTGTCTGGCATAAACGCCTGCTCGTCCGAAAGTCGCGTGTCGAAAAGCGACCACATCTTCGTATGAAGAACCGCCAATCTATGACGAAATGTCAGTTAGGGAATCTGGTTCCAGTTCAGCTCCCTCACTCGGGACACGCCTAGAGTGTCAGTTCCGAGGATTTCTCGCGGGCTCAAACAGCTCCTCCCAGAGCTCCCTCGCCGCATCACACCAAGAGTCACCATGCTACCCCTCGTCGTCGGCTGCCCGTGATAGATCGCTATTTAGCAGTTGACAGAGGATAGATCCAGACAAAGCAGCCCGTTTCCAGGATCATCTCCAAACGCTGTTCAAGAAACGGACTGACAAAACTCTAAAGAAAGCCAAGAAAGAATGGAACATCCAAAAAACAATTAACATGCAACTACAGGAAACCATCACGAACCTAAACAAACTGGAAGATATAAGATTGGATGCTGTGAAATCCTTTAGAAAAGGTAACGCTCGACCCCGCCCCAACCATCCAGTCACTGCGCAGAAAGCACAGTGAAGAGCGGAGTCCGGAGCTGAAACGCCAATGTGACCAAACTTCACCTCCCCCACCTGGTACTGGGGTGGACGCCAGTACCAGGTGGGGTGGTTAAGTTTGGTCACATTGGCGTTTCAGCTCTGGATTTCGCTCTTCACTGTGCTTTCTGCGCAGTGATTGGATGGTTGGGGCGGGGTCGAGCGTTACCTTTTCTAAAAGATTTCACAGCATCCAATCTTATATCTTCCAGTTTGTTTGGGTTCGTGATGGTTTCCTGTAGGTACATGTTAATTGTTTTTTGGATATTCCATTCTTTCTTGGCTTTCTTTAGAGTTTCGTCAGTCCGTTTCTTGAACAGCGTTTGGAGATGATCCTGGAAACGGGCTGCTTTGTCTGGATCTATCCTCTGTCAACTAATAGATAGCAATCTATCACGGGCAGCCGACGACGATCAAGGATCAGATTCGCAAACTGTTTTTTTCGCGCTCGCTCACAACCTCACCTCTTGGAAAAGTAGGAGCGAGCGTGCATGATCCGATGCTAGCGCATGACTCATCACATCGTTTGCCCACTGTGCATTGTCCGGCAGCGCCAGCGGCGATGCGGATGGCGGCGACAATCGGTGATATCGGAACTTGTTTCGTGAGTTTATGTCACCAAAATATTGCATCATTAAAAACAAAACTATGCAGCTGGAAGTGCTATTGCAATGCTATTTAAAATGCGAAATTCTGTGCCTCACTGAACATTGGCTCAGAGAGCACGAAATTAAATGTATTTGTATTAACAATTTTGTACTTGCTTCTTACTACTGCAGACCAACCATAGCCCATGGTGGATCTGGCATTTATGTAAGAAATAATGTTATTTATAAGAATTTAGATTGTTATACTTGGCTTTCTGTCGAGCAAGTGTGTGAAATTTCAGCCGTGGAACTTATCGATAGAGACCTTGTTGTTATATGCATATATAGATCTAACCTGACGAGTACGTCCCAATATTTTCCCGTTATGGAATCATTGCTCAATAAGATTAACGACACTGGGAAAGAATTTGTAGTGTTGGGTCATATCAATATTGACGGTATCACTACATTGAATAGTGACCTAAAGAAGATGAATGACCTTTTGTCATCAAATAATTTATGTTACATAGTGGACTTTCCCACGAGGGTGACAGACTCCACGAGCACTAGTGTTGACCACGATTACGTCAGCTGCGAGTCGGTTGAGGAGGCGCGCGCGGCGCCTGTGATTACTTATCTGAGTGATCAATTGGCAGTGCACACTTCCGTGAAATGCGAGCCAGGCCCAGGGCCCGCGCCCGAGCGTTTCGCTCGCTCCTACAGTCAAGTCAACACATCTAACTTTGTAGCGGCTGTGGAAAGCATTGACTGGATCGAGATTGAACGGAAGTACACATCCTCACCGGAAGAGTTAGCTAGGACAATACAAAATATAATTAAAAATAAGATTGAAATTTGTTTTCCCTTAAAGTGGTCTAGTGTAGGTAATAAAAAAATATGTTTGATAACTGACGAAATTTTTAATCTGTATTCTTTGATATTTGACATGCAAAAATTGACTATGTGATAGACACTGGTCTGTAGGTATTAATGTTCTCCTACTTTCCTTTTCCTATATAAATTGGTGAGACCTTCACTTATTTGAAGGATGAAGGATAAATACCTTCTTTACTGCAATTGTTATATTGTCCCGTAGGACAATACGGGAGATAACTGCTCAGAGGTAGCGTGGAGCAGCGATATTGAAATACCGTAAACGTCCTTTGATGTCTTACGGGCTACGCCAGTAGTAAGAATTCGAAATACTTCGAGAGCAGTAAATGGCTTCAGTCTAAGCGAGCAATTCGCAGGTGGTCACGCCTGTGCCAGCGCGCGAGTCGCGGAGGCTACATCCGCGACGGGTGCACCGCATGTCTCGGCTACGCCCACAAAAAACGCATTCACAGCGTCAACATCGTCCGCCTTGCAGGGAAAATTCGACCCATCGAGTCGCGTTAGTGACTCGGTATAGTCTCGCATCGTTCTCAACTTACCCGTCTCAAGTTTTACTACTTCCGACATAGATTTGATATCGTTTGACGATCCACAAATTAAATTACAATAATACGTGCTTCTTTCACGCTGAAGCAAGCAATTATATTTATATTGAAATTCATTAATTCTTAGTACTAAATTTGAATTTGATGGGAATTTATAAGTCAATTTTTGCATTTCAAATATCAAGGAATACAGATTAAAAATTTCGTCAGTTATCAAACATATTTTTTTATTACCTACACTAGACCACTTTAAGGGAAAACAAATTTCAATCTTATTTTTAATTATATGTTGTATTGTCCTAGCTAACTCTTCCGGTGAGGATGAGTACTTCCGTTCAATCACGATCCAGTCAACGCTTTCCACAGCTGCCACAAAGTTAGATGTGTTGACTTGACTGTAAGAGCGAGCGAAACGCTCGGGCGCGGGCCCTGGGCCTGGCTCGCATTTCACGGAAGTGTGCACTGCCAATTGATCACTCAGATAAGTAATCACAGGCGCCGCGCGCGCCTCCTCAACCGACTCGCAGCTGACGTAAACGTGGTCATCACTAGTGCTCGTGGAGTCTGTCACCCTCGTGGGAAAGTCCACTATGTAACATAAATTATTTGATGACAAAAGGTCATTCATCTTCTTTAGGTTACTATTCAATGTAGTGATACCGTCAATATTGATATCACCCAACACTACAAATTCTTTCCCAGTGTCGTTAATCTTATTGAGCAATGATTCCATAACGGGAAAATATTGGGACGTACTCGTCAGGTTAGATCTATATATGCATATAACAACAAGGTTTCTATCGATAAGTTCCACGGCTGAAATTTCACACACTTGCTCGACAGAAAGCCGAGTATAACAATATAAATTCTTATAATTAACATTATTTCTTATATAAATGCCAGATCCACCATATAAATGCCAGATCCACCAAGTACAAAATTGTTAATACAAATACATTTAATTTCGTGCTCTCTGAGCCAATGTTCAGTGAGGCACAGAATTTCGCATTTTAAATAGCATTGCAATAGCACTTCCAGCTGCATAGTTTTGTTTTTTAATGATGCAATATTTTGGTGACATAAACTCACGAAACAAGTTCCGATATCACCGCTTGTCGCCGCCATCCGCGTCGCCGCTGGCGCTGCCGGACAATGCACAGTGGGCAAACGATGTGATGAGTCATGCGCTAGCATCGGATCATGCACGCTCGCTCCTACTTATCAAAGAGGTGAGGTTGTGAGCGAGCGCGAAAAAATGCGAATCTGATCCCTTGAGGACACACAGTTGGCGATGTAACTTGAGGGTAAACACCTTCTGGCATACCAATTATAAATGAAGCATGCTGATCTGTTTTTATTTGCCGTTTCTTAACGTAGTATTGTATCGTATTCTACAATTCTTTAAGATACGACTCATAGATGAAGACGTTCAGTCATCTCACAATAGGTAATTTGTTAAATGAACCTCCCCCTGTAAGGGAAGGTGGCGGAAACCCATAATTTTTAAGAAAAAGCAAATAAAATATTTGATGGAATAATGTAAAGTTCTCAAAACTAAAGAGAAATATATGCTATGCTTCGCTCCCGCTTGTGCCTTTTCTCCAAAATTACGGGTTTTCGCAACCCTTCATTTTAGGGAGAGAGTTATCCCCCCTTCCTCTTCCACTCCCTCACCTCGCCTAAGTACAAATTTACATGTACTGATTCTAACGACGAGCCTAGGCCTGCTATAAGAGGCTTTTTGAATGGAGGTGACAAATGTTATTATTATTATTGTTATATTTATCAGAAACTTTGTTAAAACAATCAACTAGGTAGGTGGGTACCTACCTGCTTAATATGTATAGTTAGGTATCTACTATAGCACTGAAGCAAGAGACGTCAATTTTATTTTTTATTTGCATTTTATTATGTACCTATGTCAATGTCCATACAAAAATAACGATTTGATAGTTAAAAGTTAATTAATGTCACTGCGAGATGCTAAAGATTAACTTAATTATGGTACTTCGTTTAACCTTGTTTCGTCTTGAATATTAATTACCTAGATAACTATAAATTTATATCTAATTTGAATTTTGAGCTGCAATTTATTATTATTTTAATATAAACAATTTTGAGCGCTCTTCATTTTTATGTTCATGGTAGTCATCGAAAATCTATTGCCGGTGACCATGATATTGCCATGAGCTAGCCCAGTTTCAGCTACATTATTGGCTGTACAATATAGGGACTCATTGTATTAGATCTTACGACACAGAATACATAATACTCTTGAGATCAACAAAACATTATCATTTGTTTGAAAGTTATTACCTACATAACGTATGTTTACAAAGCATAACTACAATACATACTTTTAATTTAATACTGATATTTGTCTGCAAATTTAATTTATTTCTTAAATGTTTAATATGATAGAACTAAAATTACTTTCAATTATATTTGAATATATTTTATAATATAGAATTCAAAAATGAAAATTAGTGAACATAAAGAGCTTCGTAAACGCAACATGAGATACAGTCATAGACAACTGCACATTACTCCGAGGATGCAGTCGAATTCGATTATTTAATAGAAAACGAATCGTACCCTCAAGTCAATTGTTCGGAATAGCTCGAAAATAGACATTCGATTCGAGAACTATATCAAGATACAATGATACAATTCTTTATTGCTGTAATATGGTACAAAAGCTGTAATTTTTTTATATAGAGTCCAACATATTGACCATTTCTGGCATGCAATATTACATGTTTTAAAAAAATCGATTAGTATTAATTTATTCATCGAATCGAATCGATTCGGTTCGTTATCGAAAGGTAAAAGGTCTAAATCGGGGGCAGGACCTTGCAATCTAGACATTATATAGGAATTGATATTTGATTGTTAAAATTGCATTATAATTTTTTGAGTTCTATTGACTTTAAATTTAACTGTTATATAACTATAGGTAACCATTTATTATATAGGTAATAAATTATTACAAAATATGATATCGATATTTTTGTAATAGTATACCACCTATAATGAAAATAAAAGTAATCATGTTTTTACCCGAATACGCCGAAGCAAGGGAAGGGTAATGAGTTTAACAGTCTATCCATGTGTGTATGTTTGTATGTACACAAATATATATATTCTATGTATGTGGATATGTGGAGGTTCCACCACAGCATCGGCCTTTTTGGTCCGATTTTGACAAGCGAGGTGTCAATCGATTTGTCTTCTTTTTGCAAGTGAGTCATAGCTTGTACTATTATTTATTCTGTGGTCATAGGCTAGTTTTTACCCGTACATAATCGGGTTTTAGTTTTTGAACTTATGTCTTGTTTCTCTTACATAGATGATGTACTTGTTATTTTTAGAATTAAGTTGCTGCCTGTACCAGAATTTATAGTTGGTGAAGCGACCATAAAATTATTCTTATTTAAGTTTGCTTCATGGGCCCGCGGAGCATGATATACTGAGCCATATAAAATGCAAAATAGCCATTACTTGTGTCTGTAATGTCTTGATTTGTTTTGTAATAATTTGAATAACATGAAGCATCACATTTTTATCATAAATTTGTCAAAAAGTTATGCTCAATGAGCAAGCTAAGTTTTCATCACATTCAGAAGTTAAAGAAGACATGTTAAGATAATGTCTTATTTTGTTGCATTATTTGGTCCTACACAGTTATTCAGTAGAACTTATTCGTCTAAGCAGAACTCTAACAAAAAATAATCTTCGTACCAAGGAGCATCAAGAACATAGCGTGCCAGCACACATTACTATAATTTAGAAACGCTCAGTTCTATACCTTAAAGCATTGGTAGATCCTATCTGTATTACCAAAAATGGTGCCTTTTCCTCAACTCCACATAAATTATGGGCCATCAGGCGGAACATAACCCCACTACTACCCACCAGAAGGCAGTCTCATTTCATTTACTTGCCTCTAGGCTGGCATTCGAACGCTCGATGACATACCGAAATGCAATTTCACTGACGCAAAAACGCCGGAGCAGTTTTTAAGAGAAAATAGAAGCTGGTTTTTCAGGCTGCCTACCTGAGCACTTTGTGAATGCTCGATAAAATCCGAGTGATATTGAACTCTATTGCGGCGGAGTAGAGGACACTGATCGAAGGAATGAAGGTATGTAAATACAGTTGATGAGAGCAGAGAAGGACTGATTTATTGGTATAGATAAATGGTTAACGTGGCTATTTTATTTCAGAAATTAATCTTTCGCGGGCTGTTTGGGCTTTTAAGCCCGTTTACATCGTAAGCACGCGCCGTACGGCAATGAAGTGGTGGCCTTCGAAGAGTTCAAAGAATTAAGCATAATCTCTATTGAAAACGTGCGATGTTTCAAAACCGTTGTTCGAAGAATAAGGTAGCAACGTCACCTCTTTGCTTATTATTTGCTTTGGCAAACACCATCAATATTTCGCTCGGGACATGAGGTCAGTTCTGAACTGCCTTCAAATGTATTATCGTATAAGCTGCCAGTGAATGGCCAGTAACTGAACTGACTCGCAAACTGGCCTAGTGTTCGGAGTGCAAAATTTTTTTTCTTGGGGTACTATTTGCTTTTACTCTGCTGTTCGCACTGGCTTTCGTTCCACTGTGAGCAAACAGCGCAGCCAAAAGATAAAACGAATCAGCATGCACTTAAAAGTGCCGTCCACCCTGCCCCTCCTCGTCCGCACCCCAGGGTTGCAGAATGCTCTCAATATTCATAAACTGAGCCAAAACACGGTAAATCCCACTTCACGGAGGAATGGAGTTACCAGTAGAGCTGCATACTTATAAGCAGTTACTCGAGCTGGAAAACTGCCTTATTTTGCATTAGGGGCAATTGGAGATGAATAAATCGCAGCAGCGCTGTGGTTTAAATCCAAAACATAGTGATTGAATCTTGGCCTTTTGAGTCTCTTCCTTTATTACACCGATAGAAATAACGGTGGTAACCAATAACGGTCGTAAACGGTGTCTCCTTTAAAGCTGTTTAGGAATATGTTTACTTCGGGCAGACTATACAGTAGGATAGGAACAATTTCGAGATGGAAGCCCATAGGAAGATTCAGCTATGACGGGCAGCATTTGGTAAACTCCGTTAGGTCTTCTCGTCGTCTATAACACAGTGTCTGAAGGAAGTCTTCAACGCTTAAAGTCCATAAGCTTAAAGTCGCTCAGCGAGCTATGGAGAGAGGTATGTTCGGAGTCTCTCTGAAGGACATAATCCAGAACGAGTTGATCTGCCAGAGAACCAAGGTAACCACTTAGCCCAGAAAATAAGCAAGCTGAAGTGGCAATAAGGTGGTTATACCTCTCGCAGAACGGACAACCGTTGAGAAAAACGAGTTCTAGAGTTACCACGTTTAGGCTAACGTACTGTAGGGCGCCCACTTTAAACTTTAGACTTTACTCACTTTAGACTCAAAGCGTTGGTAAATTAAAACCAAGGATGAATAAAACCTACATATATAACAACTGAATTAGTTTTGACCATTTTCCATCATTTTGTTGTTGCTTTCCTGTGACTACCTTCCAGCTCCATCATCAGACCTGAAAACTACATAACACCAGATAACTCATCAAGACAAACCAAATGAGCCCAAACTTGAAGGGGTTCCATCATTTTGTTGTTGAGTTCCTGTGACTGCCTTCAAGCTCCATCATCCCTGGATACCACATAAAATCAGAGAACTCACCAAAACAAACCAAATGAGCACAAACTCGAAAGGGTTTCATCATTTTGATGTTGAGTTCCTGTGACTACCTTCCAGCTCCATCATCAGACCCTGGATACCACATAACACCAGAGAACTCATCAAGACAAACCAAATGAGGCCAAACTCGAAGGGGTTCCATCATTTGGTTGTTGAGTACCTGTGACTACCTTCCGGCTCCGTCATCAGACCCTGGATACCACATAAAACTAGAGAACTCATCAAGACAAATGAAATAAGCCCAAAATCAAATGGGTTTCATCATTTTGTTGTTGTTCAGTTCCTGTGCCTACTTTCCGGCTCCATCATCAGACTCTTGATACCACATAACACCAGAGAACTCATCAAGACAAACCAAATGAGCCCAAACTCGGAGGGAACAGCATCTTTGGACGTCCTAAAATTGTTCAAAATTGACTTGCAATCCAGTCCTAAACATAATAACACAGCTACTTAAAATAAAGCTTGTTTAAAACTACTAAACCAATTTTGATAAAAATTATACAGTACCACACTAGAGGTCTTCTTACTCAAGTAAAATCAATCATCTAATTCGGTTCAGAAATCCCAAGATATTAGAGAACATAAACAATAAAACAAATTTGTTTTTCTAATAAAACTACTGAACCAATTTTGATGAAATTTATATGGGACTACACGGAAAGTTTACCTTTTGAATAAAAAAACAACCATCTAAATCGGTGTAGAAATCTTAAATTTTCCTCTTTCTTTTACTTGCTTCTTCTACATCAGTGGTTAGTTTGGATTCTCTTTCGGCCTTTTTGCATTTTTCACGTGCCATTAGTAAATCATCTGAAAAATAAATAATTAAATAGGGCGGTATGAACGCTTAGAGACGTGCTGGCACAAAAGATAAGAGAATGTTAGTATCGTTGTAGGTACGTGCTACAAAAAATAAGTTCAAAATAAACGGGTAAACGGGCGTCGCAATTGAAAATTTTAGGTGTCAGTGAGACATACAGGGGTCTCTCACCCCTAGTATACACCACCACTTTAATCTAAGCACACTATCAAACGAATATTCTATACTAACTGTATCCGCTGGGACTAAGATAATAGACGACGATGATGATGATTGTTTATGCAAAGACAAGTTGAACCATGAATTAACACCATAGAAACTAGGATACATTTTACCCCGTAAAAACTACGGTTCCTGCTGTAAGATAGTTAACATAATACGTATCTATTACGTTTATTGAGAGCGATGGTGGCCTTACGGTTCTATAGTACAATTTAGAATCCAACGATACCGGGTTCAAAACCCAGGCTCCGCACCAATGACTTTTCTGAGTTATGTGCGGTTTTCCATCGCTACGTGCTTCGGAGGGCACGTTAAGCTGTCGGTCCCGGCTGTTATTGATTAATAGCAGTCGTTAAGTCATGTCAGAGGCCTTCGGGCGGCTTGATAAACTCTGACACCAGAGGCCAGCACTACCTCATACGACAAACATACAAACAAACAAAACATTACGTTGAATGTCTATATCAAATGTAGATGTTTACATTATTTGTCTGATCCAACAATAGAGCTCATAAGAGGCCAAATACCTATTTCTGGAGTTTGGGCGTTTGAGCGTTTAGCAAAAGGCTTCAAAGTTGACGTTGGGCATTTCTATGTTTTTGGATTAGTCCGAGGCGAAGTTGGGCCTTTGAGTGGCCTAACGGACCAATACAACTAATATTAGTGCAAAACTTTGCCTCGTGGTCTACACAAATGTGTTACGGGCCGTGGTTTGAAAAGCGTTGCTCTTCTCAATGGTCTCAAAATAATTTTATAAAAAGTCTAAATGTATATATGAGTATGTGTTTGTATGGGTGCGTGTGCGTGTGTGTGTGTGTGTGCGTGTGTGTGTGTGCGTGTGTGTGTGTCTTTATTTAGCTGTGTGTGGCTAACAATTTTTACTACGCACTAGTCGTCCGCATGAACATTACAAAACAAAATTAATGATAAATCAACACATTACACCAAATAGTAGTAAGTGGCATGCCTCAAATTTCTGGTTCAACTCTGAGAGGGAAGCTGATATGTGGATTCAGCTAGGCTGGGCAGCATTTAGGAAACTTCGACATATTTTCCCGTCACCCATTCATTCCACAGTGCCTCAAGATGAAAGTCGTTAACCAGTGCGTCCGACACCCGTACCCGTAATGACATACTGAGCCGAAACGTGGACACTAACTGTGAGACTGTTCTACAAATTTTAGATCACTCAGTGAGTTATGGAATGGGCTATGTTTGGGGTTTCTTCAAGGGCTCGCATCCGAAATGAGGTCGTGACCCCATCTGGCAGACAACGAAAGTCGCCGACATAGCTCACAGAAATATCAAACTGAAGTGATAATGGGCCTGTCATATAAGTCTAAGAACCTATATCCAGTGGGGTAGACGAGTTCTTGAGTGCAGACTACGTATAGGCAAACGTAAGTGTAGGACGCCCTCCGGCCAGATGGCGCGAAGATTTAAGCAAAATAGCTGTCAGCAATTACAAGAGAAGAGCCAAAGATCGGGCTCACTGGCGTGCTTTAGGATAGGCCTATGTCCAGCAGTGGACTAATACAGGCTGTTGATGTATATATTTTGCCTATTTAAAAGCGTACAGATACAAATTAAAATATATGAGAAAATTACGAAATATATTGTTGTAAATAATAGTACCTACCTATATCATGAGAAGTCTGAGATAGCTTGTTATTTATGGGGCGTGATAAATAACTAGGTAAGTACATTGTGTTTGTTCATTATTATTTAAATTTTTGTCGATTGTGATCTTACGTTTCTGTAATCGATATTGTTTTGTGTTCGGATAGACTGTTTAGAGTGGTTAACACCGGAAAATGGAGTTGTGTCATGGCGCAGCGCGCGTGGTAGAATGTCACTAATTTGCTTGAATGAGTTGTGTCATGGCGCAGCACGCGCGGTAGAATGTCACTAGTTTGCTTGAATGAGTTGTGTCATGGCGCAGCGCACGCGGTAGAAAGTCACTAGTTTGCTTTAATGAGTTGTGTCATGGCGCAACGCGCGTGGTAGAATGTCACTAGAATGCTTGAATGAGTTGTGTCATGGCGCAGCACGCGCGGTAGAATGTCACTAGTTTGCTTGAATGAGTTGTGTCATGGCGCAGCGCACGCGGTAGAAAGTCACTAGTTTGCTTTAATGAGTTGTGTCATGGCGCAGCGCGCGTGGTAGAATGTCACTAATTTGCTTGAATGAGTTGTGTCATGGCGCAGCACGCGCGGTAGAATGTCACTAGTTTGCTTGAATGAGTTGTGTCATGGCGCAGCACGCGCGGTAGAATGTCACTAGTTTGCTTGAATGAGTTGTGTCATGGCGCAGCGCACGCGGTAGAAAGTCACTAGTTTGCTTTAATGAGTTGTGTCATGGCGCAGCGCGCGTGGTAGAATGTCACTAATTTGCTTGAATGAGTTGTGTCATGGCGCAGCACGCGCGGTAGAATGTCACTAGTTTGCTTGAATGAGTTGTGTCATGGCGCAGCACGCGCGGTAGAATGTCACTAGTTTGCTTGAATGAGTTGTGTCATGGCGCAGCGCACGCGGTAGAAAGTCACTAGTTTGCTTTAATGAGTTGTGTCATGGCGCAGCGCGCGTGGTAGAATGTCACTAATTTGCTTGAATGAGTTGTGTCATGGCGCAGCACGCGCGGTCGAATGTCACTAGTTTGCTTGAATGAGTTGTGTCATGGCGCAGCGCACGCGGTAGAAAGTCACTAGTTTGCTTGAATGAGTTGTGTCATGGCGCAGCGCACGCGGTAGAATGTCACTAGTTTGCTTGAATGAGTTGTGTCATGGCGCAGCGCACGCGGTAGAAAGTCACTAGTTTGCTTGAATGAGTTGTGTCATGGCGCTGCACGCGCGGTAGAATGTCACTAGTTTGCTTGAATGAGTTGTGTCATGGCGCAGCGCACGCGGTAGAAAGTCACTAGTTTGCTTTAATGAGTTGACCGATCGTCATGCACAGGGCACACTTACAAAACTAAACTATATAAGTATGTCCATTAAATTTGTCCATTCTATTACTATTTTGTGTAATTAAGTTCTTATTTGAGTAAGTAAATAAGCAATTCTCGCACACCCACAATGAATAACCTTCTTCAAGAGATAACGGGTACCTATTATAATCTTAGGAGCTAAACAAAATATGTTTTTCAGCATAAGATAAGTTTTAGCAGTAATTTGCTTTAACCAGTTTCAGCAAAGTGCTAAAGAAGTTCACTATTGTCTCGTCTATTATTTGTTATAGTATCAGTTAGTTGCTTAAACATTTCTGATTAGTAAACCCGTCTTGCGTCTTGTTTACAAATATCAATTGCTGTTTCATTCATAAAACGATCGCTTGATGCGCTAGACCCTGCACATGTTACATTATATTATTACAACAGTATATACGTCGCCTTCAGTGCTGTATGACAATTTAGTAATGTTATTTTGTAGAGTATTAATAGATGAATAGCAAATGCCCGCAGCATTGCACGCGTAGTAATGTATCTAGGTTAAAAGTACTCAGTGCTATTCCAGGACCTAAAATACCAATATTAGATCAAAATGAATTCAGCCGTCAATTTTTTTAATCGATTACTCGGCTTCTACTCATTGGATTTAGATACCAAGTACCCCAGTTTTTAAGTCAAACCCTAAGTAGTGAAACTCCAACAGTTCACTGTTGGAACAGTAAAGTTTCCAACAGTGAAAATTGCATTGCAATCGGTTTAGTAGTTTTTACGTGATGCGCGTACTAACGTACAGACAAACTAACTAACAAGCAAACAAACAAACAGACAGACACGATTTTGAAAAATGATTTTGTCTTGTTCCAACCAATTTTCTTTAAATTATTTTCTTTGTACAGACTTTTTCGTTCGTATTGCTTAATTAGAAGTATAAGAGTCCTAGGTGATTCACATTCTACGTATGTTATTTAATACGCTAGTGAGCATGTAGCACAGCATTCATCACAGTAATGCTTTTCTTAACAGGCATTTCCATTATCGTACGACTAGAAGATCGGCAAAGCGCCATCCTTTTATCGTTGAAATACCTCGCACAAGAACGAAGCGTTACGCTTCTTCATTTATTATAAGGACTTCTAAGGTGTGGAATGTCCTGCCCTCGTCAGTGTTTCCGGTAAAATATATCCCAGGTGTGTTCAAGTCAAGAGTGAATAAGTATCTACTAGGCAAGCGTGCTACACCTTCGACCACATCATCGCTTTCCATCAGGCGAGATCGTGGTCAAACGATAGCCTAAACCGTGATAAAAAAAGGCACTTGGAATCAAATTGGCGAAATTTGACACTAGTGTTTTGTAGTAAGTCATGTTTATGACAAAGAAATAAACATTTATTCACATAACATTTATTATAGGTATGTACTAGGATTTACTCATTTCATGGAAATAAGCTCATGTGTATGCCCGACAACCGACAAGTTTGCTGATGATACACTGACCGCCAGGCGGGGACGAAGTCTGCGCGAAGAGGTAGTATAATGCAGTAAAATATTTACCTCGTATTATAATAATATGGTACAATTTAGGACAAAAAAAAAACGACTGGTTAACTCTTTGCACCTGAGCTAATTTTAGAGTTCAGAACAATAGTTATTTGTTATGCAAGGCTGCAAAGTGAGTTCAGAATCGAATAGAATAGAATAGAAAAGAGTCGAATAGAATTGAATAGGGTCGAATAGGGTTGAAAATAGTCAAATAGAGTCAAGTTGAAACTAAAAGAGTCGATAAGAGTCGAGAAAAGTCGAGTAGAGTCGAGTAAAGATGAATAGAGTCAAGTAGAGTCGAATAGAATAGAAATGAGTAGAACAGAGCAGAACAGAGCAGAACAGAGCATAACAGAGCAGAACAGAGCAGCAAAAAACAGCAGAACAGAACAGAGCAGAACAAAGCAGAACAGAGCAGAACAGAGCAGGACAGAGCAGAACAGAGCAGAACAGAGCAGAACAGAGCAGAACAGAGCAGAAAAGAGCAGAACAGAGCAGAACAGAGCAGAACAGAGCAGAACAGAGCAGAACAGAGCAGGACAGAGCAGGACAGAGCAGAACAGAGCAGGACAGAGCAGAACAGAGCAGAACAGAGCAGAACAGAGCAGAACAGAGCAGAACAGAGTAGAACAGATTAGAACAGATTAGAACAGAATAGATTAGAGTAGAAAAGAGTAGAACAGCAAATAGCGATAAGGCCGCCTATTGTACAACATTAGATTTTATATATCATTACTGTTATGTTGTTTTTTATTGTAACGTGTTCAATAAAGAGTTATTGTATTGTATTAGCTATAACAAGGTAGAACAGGGTAGAACAGGGTAGATCAGGGTAGAACAGGGTAGAACAGGGTAGAACAGGGTAGAACAGGGTAGAACAGGATAGAACAGGGTAGAACAGGGTAGAACAGGGTAGAACAGAGTATAACAGAGTAGAAAAGAGTAGAACCGAATTGAAAATGAAAAAAGACGAATAGAGTCGAGTAGAGTGGAGTAGAGTCGAGTAGAGTCGCGTAGAGTCAAGTAGAGTCGAATAGAGTCGAGTAGAGTCGATTAGAGTCGAGTAGAGTCGATTAGAGTCGAGTAGTGTAGAGTCGAGTAGAGTCGAGTAGAGTCGAGTAGAGTCGAGTAGAGTCGATTTGAGTCGAGTAGAGTTGATTAAGGTCGAGTAGAGTTGAGTAGTGTCGACTAAAGTCAAAAAGAGGCAAATAGAGACGAATAGAGTCAAGTAGAGTAGAATCGAATCGGATAATAATATAATATAAATTAGTAATAAAGTATTTTCAGTGAATTGGCGGTATAGAAAACTATTGAATAGAAAAGTGCGAATTTTAAAAACTCTTTCTACGCTAGCGGGTAAAATGCAATTTTGCACTCAGATTTCGAATGACAAACACAATCTTTCCGAGCTTGTGAGGTGAAAAATGATTTACCAACCAAAGCAAATTAAAACACGGGAACGGGCTGCCCGCTGCAGGAAGTTTCTGCAGAGTGATGTGAAATTGCGATTCTGTAACCACATGCTCATAGTTTGCAAACAACCCGCACAAGTAGATGAACCTTCAAATGTTCCAAGTCCCAGATCCTGTGCCTATTAACTTACCACTCTAGCCCTTATTAAGTAAGTTGAGGCCCTATTAACTTAGTTCGGTCCCTATTAAGTAAAACCACGCAATTTCTCACCTATAAAAGGTCACGTCCAGGAGCCATAAAAGTTGTGGAATTGAAAACAGAGATGGAGCCGTTAGGTGTAATGTCCCATAAAGTTTCATACCCGCTCGTATTGTACAATTTACATAAATGTACCGTAACGGCACTAAGTAGGCTATAGGTCTGAATCTTTTTATTCGCTCGCCTGGTGCTTTCGGTAGAAATTCATTATCGCATGCGACATTTCCTGCCTCCCACCTACATCAACTACGAGAAAGTATTTTGAGAAACATAGAAAGTAACAACAGTCAGATAAAGCTTCCACGCAAATTCAAAAATTTAAATTATCTGGGAGCTCTACGTGTTATGAGACTTTCAATACAAAAGCCTTGATTTAATAGGCACTTATAGTGGATTTAGGGGGTGATAAAAACATTATTTTGTACACAGAACATTATTTTGTAATCGGCATTATTATTGCGCGTCACTTCAAACTGCATTTGACGAGTGCAATGAACACGTAAAAATAAAAATAAAACACATTAGCACGTAATGCGAGTAAATGCACGCCCCTACTAGCGTTCAGGGGCACACATTTACTCGCATCACAACCTGTGCCATTTTGGTCGGTAGCGATTTTAGCAACAATACGTCATCTTGCTCTATTTTGTGATATCTGATGAAGTTGGAGATGCAACTCTGCTGTGAATTATAGTACATTACTGCAGCGGTCTGTAATGACTGCGTTGCTGGCAGCGATGATGATGGCCGAGAGCGTAGCTAAGTTAAGTTCAAGGCCATCACAGTGCGGTCAGCATTGCAGCCCTTGATGGCCAAGCTGGAATGAAGGCCGAGACCGAAGGTCGAGGCCTTTATAGCGCGGACAGCAAGGGCTGCAATGATGGCCGCTTAACTAAGTCTACTAGTCTACTTAACTAAGCAAAGCTCGAGGCCATCATAGCGTGGCCAGCAGGGCAGTCATTGCGGACCAAGGCTTGTATAGTGCTTTACTCAAACAATGCGAGGTATTTAAATAAAACTAGCAAACTAATGAAAAAATTATATAACCCACTATAACAACAACAACAACAACAACAACAACAACAACAACAAAAACCAAAACAACACCAACAACAACGTCAAAAACAACAAGAACAATTAAAAAGAACAACAACAACAAGAACAACAAAAAAGAACAACAACAACAAAAACAACAATAACAACCAGAACAACAACAAAAAACAGCAATAACATTAACAACAACGAAAAACAACAAGAACAACGAAAAAAATAAGAACAACAACAAAAACAACAAGATTAACAACAACAAGAACAACAAAAAAACAACAAGAACAAAAAAAACAACAAGAACAACGAAAACAACAAGAACAACAATAAAAACAACAAGAACAACAAAAACAACAAGAACATCGAAAACAACAAGAAAAACTAAAACAACAAGAAAAACTAAAACAACAAGAAAAACTAAAACAACAAGTAAAAAAAAACAAAAACAACAAGAACAACAACAAAAACAACAAGAACGAGAACAGAAACCACAACAACAATAAAAAAAAAAAAAAACAACAACAACAAAAACAACAACAAAATAACAAAAACAACAAAAAACAACAACAACAAAAACAACAACAAAATAACAAAAACAACAAAAAACAATAAAAATTAAACAACAAAAATACAACAACAAAAACTACAACAACAACTAAAATAGCTAAGAACCATCTCGATCACAACAGCTTTCAAACAAAAAAAAAACTTCAATATCGGTCCATATGTTTGGGAACTACGACGCCTCTCTTTTCGCGTTCGGTGGTTAACAAAACCACAGAATACATAATAGTACTAAAAAACACGACAATAATGGATTTTCAAAGGAAATTGCTGGTTGCAAAACACGACAGTAATGAAATTCCATACAACTTTGCTGGCGCCTATTCAAGAAGCGCGGCAAGGTCGACTTTGCCCAAAGAAGGTTGTCGAAATAATGACCACATTACAAGTTTGTTTGAGTAAACTCCTAACCATTACATGCAATGCCTCAAACCATGCCATAGGTGCTGTCCTTTCAAGGATCTGTCGGTAAAGACAATCCAATTGCTTATGCATCGCATACACTCAATAAGAGTGAAACCAATTACAGTACAACCGAAAATGTGTTGTTAGCTGTCCTATTCGGATGTAAAACATTCCGTCCGTACCGTTATGGTAACAAATTTCAAATTGTTTCTGATCACCGACCATTAAAATGGTTATTCGACCATAAAGACCCTAGAAGCAAACTTCAAAGATAGAGATAAAAACTAGAAGGGTTTAATTATGAGATTATAAACCGGAGAGGAAAGCTTAACAATGCAGCAGATGCTCTTTCTTGATTTCCGGTGAATCCAGTCCACACCGATGCTTCTTTTTCAGACGCTCTGGAAGAATCTCTAATAGACCTTGGCCCTTAACAAATTAATCCTCATGACGAAAACCTTGGAATTGATTTCAGTCCGCTCAATCCTCTGACTCCTAACCCGATTAATAAAAATCAAAATAACTTACCTGAATCCGCTTCTTTCGTGGAAAACAACGCTGAATATCATAATAACTTACCTGAATTAGAAGAAATTCTCGAACATCTCGTTTAAAATAGTCCTGAAATTACTGCTACTCTACCTGGTATAATTGCTATTCCATCTCCAATCTCTGAACCTTTTAATGACCATGATTATTTTACCTTTCTGAAAGAAATTACAAAAAAAACTATAGCTATCATAACAATCTGAAAGAACATAAACATTAAAAATCTGATCTTAATCGTGATCTCTGTCTGGCGGTAAGATGAATATTAACTCTATGATAATGCCCAAAAAATAAATTCATCCATACCAATATATAAAAGTGAAACGTTGTCTGTTTGTTTGTTTGGGGAGCTTTCATGCGATAACGGCTGGACGGATTTTGATGAAATTTAGAATGGAGCTAGCTTATACCCGGGAATAAAACAAAGAATACTTTTTATCCCGGAAAATTGATTTTTTTCACGGGAAAACTGGAAATTGTGTATTACTCTCTGTACGGAACGGAAGATCCATCACAGAATGGATTGCGGTTGTCATGGAAACGAATTAACAAGTCTGTAAAAAACATCTTGAGCATTGGTGCTATACCCACTTTTGCATTGGTTTTTAATGTCCTAGAAGATAAAAGGATGCTGTTTTTTTTCGCGATAAACAGTAGCCGTGTGTACGAAGTTGCGGGCGGAAAAGTATTTAATAAAAATTGCTTGTTTTAACTAGTTATCCATTCGTTTTCATTTAAAGTAAATCTTAGCGAGTTTTTAAAAGTGAATTTAATGATAGTTGCTCAAGTAGTTAGAAACAAGTAGTGACGATAGACAAGTGATCTCAAATGCAGAACCGATGTCCACAAAGATCAACGGTTCTGTGCTTTTTAAAAACCTAACCTTATCTTTTTCTTCGATATACTATGCATGTATGATGTTCAGTAGCTTATTTGAGGTCCCTCAGACCAACTTTTTGTTAATTATCTTCATTGTGCTAACTTTTTCTTACCTACTGGTTTATTTTATTGTGTACTGGCTGACTGGTTTATCACGAAAAAAAGCATCCTATGTTCTTCTAGGATATTAAAAACCAATGTAAAAGTAGGTATAGCACCAACGCTCTTGATGTTTTTTGACAGACTTCTTATTTCGTTTCCATGGCAACCGTTCGTTACAGCGAGTAATCAACATTTTGCAGTTTTCCCGAAGAAACTTAAAATTTTCCGGGATAAAAAGTATCCTTTGTTTTATTCCAGGGTATAAGCTATCTCCATTCCAAATTTCATCAAAATCCATCCAGCCGTTATCGCGTGAAAACTCCCCAAACAAACAAACAAACGAACAAACAGACAACGTTTCACTTTTACATATTGGTTTGGATAGAAGAAGATAGAAAAGATAGATTATAAGTATTTAGATATGGACAAAGATAATATTATATATCTAAGTAGATATGGAAGCAAACCGCTTCGATCGTCTATAAATGGAATGCCCACCATGTCGGGATAGCACTGCGCCTTACGTCTGGTTGTATGACAATGAAATGCAGATCACGGAATAAGTTTTTGCTATTCCCATTCAGTCTTCATTTGCATAAATGATCCCTTAAGTTTCTCGATGTGACAGCAACGGTGATCCATACGGTTACGGTTACGTCCCTTTCTGCAAAAATATACGATGGCTAAGCAACTTGCAGGTAGGTTATGATATAACCAGCTGCCGTTCTCAAAGACGTTAATTAAGGTTTGATTAGCGTAAATCAGCTCATGTTACACATACATTTTAAGGAACCAATAATATAACATAACATAACTTCTCACATAGTTTGTTAAATTAACGAAGCATTGCGTCACGATCCAGAGTTAAAATCACAAAATAATATTATAATTCAACCAATGAGCGCGAGCGCTTGTTTCCGTTCAGCGTAGCGAGCGAGCTAGCAAGTAGAAAGATAATGAAATGAGGAGAGTGCCGTCTACCTAAATTTTTTGTATATTCTCCGTATCAAATAATTTTATGATGCACAAGCACATGCTGGTCGGACTAGATTATAATATAGATCAGAGCCATCTATACATTTTTGAATGAACTAGTTGGTAATAATATGTTTGCACAATACGATGCTACGTGCGTGACTTCTTAGTTAGTGTCCGCGCCATGAAATAAGTTCCACAGACAGATGCGGCGCTAGTTTCAATGTGAAAGTGAAAATGTTCAAGGCTTAGATCAAAGTTAGTTCTTCTTGGCGCTGCTGGACTTCTTTTGTGGCACGAAATCGCGGACCGTGGACTCTTAACTGTTGATTATTAATAAAGTTCTTTATATTTTCCCTCTCATGTACAATTAATGTAAATAAACGATCACTAAATGGTTACTTAACCCAAAAAACACCGATACTGAAGCATTCCTACAGTTTAGTATCCAAACTACTCATAATGTTACATCCTAATAGACAATATAGAACAGAGTAGAACAGAGTACAACAGAGTTAAACAGAGTAGAACAGAGTAGAACAGAGTAGAACAGAGTAGAACAGAGTAGAACAGAGTAGAACAGAGTAGAACAGAGTAGAACAGAGTAGAACAGAGTAGAACAGAGTATAACAGAGTATAATAGAGTAGAATATAGTAGAACAGAGTAGGATAGATTAGAACAGAGTAGAATATAATTGAAAATGAAAAGAGGCGAATAGAGACGAATAGAGTCAAGTAGAGTAGAATCGAATCGGATAATAATAAAATCTAAATTATTAATAAAGTATTTTCAGTGGATTGTCGGTATACTGCTATTTTTACAGACAATAATGGCCATGGTTACGAAAATGAAATTAACAAATCACTAGCATCTATCATTGATTGGTTACAAAGTAACAACCTCAAAATAAATCTTGACAAAACACATTTAATGACATTTCAAAATAAAAATTCTAAATTTGACATCCTTAATATTAATTACCTTGACAAACAAATAAAAGAAATACAATATACAACATTTTTAGGTATTCACATTGATGCAAAGCTATCATGGAAACCACACGTACAGCATGTGTGTAGTAAGCTTAACCAGTTTTCTTATGCTCTATACATGCTGGGGAAAGTAGCCAATGAAGATGCGCTATTAACAGCTTATCATGCATATGTGGGCTCCGCACTGAAATATGGAATTTTATTTTGGGCAAACTCCACAGATAAGGAATTAGCATTCAAAGCACAAAAAAAATGTATACGGTCAATGTGCAAAATCCAACAGATGGATTCCTGCAAGCCATATTTTCAAAAACTTAAAATTTTAACTCTTCCTTCGATGTATATCTATGAATCGGCTATATTATTGAAAAAGAACCTCAATAAATATGAGACGCTGAACAGTAAGCGACATAAAAATAGATTAAGATTAGCAAAGTGTAAAACGACCATGTTCAGCAAAAGCACTTTCTCTATGGGAGCTAAAATCTATAATAAAATACCTGAGTGCCTCAAAAAAATTGAATGTCTTAACATTTTTAAAAATAAATTAAAAAGGTTCCATATCGAAAAGGCATACTATTCTATTATTGAATTTATTAATGATAAGACATAATATAATATGAATATATTTAATTATTTAACCATGTATAATTTATAATAATATTGACTGACATTTTCTCTTTATGTTTTTAAGTTTCTTTTGACGTTTTTATATGTACATGTAGTGTTTAGTTTTTATGAAGTAATTTTGAAAATAATAACCAAAGGAAATGTAACCTAGATTTAATAATTTATGTAATACGAGTATATGTAATTTTGCACACCTAACGGTTCAAATGTGGCGTTCTATAAAATTAAAGTAACATCTCATGTACCCATATTTATGCAAATAAAAGTAATTTGAATTTATAGAAAATTATTGAATAGAAAGGTTCGAATTTTAAAAACACTTTCCACGCTAGCGAGTAAAATGCAATTTTGCACTCAGATTTCGAATGGCAAACAGAATCTTTCCGAGCTTGTGAGGTGAAAAGAATATTTGATGAGATAATTTGTAGCCAGCTGCAGGAGAAAAACATCACCAAAAGGTTTTGAGGAACAATCACAGGCCTAGTTACACCTTAGACTATCATATTGAAAGAATTTGCAAAAATAACACTTAGTATAAGTATCGATAACCAAGTCATAATAACAATTAAAACTAAATTCAAAACCTAAAATGATACCTACCTATAATAATGCCAATATCTTTGGCTTTCAGTTTGGACATTTGTGGCCAAAGTTTTCTTTCAATGTTAGTTATGCATGAAATCAGTTAAAATGACATCGGGAACTGCCTATTTTCAACCCATATTCAATGCATGGTAGTTATTTTTTTATTATGAACTTGGCAATCATTTGACCACAATCTCACCTGATGGAAAGCGATGATGTGGTTGAAAGTGTAGCACGCTTGCCTAGTAGATACCTATTTACTCTTGACTTGAACACACCTGGGTTAACTATATTTTGCCAGAAACACCGTGGGCAGGGTATTCCACTACTTTGCAGATCTTACAATAAATGAAGAAGCATAACGCTCCGTGCTTGTGTGAGACATTTCAACCATAAAAGGGTGGTGATCGGAGAATCAGATTGTGCAGTTCTTGTGCACACTCTCCCTATACTCTCCGTGTTCACAAGAACTGCACTATTAAACTGATAGTGAATCTGCACTTTTGCAATCTGATAACTTGAATTTTGCACATTGTCATATTTGTCGTTCAAAAAGGAGGTGTTTTTTTTTGTCATATACATTCAGTGCCACTACATTTGCCAACCGGCTGGCTGAGTGGCTAGTGACCCTGCCTGAAAGAACCAATGGATACGGGTTCGAATCCCGCAGGGTGCAATCATTTGTGTGATGAGCAGAAGTATTTGTTTCCAAGGTATGAATGTAATATTCATATCTTTATATATTTATCCATTGTCAAGTACCCATGTGCATTCAGTATATTTATGTCAGCATACAATACATGACTTCATGAATTTTTCTTATTTGTTTCAGATTGACTGACATGAATACTACTGACATTTACTCTGGTATAGAAGTGTGCATCACCGGTACTCATGAGGCTGAAGACTAAATACATAGGTATCTCTTCCATTCAACCCGTATCCACCCACTGTTGGATATAGGCTTCCTCTCTTTTATGGCATTTGTTCCGGTCCTGAGCAAGTCTCATCCAGTTCATTCCTGCGTGCCTACCTACCTATCTCTTACAAAACAAAAACCTTAATAAATACTATGTTTTATAAGGTTGTCTGTAAGAGATTGCTGTAAGCGATAAGACCGCCAATTGTGTTACCGCTATTTCTATATTTTAGATTATATTATGTATAATGTATGATTTACTTTTAAGTGGTATGCAATAAAGAGCTACCTATCTATTTATCTGTTAGTTTTTATTTTTTAACTACAAATTATTATGTAGATAGAAACGTACATCTATACCTATGAAATAGTATGTTACGAGCGACATACCTACCGACTGATTCAAAGACAACACATAGCCTAAACCGGTGGACATATAGATTTGCAATTTGGAGAAATATTTCTTTAGTGTCCTAGAGGTGCACTAAGAAGACTTTTTTAAAATTTCGAATGTGGCTGGCAAAGTTTGCACACGGGCAAAGCCGCGGCGTGCAGCTAGTTTTAGCATAGACACAGATTATGTATGGATAGAGAAACAAAAAATTAAACAAAATTTTATAAAAATTGCGTGTTTAATTTATTTTGGAAACCCTTCTAAAAAAATTATAACAAGCTAGTGCTTTTATTAACTAAGGACTATACATACAACATTCTAAAAACCCTACAAGCCATTACTGGCTCACAGGTAGCCCACTAATTACAATTATATAGTAATACAGAAAAAATAATAATATATCCAACATACCATTTTATTCAAAGTGTATAAAAAAGTGCAGTAACTAGGTATACACCTACATATTAAAACACAAACATAACAAGTAGATTTGAGAAAACAACATCCTTTTGCTATTTTAAGGACTTGCTATGAAATAATCTCATCCACTGCAAGCGGACTCCAAACTAAATGATCTTGTTTGCTGTGATAGACAGGTACTGAACTGAATCTGAAAATAAAGATATAGCGATCATTTGTCATTTGTTGTTATCTACTTATCAAATACTGCTTAGTCAATATTGTAGTGTGCAGTATTACTTGTTCTATGTGTAAACATTTCAAAAGAGAGGTTAATTTGTTGAACGTCTACCGACAACAAATCAAGCTACATTAGGCTTTGTGATCGGTGGAGATGTTGATACTGACACAGGTGCATGCTGCTGCCTTTTTCCTGAACTCCCTGGCTGGTTCGCACAGCATCCGCAGGGTGAGCAGGGATGGACCTATTATTAACCTTAGCAGACTTTTAATGTATTGTGCCTTGTGGGCACAAGGCACAATACATTAACAGTCTGCTAAGGTAGTGTGTAACGGTGTAGCCAGAGTTTTATATGATCAATTAATTATAAGACTAATTAAATCTGCGGATCTATGGAAGGCTTGTATTCTACTTGGCTTGTCCTTTTTTATTGATTTATGTTTTTTATACTTGTTGAGTGGTGTGTTTTGTTTTTAGTATGTCATGACATAGACATAGACAGAGACATAATTTTATTGGTAATTTTCAGTTACAAGTCACAATACAAAAGTAAAATAAAGTTGAATAATTATTAAAATAATTATTACTATTTAATAAAATATAGCCATGTATGATAAAAATAAAATATTATGTCACAATTACATCAATTTCATGTCCCTAAACTCTTGATAAGAGTATTTAACTGGCTAAGCCTTTAGGATTAGCCAGTTTTTCAATTTCGTTTTGAAAACTGTTGTACTATTTGTGTTTTGAATTTCATCGGGTAACTTATTATAAACTTCTGGTCCCATCACGTGGATTGTCTTCGATGTTTTCTTTAGATGACGTGGCACACCGGAAAGCTTATTCGCATTGCGTGTGTTATATTTGTGCCTTTCTCCACGTTTGGTATAAGAACTCAGATTTTCTCGCGCATATAGCGCCACCTGTAGTATATGGAGACATGGTAGGGTCAAGATACCCAACTCTGTATAGTGTGGTCTTGCTGTCTCATCCTGTGCAATACGTGCAATCACCCTAACAGCTCGTTTTTGAAACCGGAAGACGCGTTCCCAATCGGCAGCGCGGCCCCAAAGATCGAGCCCGTACTGGAGCAGTGACTGCACGCTCGCAAAATAGCACGAACGAACCTCCTCCCTTGGCAGAGTTGAAGCGACCCTTTTTAACGCAAAACATGCCCTGCCTATCTTTCCACACAGAACATTTATATGGCTTTCTCATGTCAGTGCCGGGTCCAAGTGAAAACCAAGGAACGGCGCCGTTTGGACTTGCTGTATTGCAACACCTTCAAGATACACGTTTAGATTACGTCGGACACGTCCTGACAGGTTGAAGGTAATATATTGCGTTTTTGTAATATTAAGTTTAAGACCATTAACTGTGAACCACAACAGGAGTTCGGAGGCTACGGTGAAGATTGAAGATTGATACATGAAGATTGGATTGAGTAAAAGTTGCAGAGAAAAACGTGTATTTTTAACTTGACCGATAGTTTCGCTCTAAAGAGCAGTTCCCCGCTTAATAGGGGGGTTACTGCATCCCCTCCCCCCCTACCCTCTCCACCCCTCCGCCTCCCCAAAATCGACGGTATAGCAAGTACATTCTTGCCCATACTAGGTATCCACTTTTAGTTTAACTACGATCATACAACATATGAATTGCAAAGAGAATATAATAGGTAGGTACTACGTGTATACATTATTTTTTCTTTAGTTTTCGTTTGATTTTCATAAAAATTAAAGGCCACCGTTATTGATACAACATATTTTTTATACACTTTTTATTATTATTATTATTATTATTCTCTTTATTTATCTTTTTATCATAAATTTAAATTTTTTACAATATTTCTTTAAATAAAAGCAGATAAAAATATTATAAAAAACCTAAACCTAGGGTACCAACGGTAGCGGAGCAGGGCCCAAACTACCGGTGGCTAGGGCTGCAGAGTGAGGAACCTCCTGACTATACGCGCCGTGTCAAGGAGTACTGCCTTCTGCATCTGGCCCTTAATCCAACCATCTAGCGAGAGCCTCTTAAGATGTTGGTCGAGGCTCTTCGCTATAAGGCCGTTCGCCGAAACAACTATCGGGACAATGATCGTCGAGTCAACATTCCACATGGCGGTCACCTCATGAGCCAAGTCAAGGTACTTGCTGAGCTTGCCCTTTTCGGCCTTCACGAGGTTCTCATCGTGTGGAATGGTGATGTCGACGAGCACTGCCCGGCGTTGGGACCGGTCTACCAGCACAATGTCAGGCTTATTGGCAACAATAGTCCTGTCCGTGATGATAGAGCGGTCCCAATAGAGCAATGCACGACCATTTTCGAGAACTGGCGCCGGTACGTACTTATAGTACGGCACCTCAGACTCGACAAGGTCATACCGAAGGGCAATTTGCTGATGGATGATCCTGGCTACTTGGTTGTGTCTGTGCAAGTACTCTCCGTTAGCAAGATGAGAACAGCCGGAAATTATATGCCCGAGGGACTCCCCGGGACGGCGGCATGCCCGACAAATGTCGACCGTACCGTCCTTCATAATATATTTCCGGTAGTTATTCGTCTTGATAACTTCGTCCGCAATTGCACAGACAAAACCCTCAGTTTCCCCAAAGAGGTCACCAAAGCGTAGCCAGTTCACCGACGCGAGCAAGTTCACATCAGGCCCTGTTAAGGCCCGATAGAACCGCCCGTGCAGCTCCTTGCCCTTCCATACGTCCTTGCGGTCATCGGTACTCAACACCGATGGTTTGCGCCAATTCTCGTTTGCCAAGGAGAGCGATGTGAGAGTCTTATCAACTTCCACCACATCACGATGCAACCCACACTCGGTGTTTAGGAAGTACTCCCTGAGACTGCACACTTCACGGTTGTGGAGGTTCTTGGCATTTAAAAAGCCACGACCCCCCCACTTCCGTGGTATGTACAATCTCATAACAGACGAGCGCGGGTGTAACATACGATGTGACGTAAGCAGTTGACGGACTCTCTTATCCAAGGCGTCAAGCTCAGTTTGAGTCCACTTTAGTATGCCAAAAGAGTATATGAGCAAGGGCATCACCCAACCGTTGAAGGCACGCGCCTTATTGCCACCTGACAAAAGACTGTTAAGTACTTTGGTCAGGCGGCAGAAGAAGCGCTCCTTCACCGACTGCTTAATCTCCCTGTCCATGATACCCAACGATTGTGACATACCAAGGTATTTGTAGGTCTCGGTCTCAGAGAGAGATTTGAGTGTCACTGTCTCAGAAAGCTGAAAGAATTTACAACTTTCCCCCGAGCAAATTCATAGAATTTACAACTTTCCCCCGCTGCACATGCATGACCGCACATTTGTCCACACCGAACTCCATGTTGATGGCTTTACTGAAAACTTCTGTGATTTTCAGTAACTCCATCAAGTCTGGATGTTTCAGTGCAAACAACTTGAGGTCATCCATGTACAGCAGATGAGAAATGATCTCGCCCTCTCTCCGTAGCCGATAGCCTAACCCTGAATCCTTCAACAAAGTGCTGAGAGGATTCAGTGCTAGGCAAAACCACAAAGGACTCAAACTGTCACCCTGAAATATGCCTCGCTCTATCCTTATAAAGTCCTGCGAACCATAAAGGCTGTCTCCACCACCTGGTTGACGAAGAACTGTGGTCCACTGCCTCATACACGCACCTAAGAAAGATCTCAGAGTTGCATCGATTTTATACAACTCTAAGATCCCCTCTAGCCATGAATGAGGCACTGAATCATAGGCCTTCTTGTAGTCAATCCAGGCAGTAGAAAGGATCCCTCTGTTCCGCCGGACTTGTTGGCAAATGGTAGTGTCTATGAGGAGGAGCTCTTTAGTACCACGGTACCCAACCCTACATCCATTCTGAGCGAGGGCCAAAATATTGTTCGTAACAATATGCGAATACATTTTTGTTCTCAGAATGGATGTAAGGAGCTTGTACATAGTTGGCAAGCATGTAATGGGTCTATAATTTTTAGCTTCCGTGGTACTACTGGACTTATGGAGCAAGGAGGTGAAGCCAGTTGTCATGAAACTGAGAAGAGAACCAAGCTCAAGGGCTTCCTGAAATTGTATTGCCAAACATGGATGTGAGCATCGAATCCACTTTATCCAGAAGTTGTGCAATCCATCCGGTCCAGGACTTTTCCAGTTCGGAGCCGTACGAATTGCACAACTAACGTCTATGGGGCTGATAGACACAGATCCCATGGTTTCGATTGACTCACATGCATGTTCGACAACACTCATCCAGTCACCCTCCGTATGTTCAACGGGCACCGACCAAATACCACGCCAGAAGTTAATCATGGCAGTAGCATCCGGCAGCTGCCCATCATCCACACGTTGGTCAGTTCCCTCCCAGTTTCGATACACCTTCCTTTGATCACTTTGGAAAAGGCGATTCTGGTAATATCTATCCACACGCTCTCTGTAGCGACGAATACGGTTTGCCCACGCATAGACTTTCTGTTTCAGGAAGTCTATACGTTCCGTGACACAAGCCATATAATGCTGAGGCCTGATACCAGTCCCAGCAAAGGCTTGGTTCACGAAACGCATGACACGGGGACGATTGTTACCCCGGCTGAAACAGACCAGCTTTGCAATGAGAGTCCTAGACGTATTAATACGCCGCTCGATCCGTACTTGCCATGCAGGGACAAATCCGGCAGTTCGCGGTGCCCGGTCAGCGTCCGGAAACTTGACTCGAGCCACGCGACATGCCGCAATAGCCCCGCAATACAGGATCGAGTGGGTATCAATTAAGTCTTCACTAGTCCGTAAGTACGGAGCCAGCAAAGCGTCCAGAGCTCCCATTAACGCTAGATTACGTCTATGGGTGGGCATACGTGGTAGTCGTGGCCTAGAGTTGGGTGTGGACCGATACTGTAAAATCGCGTCCTCCAAAGCACTCCTCAATTGCTCAATGGCTTGGGTACTTACGCTCATATTCACACAATCATCCTCATCGACCTCGGGATCTGCCCGTGTCGCCGTCGATGCTGGGGTCATAAATGTCCCCTGGACCGACAACGTGTCGGACAGGTTCCGCGTCGAGGCTGAAGTCGTGTGAATAGGCAACGCCTCCAAGCGCAGCCGATCTAGCACGGACTGGTCCAACAATTTGCACCGATGGATAGCCCGCACTTGATCCGAAAGTCGCTGGGCGGATACGACGACAGTCGGTTCCAAGGCCCGAAACAGAGACAGCATCCGGTCACGGTACGCAGTAAGGCTGGATCCTCCCTCTGTAGCCCCATAGTATGCGCGCATAACACTCTCATTTAACGGATGAGTCCATTTGCGCCGCAGTGCGGCACCAGTAGCGGGGGCCGCGCGTGGAGCATGCTGCCCCACAGGCCCCAAGCGTGCTGGCACCGGTGGTCGCCCACGGCGCGCAGGTCTTGGCGGCGACGGTGGTGACGGTGGCCCACCCTCATCGCTCGACGCGCTGGTGTCAAGAGGAGTAACGTAGAGTAACTCATCTCCCGAAGACGAGCTCGGAGACGACGGGGCGGGCGGTGGTGGTGGACGTGCGTTACATGATTCGGCTGCTGTTGTTTTTGCCTTTAGTCTTGTGATCATTCGCTATTTATTGATTTTCTTCATTGAAATTTGTTGTCAGATAGTGACAACTGTCATATTTTGTATTTTGCATCATTTTCTAATAAATAAGATTTTAGTACACCAGTTTATCTTGAAACATGTTTTAAAAAGTATATAGCTGCAATGGAATTTAATGATATTGTAAAAATAAGTAAAATATGTATACAATGTGTCTGGTCACCGGTGTCGGAGACTTAATGGGGGTTAAATATGGGGATTTTTATCGACAAATCACTATCTCGATTTTCTCTTGGCCTCTCCATACTAAAATGGCAGCCATTTTGTTTTTTTTTTTACTTCGCAGCTCAGACGCCTACACTGATTTAATCATTGCTATCGATGTAGACGTCTTAGGAAGACGAAAGAGGTATCATTTGAAAGCTAACAATGAAGACAATCAATTTATGATACATTTTATTCAATATCTTTTTCACAAAATAACATAACAATATTAACAAAATAAAAATCGTATTTATTTATTGCATTTTTTTTAGTTTTTTAATTTTTTTATGAAAACTAACCTGTCAAGCTATTTTTTTTTTAATTGTATTATCATAGTACAAGATATTTCCATTAAAATAAATCTTACATCAAGATAGATAGATAGATAGATAGATAACTCTTTATTGTACACCACATAGAACAAAAAATACAATAATAACTAAAACATTTATACAAAATAAATGGGACAATGGGCGGTCTTATCGCTAAAAAGCGATCTCTTCCAGACAACCTTTGGATGGAAAGGAATTAATATACGGCAAAGACGGTGGTGCATTATAATCTAACAAATAAATAATAAAAACTGAATACAATGAATAAACATATATACACATATATTCCAATATACCTACACATAAATATGTAAATATATAGTACAGTATAAAGGTCCTAAATTAAATATTTTCGAAGCTATGATGGTTTGAATATGACCCTTAAAAACTCTATTAATAGCACACGTCAAAGCTATGATGATTGGGATGGGAAAAGGCAAGAAAAGAACAAAGTAAAACCATTAATTATCATTTATTAATTTAATACCATCTAAACTAGGTACTACAGCCACGATTCAAAATGTCCTCCGTTTTGTTGTAGACAAGCAGTTGCCCTAATTGACACATGTTGTGTAGCTCTTTTTATCATGGCTTTGTCCGCCCTCATTACATCCCCGACTTGTAATATTTTTTCAATTAGTTCTTCTCTTGTGTTGGGCACGTTAACGTACACTTTCTGCTTTATTGTGCCCCATAAAAAATAATCTAGGGGTGTCAAATCCGGGGAACGCGGCGGCCAAGCAATCGTCCCACCTCGTCCAATCCATGTTGGATATGTGTTGTTTAAGTAATTTCTCACATTTACCGCAAAGTGTGCCGGAGCTCCATCTAATTGGAGTATCATTCTTGCCCTATACGTCAATGGCAATTCGCTTAATGCGTCTTGATAGTCATTCTGCAGGAATTCCAAAAATCTTGGGCCATTTAATGTAGCGGGCAAAATAAGAGGCCCAATAAGGATATCGTCTATCATTCCAGCCCAAACATTTACCGAAAACTTGTGCTGAAAGCTACTGGGTCTCACTGCATGCGGGTTTTCTTGGAGCCACAGGTGCTCGTTCCGATGATTTGTGTATCCAGATCTTGTAAAAGTTGCTTCATCGGTCCACATAATCCTCTTTAAAAAATTGGGATTGGATCGCGCTTCTCGTAATATCCACGAAGAAAAAACTGTCCTTCGGGCGACGTCAGGTCCAATTAAATCCTGGACTCTTCTAAAATGGAATGGATGCAATCCTTGCCGTTTTAAAATCTGCCAAACTGTCCATTTCGATAGACCGAGTCTAATCGCAATGCGACGGACACTCAGTTGTGGGTCTTGCGTTATTAAATCCAACACCTCTTCTTCCTCTCGCGGAGACACCAAACGAGTACGTTCGTTAGCGGGTCTTCTTATTCCATATTCGGAGAGATTCGAGTGCAATCTGATGAACGTGCGAGCATTCGGCGTAGGTCTATCAGGGAATCTTCTCGCATACTCTCTTACAGCAGCATTCGCGTTCCCGTCGCAAAATCCATACACAAAATGGATGTTGGCCACGTCGCGGCTTGAAAAACGACGCTCTTCCATTTCAGTTAACGAAAGTTAACTAAAATAACAAAACGAGTCCAAAACACAAAGCAGAGGTTAGAAAATAACAACGCACAGTACTTCGGCAGATAAGAATGTAATCACAACGCTAGGCGAGGGACGACTACCTGTAATTGTATCCTGACCTGAGTAGAGCCGCAATTTTGTCTCATTCACACCCTATACATGTCTCTTTCTAACATGTTGTCAAAGAACAGCTGCCTGTCTTACGACACGCCAATTGAATGTGGGGTCTTGAGTCTATTGTTTGACGTGTGCTATTAATAGAGTTTTTAAGGGTCATATTTAAACCATCATAGCTTCGAAAATATTTAACTTAGACCTTGATGTAAGATTTATTTTAATGGAAATATCTTGTACTATGATAATACAATTAAAAAAAATAGCTTGACAGGTTAGTTTTCATAAAAAAAATAAAAAACTAAAAAAAATGCAATAAATAAATACGATTTTTATTTTGTTAATATTGTCATGTTATTTTGTGAAAAAGATATTGAATAAAATGTATCATAAATTGATTGTCTTCATTGTTAGCTTTCAAATGATACCTCTTTCGTCTTCCTAAGACGTCTACATCGATAGCAATGATTAAATCAGTGTAGGCGTCTGAGCTGCGAAGTAAAAAAAACAAAATGGCTGCCATTTTAGTATGGAGAGGCCAAGAGAAAATCGAGATAGTGATTTGTCGATAAAAATCCCCATATTTAACCCCCTTAAGTCTCCGACACCGGTGACCAGACACATTGTATAATGGAGATCACAAAGAAATAGGACGTGTTGACAGCGGTGCACTTTTTTTTTTATTATTATTATTATGTCTTGTGTGATAGCTCGTGAAGTGAATAGACAGCTGAGTACCGAGCATTGAAATCAAAACTACATAAATATGAATAATCTGTGGACCACATCACAAACCATCATGGCATAAAATCATAAAAGAAAAAAAATTGCTCTTATATTATCACAGATAACTTACTAATTTTGAATTTGACAGATAATTTGAATTTGAAGGGTAATTTGAATTTGACATATGCCTCAGCCTCTTCACCTTGTTTCTTACCCCCCTGACCGTAGCGCCCACGGAGATTGAATTAAGCTTACCTACTCGCGCAAGAATAATCACTGATACCCAAGAAGAGAATTACGGTTACCATAAACTTACTGTCACTAGTTGTCAATGTTATTCAATGTCGGTGACTAATAATAAATAACTGATTAATTATTTGGATAACCAACCAAACTTTAAATTATTTATTAATATACTGTAATAATACGAGTGTACTATTCACGGTGAACAATACTTGTAGGGGTCCGCATTGCAAAAGCAAACAGAGTAGTGTTAAATTACACCGTTTTCCAAAGACTGGGAAAGGAATCAAATGGGTGGAAAATACCTGTAACTTGAAAACCCAGCTGTAGGAAGTATATAAATAGGAATTTATTTTATGGTTCCTACCTTCAGGTCTTCAGCAGGACTAAACAGAAGCATTAGGAGCCGGCTGAATTGTCCATACAAACGTAATTCCAAAATCATTTTTAAGTAATTGAACCATACCTATTTCCACCTTAATATTATGGTATTATTCGGATTCGGAATTTTATATAGCTAGGTTTCCAATTTTTGTGTTTTTCAGAATGCATGGCAAAAACGAAGTGTAAGCGAATTGTAGGTTTGTCGTAATAATAATTTCCCTTACATTTCGTTTTGAGTAGGTACATACAAAATTTGAAGAAAAAAGCGGTCGGGAAACTAGACAATTACTATCCGAATCAGAATAGTACATAATATGGTAAAAATTTGATTCAATTACAAATGTTTTTTTGACTTTGACGATTGTTCGTATCACCGTTTAGAGCAAAGACGAAATACGTAAAAAAACTGATGTTGTATAGGGATCCCTTTTTTATTGTACTTATTTCTTAATTAATCCGTCGTAACATTACAGTTCAAAAGATCATCATTACCAGCCTATCAATGTTCCACTGCGGGGACACGGGCCTTCTCTCAGAGAGAGGATGGGCCATAATCCACCATGCTAGCCCAGTGCATGTTGGTGAATGTTATATTTCTGAACTTTTGAGGTTCTTGGACATACCAGTTTCCTCACGATGTTTTCCTTCACCGGTTTTGAGCGATGGTACCGAAACTGCACATAACTTATTTATGTACCAAATAAGTCATTGGTCAGGGCCGAGGATCGAACTGGTATCGTCAGATTGTAAATTTCAACATGATACGGCTACCAACGTTCTCTAAAGATACAGTCGTTAAAAGGTAGGACGGACAAACATACAGACAGCGTAGGCTTAATAATAGTTGACCGTTAACACCCTTTGTGTAAGGAATCCTAATAAAAATGACAATGACAAAGTGATTCTTATCGTACAAATTGGCATTTTTATTCATATTTTCTAATATTTAAGCAATATCTGTGATAGAAGTAATTTAGCATTATTTGAAAAAGGTCTAGCATGATTTAGCAGTTTTTGACATACAGGCTAGCAACATTTGATATTTGAATCTGGTCACACTGCAGACGCGGCCAGCCGGCCATATTTATTTACGTGCTAGTACAGGTACTGTGTCGATCGAGTGAAGTTGTTTGTTTTGATTAACCTCTCCATTTTATCTGTAATAAAGCTCTCTGTCTCTAGCATCAATATAAGAGTATCTAGTGGATAATTATTTTGCTTGCAAAATGTATTCCGAGTGCTGTGTTTGTAAACTTTCGCGACAGGACGCTATTTTACATCATTTTCCTTGCACTGAGAAAAGACTCATTATCTGGCTAAAGTGTATAAACCGTGATGATCTGAATAAATTGTCACCAGAACAGCTTTCGAAGCTCTTTGTTTGTCATAATCACTTTGAGAAGAAGTTTCTTACGCTCAAATCACGTCTCCTAGGGAAAGCATATCCTTCCTTATTTACTGAGGACGAGATTACGACTGGAGTACCATCTCAGGAGAATGCCGGTAAGTTTGTTAATATCACATATTTGGTCTCCTTTGAGTAAATAGCGACCCGCCCCGGCTACACACGGGTGTAATATAGAAAAACAAGAAGAGGAAAATGTGAAGTTCTCGCACATTCGACCATCACTCCTCATGGGGGGTCGGAGGAATGCTTCGGTCGCCACTTCCCCCTCGCTACGTTCATTTCTCATATGCTCGTATTATATATGTTAATTTTGCGTGGTTTAGGAAGAGTTAGTGGCCAAACAGACAGATAGACAGCTGTGGAAAGCAACTTTGTTTTATATCATGTAATGATAACATGTTACTCAGGCAGAAAATCCACTATCTTGATGATATTCAAATGAATGCATGCCCCATATCTATCTACTATAAAAAATAACTACTATACAGTTTCCCACAACTCTGCCACCAAGCTTACTGTAATACTTTATTATTATGAATCCTACCACATATCCGGCTGCTTAAAATGTGGCGTCAGAATACAACCGTTTACTTATAAGTTGCTAAACAGTGTATTTTTTGGCAAATTTCAGAAAACATTGATCCGCAGACCGAGCATAGTTATTCTCGTAAAAGACACTTCGACCACACATACTCCCAACTAGAACCATTGAAAGGTTTGTTATTATTTTATGTTTAATAGATTCTTTTGTATTTATATTCTTTAAGTGCTCGATGCAGACTAAAATAAACTTCTCTTGAGTATCAATTTTGTATAATTAAATACCGACAAGGTTATGCTTGAACTACTTCAACCACATTAACATTTTTACATCTGATAAGATTAAAAATTTACAATGTTTTACTTTTTGGTATCTATTACAGGAAGAATTGCTGCAGGCTCCACAGAGTTCGAGAACTTACCAGGACCTTCAGAAAATCCACCGACCTGTCAGCGCTCAGGTATAATAATCTTCTTTCTATGGCTCTAATTAAATATTTACAAAGATATCTTTGTAAATATTTATTGTTCATTTAATTATTTTATTAAAACATTTTTTTTTGTAATTATTTGCAAGTTTATACTCTGGTTTTAACCATGTCTGGGCATTAATGTTCCTCTCAATTACATCAATATGGTACAAAAATTTATTCTGTTTACAGAAATGCCAAAAAAACAAAGAGTTATGTTTTAGCATTCATTTATGTTTGTATGTATGTGAGTTTCTTTATTCCACCATAACCTTTAAATGTCTGAACAGATTAAGACGTATGGAATATCGTAAGAATCCTTACATCCCCCCGAGTAATATAGGCTTCGTTTTTTTTATATCCAATGTGGCGGCACTATGGCTATTGATCTCATACATAAACTCAAAGTCGCACAACGTGTAATGGAGAGAGCTATGCTCGGAGTTACATTGAGTGATAAGATCCGTAATGAGGAAATCCGTAGAAGAACCAAGGTTATCGACATAGCTCTCAGAGTTTACAAGTTGAAGTGGCAATGGGCAGGCCATTTGTTCGCAGAACCAACAACCGCTGGGGAATAAAGGTTCTCGAATGGCGACCATGAACACGCAAGCGAAGTCTAGGGAGACCCCTACACAATGGACCGACAACATAGTGGCCATCGCAGGAACTCGATGGATGGATGTGGTACAAGATTGGTTGTCATGGCGCTCTTTGGGGGAGACCTATGTTCAGCAGTGAACTGCTAAAGGCTGCAATGATGATGATGATGGCTCTAATTAAAAAGGCGAAAAAATATTTTATTCTATTAATTTTACAATATGGGTATCAAATTGAATGCCTTGATAAGCATTCCAATAGTATGTAATTTATTGGCATAAGTTTTTTTTGGCAGGCAGGCGTGTTTTTTTGTTGGTTATTTACTTTTGTGTCTATTACAGAAATTATTGCTACCGGCTCCAGTGAGTTCCAGAATTTACCAGGACCTACACAAAATCCACCAACCTGTCAGCGCTCGGGTAATAATCTTCTATTGTTTCTTAGAATATCTTCCTGAATATATAATGTAATATTTTTATTTTTTTTGCAATTATGATAATCATCCAACAATCACTAACTCGATTTTAAAATGTTTCAGGTTTGGACCGATCCAGAAGTAAGAAAGAGCCAAAACCTTCCAAAAAGCGGTTATTTAAAAAACTGAAAAATTTGACACCAACTTGCCAAATTATTTACAAAGAATATAAAAAGGCAAAACAACAGGCAGACTTTTACCGAAGAGCCAAGAGAGCTCTAAAGTTTAGCAAGGAGAAGTCATTTGAAAAACTGACTGAAAACATGAATCCCTATGCCAAAAGGATAATGAAAATGCAGATTAATTTATGCACCAAAAAGAAGAAAGGCTGTCGATTTACTGCAGAAGAAAAACTGATTGCTTTATCAGTGATGAAGCAAAGTCCAAAATGTTACAGATTTTTACACAAAATCTTTATATTGCCTTCAAGGTCTACTTTGAATAAAATGGTTTCGAAAATGAATGCTCGAACAGGGATTAGTCCACAAGTATTTGAATTGATGAAGAAAGAAGTATGTCACAGGACAGGATCTTTCACTACCCATGCACAAAAACATCAGACCGTTGCAACAGGTTCTTGTAGGGAGGGGTCTCATTGTATTGTGCACGGGCTATATCTTATAGATACATATTTTATTTTAAAATTAAAAAATAAACTAAGTATTATTTAAATTTGTTTCTAGGTTGCCACATGGGATGAGAAAAAGAAGAAGTGCTCTGTGGTTTTTGACGAAATGTCTTTAGAGTCTGCTTCGACTTATGATAAAAATAAAGACACCATTAATGGCTTTGTGGAGCTAAATGAAAAAAGAAGGGAGTTTGCTGACCATGCCCTCTTCTTTATGCTGAGAGGAGCAGTATACAAGTGGCAACAACCAGTGGCTTTCTATTACTGCCAAGGTGCTACCACAGGAATAGAGTTGAAAATTATACTGAAGGCTGTAATTTCTGCTGTGGTAGGATGCAGGCTAAAACCAATTGCGGTAATTTGTGACCAAGGTGCAGCCTTTCAATCAGCACTGAAAAGTCTGAAGGCAGATACAAAGCGTGACCAAATACTGGCAAATCAAGAACCAGGTTTGTATAATTTTATAAACTTACCATTATTAACCCATCCATACACTTGATAGCATTGGCTGTATTTATAGTAATAATAAAGCCTTTTATTCAACTACAATTCAAAAATTCAGAAAACTTTATTCTTATATATCTTTCATGTCCATTTGCCAGTCTGCAAAAGTTGCACTTACCTCTTATAAATTAAAAAAACATAATCCCTCTATTATGAGTCATGTACTTTTTTCTTTCATTACAATTTATTCTGTTTTTGTTTTTTCAGATGGCACAGTCACAATAGATGGGGTAAACTTAAGTGTAATTTATGACCCCTCACACCTTATTAAGGGTTTAAGAAATAACTTTTTAAATAAAAATATTAAACTGGATGGGAAGATTTCGAAATGGCAAGATATAGTCGACGTTTATGAAACGGACTGCAATCACACGGATACCAGACTTCTGCATAAATTGAATGACTAACATGTCATTCCTGAAAAGATAAAGAAGATGAAGGTGTGTTTTTTAGAATTTTAGTCTTAGGCATTAAAGTTGGTTAATAAAATCTTTTTAATTTTTGAATTTAAACTGTTGTATACATGATATTTATAATAGATTTTGTTATTAATAGTTGTCTTTTTATTTACAGGTCAAAAATTGTGTGTAAGTATTTAGTACAACAGTATCTGCGGCTTTGTCATATACAGCAAATTTTTGTAAGTAATAGTACGAAAATAAAATTTTATATTTCCATTATTTTACCTTAGTGAGGCCAAAATTGCCTATTACTTTAACATAGTTATTATGTAACTAGGCATGCCCGAGGCTTTGCCCACATGGTCAAAATTTATGGGGTTTTTTGCGCAGTACCCTAATTATTTTTCAAAAATAAAAGTAGCCTATGTTACTCCTTGTAACATCAGCTATCTTCCAGTGAAAGTCCCGTCAAAATCGGTCCAGCTGTTTCGGAGATTAGCGGGCATAAACAGACAGACAAAAAAAAGAAGCTTTTTTGTTATGAGTACCGTGTATACTTTCATATGTATTTAGTAAAAAGCTGTTATTTAGACCTTACAAACAGACACTTCAATGTTATTTATTATTATATATATATTATTATTTATATGTAATGTAACCACCATATATTATTATTTATATGTAATGTAACCACCCACACATTGGACGGATGACATTGTAGACATCGCAGGGAGTTGGTGTATGGAGGCGGCACAAGACCTTTCGTCGTGGCGCTCTTTGGGGGAGGCCTATGTGCAGCAGTGGACTTCTAAAGGCTGAAATGATGATATGTAATGTAATGTAAGCTTCTTTTTTTTTCAGCTCACTATGCAGATGGCAGACCCGTTAGTGAAACATTAAAGAATACTGCAGAAATGGTCCTGTTTTTCGATAAACTGTTTGACAGCGTGAATGGGGCTTCAACATATTCGAAAAAAAGTAAGGGGAAGGTGCTCAGAACAGCGGTGGTGGAAAAATCACCTCACCACATGTTTTGGAGGGAAGCCATTATAAAGTTAGAGAAAATGAAGTATGTGGATTCAAAAGGAAAAGAAAAGTCTGTGCCCTCTATAGACAATTTTGTTGTTACATTGAAAAGTTATATGAGGCTGTGGCAGACTTTCAAAAACCAAGGTATCAAAATAATGAGGCTCAGGTATTTCAACTCGGACCCTATTGAAAACTTCTTTGGTCAAGTGAGGGCATATAATTACAGAAATAATGACCCAAACTGCCACAGCTTCAACTGCACATTCAAATCATTATTGTTAACCAGAATAATCAAATTCCATAATGAAACATTTAATTGCAAGGATGACCCGGCCGATCAAGTAATAAATTTGCAGATATTATTTATTGAAAATGTAGAGCTGGGTCATTCCAGAACAGAACAAGGCATTGAAATGATTGTTGAGCAGGCCCGACGAGAACGGTTAAATGTTCATTCGCGGGCCTACACTGCTGGATGGGTAGTGCGGAAAATTTGTAGTAAGTTAAATTGTGATTCCTGCAAAAACAGCCTCACGAATATTGGTGAGAGCAATATTCACAACTGGATAAGTCATAGGGAATACACTACGGCAAAAAACCGCCTAAGCTACCTATCTGAAGGGGCAGTAAGGTGTTTTGGTAGTCATTACTGCAACAAATGAATACTTGGAACACAATGCCCATCAAAATGGGGTTTCGTCAAATATAATAAATATAATTTTGTCCAAGTATTCATTTGATTTCATCAACTGTACCAAACACAGGACAATTCTTCTCAGTCATTTAATTGCATTAACTGTGAGGTTCACAATAATGAACTGGTGCAATATCATTAATAAAATATTAAAGGGCACGGACGTATTCCGACTACGAAATCGTGTTTTGCCTGCGATGCAAAAAATGGCCTTGGAAAAATACAATAAGAAATTAAAAAAATAATCTTTCAATAAGTAATAATATATGGTTTTATTTCATCTGTCTCTACATCTCATAAATAGTAGGATAGGTACTACGAGATAGGTACAATATATATAAGTAAATGCAGTATGTATGGGGGTATAGTTAAATCAAAGATTTTGAATTACGCTTACTGGTGTAAAACCTCTACGGGTTATACATGCGCGTCACTGGCTGTATGCGTCTCATTCCCTTGCCATTTAACATCATACAGAAAAAAAAACAAAATGTCATGCAACATTAAAACTCACCACAGAGAATTTTTGTTCTACAGTCGGCGGTCTGATACATAGTATCTCTACCTAGTCTGTGGTAGGACGTAGGTAAGTACCGTAGTATTTATATACTCTTTGGTAAGTACCTAACAGCGATCAGCCAAGCCAACGCAAATAAAATTATCTTTCGGTGTTTGTTGCGTCTATTCCCGTTGTCCCCCACTTTTTGTCCACCACTGGTGGACAACGGGAAAAAAAGTAGCGTTGTCCACCACCCCCAGTGGTGGACAACGCTACTAAATTATTCCCGTTGTCCACCAGTGGTGGACATCGGGAAGAAATGAGTTGCACTGTCCCCCAGTGGTGGATTTCGAAACTAATGTGGCATTGTCCCTAACTATATAACTATTATATTATTACTGTTTCATGTACATAGTGACAGGTGTCAAAGTGATATGTCAAACTTCAACGTCGTACGTCAACACCTGACAAGATTTAATCGATATCTTCGTTTTGGATGACAGCTGTCAAATTTAAAAGGGGTATAACTCTGAAACTAGTGATCCTAGACTAGTAGTTTCTTTACAGAAGTGATAGGTCTCATTAATATCTTCATTTTGGATGACAGCTGGCAAACTTAAAAGGCCTATAACTCTAAAACTAGTGATCCTAGACTAATATATTATTTACAAAAGTGACAGATCTCACTGAAATCTTTATTTTGGATGACAGCTTTCAAACTTAAAGTGCCTATAACTTTGAAACTAACGATCCTGGACTAGTAGTTTCTTTATAGAAGTGATAGGTCTCATCGATATCTACATTTTGGATGACAGCTGTCAAACTTAAAATGGCTATAACTTTGAAACTAACGATCCTGGACTAATAGTTTCTTCATAGAAGTGATAGGTCTCATCGATATCATCATTTTGGATGACAGCTGTCAAACTTAAAATGGCTATAACTTTGAAAATAACGATCCTGGACTAATAGTTTCTTCATAGAAGTGATAGGTCTCATCGATATCATCATTTTGGATGACAGCTGTCAAACGTAAAATGGCTATAACTTTGAAACTAACGATCCTGGACTAGTAGTTTCTTTATAGAAGTGATAGGTCTCATCGATATCTTCATTTTGGATGACAGCTGTCAAACTTCAAGGGGCAATAACTCTGAAACTATTTATCCTGGACTAATAAATTCTTGACAAAAGTGATAGATCTCATCGATATCTTAATTTTAGATGATAGCTGTCAAATTGACAGGTGAAAGCTGTCACAAAACATCTAGTATTTACAGCTGATGTCAGAAAAGACAAGCAATTATTAAATGTCATGAAATTAAGATATCGATGTGATCTAACCTTTACGTAATGAAACTACTAGTCTAATATCGTTAGTTTCAGAGTTATAGCCCTATTAAGTTTGACAGCTGTCATCCAAAATGAAGATTTTTAATTAGATCTATCACTTTTGTAAAGAAACTATTAGTCTACAATCAATAGTTTTAGAGTTATAGCCTTTTTTAGTTTGACAGCTGTCATCCAAAATGAAGATATTGATGAGATCTATCACTTCTGTAAAGAAACTTCTAGTCCAGAATCAATAGTTTCAGAGATATGGCCCTTTTAAGTTTGACAGCTGTCATCCAAAATGAAGATATCGATGAGACCTATCACTTCTATAAAGAGTTTACTAGTCCAGGATCGTTAGTTTCAAAGTTATAGCCATTTTAAGTTTGACAGCTGTCATCCAAAATAGAGATTTCAGTGAGATCTATCACTTTTGTAAATAAACTATTAGCCTAGGATCACTAGTTTCAGAGTTATAGCCCTTTCAAGTTTGCCAGCTGTCATATAAAATGAAGATATTGATGAGACCTATCACTTCTGTAAATAAACTACTAGTCTAGGATGACTAGTTTTAGAGTTTAAATTTGACAGCTTTCATCCAAAACGAAGATATCGATTAAATCTTGTCAGGTGTTGACGTACGACGTTGAAGTTTGACATGTCACTTTGACATCTGTCACTATGTACATGAAACAGTAATAATAAAATAGTTATATAGTTAGGGACAATGCCACATTAGTTTCGAAATCCACCACTGGGGGACAGTGCAACTCATTTCTTCCCGATGTCCACCACTGGTGGACAACGGGAATAATTTAGTAGCGTTGTCCACCACTGGGGGACAACGGGAATAATTTAGTAGCGTTGTCCACCAGTGGTGGACAAAAAGTGGGGGACAACGGGAATAGACGGTTTGTTGGGATATTATCGACCTTTTTCATAACAACTTCAATTTTCACTAATATTGTGTGTGATTGATTGATTTCAGATCTTCTGTGATGTTCATTGATGCCTCCAAGATCATTGATTTTCTAGAAAGCGAACAGTGCAAGTCATTACACACTGCACACCACTCCTCGAAGTTTCTTTACAAAACGCACTTGCACGCTATGTCAAGGTCTGGAATCATATGTTGCTGAAGGAGAAGAATAAGTACTATCCGAAGAAAGAAGATATGACTGTTACGACATACAGGAAAATTACGACAGCAAGCACTCTTAGATCTTCTGGCTAAAAGACTTATGGAATCATTTAATCATAATTTTGATGCAGGTGAGTGACTTGTGCTGCATAGCAAGTGGGATGGAGTATCTAGATAAGTTTGCAGGAGCACAAAAACTGTTTTTAAAAACTAAATTATTTAATATAAAATTTTAAATGTTAATATATTTTTTAATTAGAGCGACCGCAAAGAATTCGATTCACGAATCGACTGTCTTAATACTAACTAGAACAAAGGAACTTAAAATGCTAAGTTGCAATTAGAGCGGATGGACGATGGTACGGCCACCCACGCCATATTCTCGGTAATCTACCGCTATGTGCTGACTGTTGTTATGAGGCGACTGGGTAGCTGCATCATAACTATCTAGTCACTGTTTACTAGCAACAAACCACTTTAAGGTGAGAAGTATTTATGGCAAACCTTTTGCCTCTTAAACTCACTGAAAGTTAGAGTGGAAACACAGTATGGCAAAATAACTGGCCTTCGTCTACTGCTTGCTGTCGTCCTAATTCTTTTACGTTTATGAAAGAGACAAAAGCAAACATAAAAATGGAATTGGCTGCATTTGAGTCAAAGATCACTGAACTAACTCCCAACTGATTGCAGAAATGCCATGGCCACACACAGCCTAATGCTAACCATGTACGGAAAAATGCACTCATTCAGGGACTTCAACTGCTGTATGTGATCTGTGCAAATCTCGTCTGACTTAAATCTGCGATGAAATATAGGGTAGATCCCCGATCGCCGCTCGAAAAACGGCACCGTCAAAACAAGGCATAATAATATGCTCTCAGTCGCTCTTTCTCTCTCTCTCCGCTTGTGAACTATTTTTATATTAGCTATAGAACTCTCTCTCTCTCTCTCTCTCTCTCTCTCTCTCTCTCTCTGCTTGTGGACTATTTTTATATTAGCTGGAGAGGTATATATCTGTACAAGTACAGAATAAATAAGTACAGGTAAGTATTGGCGTGGGGACACTTTTGAGGTTTGATTTTCATAGAGACTGTGTATCTATAGTTTATTTGATCGAAGACTTAAATGAATAATTTTGAAGCAGTGACAGCTAAGGCAGTGCAAGAATACTTATATAAACACGGAACACTTATATAATCATAGCAAGCAAAAGGTGAAGAAATGAAGTGAAAGATAAGACAGAAGACATCCAAGAAGCTTTTCGAAGAGAAACCTACATACTATTAGACGAAGTCAAACGGCAGTGGTAACATCAATACTGGGAATGTTGCAAGACAGTATTTTGCAGATGTAGAAACAACTGCCCATATTACTGAATTAGATGAGAACTTAATACAAAGAATTGCTGTAATATTGCAATGCATTTCATCAGGCAACCAGATGAACAAATCTAAATTCAAAGTATACTATGGTATGTGGTCTAATCTCTTACTACCTAAACCATTACCAAAAGAGTCCCGTTTGGACCCTTCTGGTACGGAACCCAAAAATAAAGGAGAAATGTCACCTGTGTTAGGTTGTTGTGATTGTTATTTGTATATAATTTGTATTATTACATTTCCGTTTTTGTTCTACTGAATTGAATCTTTTATTACCATTACCCTAAAAAAATAGCAACAGCTACAGGATTCCGTTTAGTTTGGACCATACGGGTAGAAATAAATAAACAGGATGTACTAGGAAGTAGTGATAAGTGGAACAAGGCCGTAGGCAGGGGGGGGGGGGGTTGGGGTTCAAACCACCACCCCCCCCACCCCAACCCCCCCAAAATTCCCCTTCGTTTATACACGGAAAGACTGAAAGCTCAATTTATAATGAATTTTTACTATAGGTAGTAAATATGGCGACGGACTCGTGGTATATAGGATTATGTAGATATAGATATATAAATATATATAGTTAGGTGCAGTAAATTTTTTTTTTTTTTAATATAACTAGGTACAACATGAAAATTCTATTGTATATATTTGTGTTTGGTGATTTTATTAAGCAAGAAAGTAAAATTATTTATTATAATGATTTCAATTAAAACTAATGTCTATATAAATAACACAATCAGTCATTAAAACCATCAAACATCGCAATGTATCAACGTAATGTATGTAGTTTTTTATATTGGTAGGACCCATAAGTAATTTATATCCAAGTTTGCAACACTGAGCTACTTCCGTGGTGCTTGAAATTCTGGCATTTGTATCAGTTTTAAAAAAAAAAACTACTTTATGGAAGCGTTATTGGGTACTTATCTTTACTTTTAGTTTAGGCGTTTTAAAGCTAATTGAATGAAATTGAAGCTAATTAATTTCTCTGCAAACTCCTCTCTCATGACTTTTCTATAAAAAAGTTTTGCCAGTACTTTCTTGGAAATGACGTAACCGATGATTATGCATATTTTTTGAAAACATTTGCTCATCTTTGACCAGCAGTATCTCCACAAGCAATGGACCAGAGTTCAAGTTGAGCTCAAAATTTTAGAAAATTTAGTTTCTTTTACAATAGGGATACCTGAAAATCGCTCTCTTAGTGTAGTTTTTTGAAAAAACTTAAACAAGTGCCACAATTTCGAGTACCACGGAAGAAGCATAAGATTTTCAGTGTTCCAAACTTGGGTACCTACATATAAACAATCACAGGAGTCCTAACAACTTAATATTAATAATAATAAATACATAATATTGTGTTCATTATTATAAAAAAAGCTTTTTGTGTCAATAGAGACCAAAATTAAAGGACAAATCTAAGGGTTAATATTTTACAATAGTCGGTTTTATCGCTAAAAGAGATCAACATGTAAACAAGACATAAGTTCAAAACTAAAACTCTACTACCGTCGTGTAATTATGTGCTGCCGTAGTCGTTTTTTTGTTGCCTATAACACTATAAATGAAGACGAATTGATTGATACCTCGATTGTCAATATCGGACCAAGTTTTTAGTTTGAATACATAACCCTTCCTTAGTTTCGCCGTAGTTGAGTAAACAAATATAGCCTATGACATCCATATACCCACATACATACATACATACATACATACATACATACATACATAAACTGTTAAACTCATTATCCTTCCCTTGCTTCGCCATACTCGGGTAAAAAATCTCTGGTCCAAAGCTCGACCCCCCCCCGAAATGAATTCCTGGCTACGGCCTTGAAGTGGAGGTCCTGGGGTAAAGCACTCCCAGGGGCACCCGAATACCCCCCCCCCCCCCCCCCCATTTATTTTCTGCGATTTTTTATATTTTCGGAGTTACTCCAATTTTCAATTTTCCAATTTCGACTCAAACTGCATAATTGTGACCAAACCAACAAAAGAATTCAGTTGATTTTTGTATTTTGGTATAGTCCAGTTAGTAACCCTTGTTTTACTTCCCTTGCTTCGCCGTAATACTGAATATTATGAGAGGTAGTGTGGGCGGGAATATGTGCGTTTTTCAATCTGGTGACACCGGGTTTGATTCTCGGTCCAATGAGTTTTGTTACTTTTAGTCTGTAGCTGTGTGTTGAGGTGACTCCTTGCTGGAGTACCACAACAGAGAAGGCCAAGCACTGGAGCTTGCCGAACCTGAGCTGGCCGCTGGCGCCACCACCCGTGCCGTGCCCGCTGCGTCAACTTGGACAGGGCAGCCACGCAGTGGCGTGTTTAACCCGCGTCATCAAGCGCCTACATATACTTATAATAAAACAGTAAATACAAAATGTGTGTTCAATGAATATAATAAAAAACTATGTCTAGGTCTAGGGTACTTAAAATAGCCTACTGAACTAGATATAACAATTAAAACAATGGTGTCTGTCTGTTCGTCTATTCACGCATCATGTAAAAACTATTGGACCAATTGTGATGAAGTTTTCACTGTTGGAGAGCTTATGGATCGTCTCAAAAACTGGTGTGCTTGGTATCTCAATCCGATAAGACATTCATACCTACCTACCTTGACTTTAGCTATACGTTTTGCCAAAATTTAGCACAGCGAATTAATATGGAAAAAATATATAACAAAACAATAAATTATTAAAGCTTTTTTAGAATTGTTAAAAAGCTTTGGTAATATACTTGTTTGTAATAAGTATATAGGTTTTCCCTCATAATTCACAGTGCTGTTTAGGCAAACCTATATATAGGTTGACATTTCTTACTGTTGGGGCAGACCCGTGGACAGACCTCACACAAGCGCCCTCTGTCCAGGAACTTGTGTCATTCATCCGTCAGGCTGACAGACGTAACTGGCAGGGCATTCGGAGGAAAAACGAAATAGTGCTGCAGCCCGATTCCATAACTTGGCTTCAATCGAATTCTCAGTCTCGCAACCACTAATGCCTTGCGATAGAGTCGAATTTGCTATGAAAAAAGTGATAATCCGATTGTAGCCAAGTTATGGTATCGGGCTGCAGGTGCCAAAAACTAGCGGCCGTTCGAACTCCGACCACCCAATTTAGATAGAAATGAATGATTGGTTTTGAACACAAGGTATCAACCGATTCGTCTTCGTCAAAAGAGTGTCATAGGCTATTTTTTACCCAACCGTAGTCGGGTTCTAGGTATTGAACTTATACCTTGTGAATAAGTTATATTCTTGTTCAGAAGCTTATTTGGCTTTTGGATTAATTTAGTAAGTAACACTTTTTTTAGTTTTTAAGTGCCGTGGATTTTTGAAAGAAAAAAAAACAATAGAAAAATAAACTTGTCGACTTTGTAACAAGGTCTTTTTGCCCCTGGCATCTATTCATAAGCTCGCCATAACAGCGCTTCGAGTTGCGACTTCATATATTCCTTCCCTTCTCACGTCTCTACATTATTACGCGCGGCACCAGCACTACAATGCAACCGAGTGCGTATAGTATTCGAATTACGCGGCAACGCGTTTTAACTTGGCCGGTTTATACTCAGTTCAGCACACCACACTAAAATCACAGAAGAATTAATAGTACTAACTAATATATGCATGTATTGACATATACCTATACCAACCTACATGAAATAGTTGTACTTACCTATATGTTGCAAATAAAATGCTATGGAGACCTTATGAATTTTTCGACTAATTATCTACCAATCAAGATTAGGTGCAGGTAAATCTGTGTTACAAATAAAATACTGTAGGTAGGGATATATTTAATCTACATCTATGCAAGTAAATAAAATTGAAGTGTCTGTTTGTAAATGTCAAAATAACAGCTTTTACTAAATATCTGTGAAAGTATATACGGTACTAATAACAAACAAAAAACTAATGAAAAAAAACGTTGGCTGTTTGTTCTGACTAATCTCCAAAACGCCTGGACCGATTTTGATGGGACTTTCATTGGCAGATAGCTGATGTTATAAGGAGGCTACTTATATTTTCGAACAAGAATTAGGGTTCCTCGCAAAACAAATAATAAACATGAATTTTGACCACACGGGAAAAGCAGCGGGCACACCTAGTATAACTGTGTTTTTTAATTTGATAAGAAAATCAATAGGGAGATACATAAGTAGTATACAATGTGTCTGGTCACCGGTGTCGGAGACTTAAGGGGGGTTAAATATGGGGATTTTTATCGACAAATCACTATCTCGATTTTCTCTTGGCCTCTCCATACTAAAATGGCAGCCATTTTGTTTTTTTTACTTCGCAGCTCAGACGCCTACACTGATTTAATCATTGCTATCGATGTAGACGTCTTAGGAAGACGAAAGAGGTATCATTTGAAAGCTAACAATGAAGACAATCAATTTATGATACATTTTATTCAATATCTTTTTCACAAAATAACATAACAATATTAACAAAATAAAAATCGTATTTATTTATTGCATTTTTTTTAGTTTTTTAAATGTTTTATGAAAACTAACCTGTCAAGCTATTTTTTTTTAATTGTATTATCATAGTACAAGATATTTCCATTAAAATAAATCTTACATCAAGGTCCTAAGTTAAATATTTTCGAAGCTATGATGGTTTAAATATGACCCTTAAAAACTCTATTAATAGCACACGTCAAACAATAGACTCAAGACCCCACATTCAATTGGCGTGTCGTAAGACAGGCAGCTGTTCTTTGACAACATGCTAGAAAGAGACATGTATAGGGTGTGAATGAGACAAAATTGCGGCTCTACTCAGGTCAGGATACAATTACAGGTAGTCGTCCCTCGCCTAGCGTTGTGATTACATTCTTATCTGCCGAAGTACTGTGCGTTGCTATTTTCTAACCTCTGCTTTGTGTTTTGGACTCGTTTTGTTATTTTAGTTAACTTTCGTTAACTGAAATGGAAGAGCGTCGTTTTTCAAGCCGCGACGTGGCCAACATCCATTTTGTGTATGGATTTTGCGACGGGAACGCGAATGCTGCTGTAAGAGAGTATGCGAGAAGATTCCCTGATAGACCTACGCCGAATGCTCGCACGTTCATCAGATTGCACTCGAATCTCTCCGAATATGGAATAAGAAGACCCGCTAACGAACGTACTCGTTTGGTGTCTCCGCGAGAGGAAGAAGAGGTGTTGGATTTAATAACGCAAGACCCACAACTGAGTGTCCGTCGCATTGCGATTAGACTCGGTCTATCGAAATGGACAGTTTGGCAGATTTTAAAACGGCAAGGATTGCATCCATTCCATTTTAGAAGAGTCCAGGATTTAATTGGATCTGACGTCGCCCGAAGGACAGTTTTTTCTTCGTGGATATTACGAGAAGCGCGATCCAATCCCAATTTTTTAAAGAGGATTATGTGGACCGATGAAGCAACTTTTACAAGATCTGGATACACAAATCATCGGAACGAGCACCTGTGGCTCCAAGAAAACCCGCATGCAGTGAGACCCAGTAGCTTTCAGCACAAGTTTTCGGTAAATGTTTGGGCTGGAATGATAGACGATATCCTTATTGGGCCTCTTATTTTGCCCGCTACATTAAATGGCCCAAGATTTTTGGGATTCCTGCAGAATGACTATCAAGACGCATTAAGCGAATTGCCATTGACGTATAGGGCAAGAATGATACTCCAATTAGATGGAGCTCCGGCACACTTTGCGGTAAATGTGAGAAATTACTTAAACAACACATATCCAACATGGATTGGACGAGGTGGGACGATTGCTTGGCCGCCGCGTTCCCCATATTTGACACCCCAAGATTATTTTTTATGGGGCACAATATAGCAGAAAGTGTACGTTAACGTGCCCAACACAAGAGAAGAACTAATTGAAAAAATATTACAAGTCGGGGATGTAATGAGGGCGGACAAAGCCATGATAAAAAGAGCTACACAACATGTGTCAATTAGGGCAACTGCTTGTCTACAACAAAACGGAGGACATTTTGAATCGTGGCTGTAGTACCTAGTTAAGATGGTATTAAATTAATAAATGATAATTAATGATTTTACTTTGTTCTTTTCTTGCCTTTTCCCATCCCAATCATCATAGCTTTGACGTGTGCTATTAATAGAGTTTTTAAGGGTCATATTTAAACCATCATAGCTTCGAAAATATTTAACTTAGGACCTTGATGTAAGATTTATTTTAATGGAAATATCTTGTACTATGATAATACAATTAAAAAAAATAGCTTGACAGGTTAGTTTTCATAAAAAAATTAAAAAACTAAAAAAAATGCAATAAATAAATACGATTTTTATTTTGTTAATATTGTTATGTTATTTTGTGAAAAAGATATTGAATAAAATGTATCATAAATTGATCGTCTTCATTGTTAGCTTTCAAATGATACCTCTTTCGTCTTCCTAAGACGTCTACATCGATAGCAATGATTAAATCAGTGTAGGCGTCTGAGCTGCGAAGTAAAAAAAAAACAAAATGGCTGCCATTTTAGTATGGAGAGGCCAAGAGAAAATCGAGATAGTGATTTGTCGATAAAAATCCCCATATTTAACCCCCCTTAAGTCTCCGACACCGGTGACCAGACACATTGTATAACTACGCCTAATAATCTAGAAACTACGTTCCTGTTTGTCTGTCTGAATAAATCGTCAAGAGCGTGTCGCGCACAAATTATTTTGGGATCCGATCTCATAATATCATGTCCACTTACCTGTCTCTCTGTTTGTTTAAATAAATCGTCAAGTACGTGTCACGCACGAATAATTCAGGGTTCCGATCTCATATCATGTCCACTTGCATGTCGTTTTGTTTGTGTGAATAAATCGCCAAGTTCGTGTCGCGCACGAATAATTCAGGGTTCCGATCTCATATCAAGTTCACTTGCATGTCCTTTTGTTTGTGTGAATAAATTGCATATATTCAATGATGTCTCTGTGATAAAAAGGGTTAAGACCACGGCGGACAAGCTGCGTGTAACCTATCGCTTGAGGTAGCGCCATATTGTTTTTAATGTTGTATGACGTTTGGGTTATCTCTGATTGGCTAGCAGCCTGGCACAGACGCGGCCAGCCGGCCATATTTATTTACGTTTTATTACAGGTACTGTGTCGATCGAGTGAAGTTGTTTGTTTTGATTAACCTCTCCATTTTATCTGTAATAAAGCTCTCTGTGTCTCTAGCATCAATATAAGAGTATCTAGTGGATATTTATTTTGCTTGCAAAATGTATTACGAGTGCTGTGTTTGTAAACTTTCGCGACAGGACGCTATTTTACATCATTTTCCTTGCACTGAGAAAAGACTCATTATCTGGCTAAAGTGTATAAACCGTGATGATCTGAATAAATTGTCACCAGAACAGCTTTCGAAGCTGTTTGTTTGTCATAATCACTTTGAGAAGAAGTTCCTTACGCTCAAATCACGTCTCCTAGGGAAAGCATATCCTTCCTTATTTACTGAGGACGAGATTACCACAGACTAGGTAGAGATACTACGTATCAGACCGCCGACTGTAGAACAAAAATTCTCTGTGGTGAGTTTTAATGTTGCATGCTACGAATACTTATTATTTATTCTATGTTGCATGACATTTTGTTTTTTTTTTCTGTATGATGTTAAATGGCAAGGGAATGAGACGCATACAGCCAGTGACGCGCATGTATAACCCGTAGAGGTTTTACACCAGTAAGCGTAATTCAAAATCTTTGATTTAACTATACCCATACATACTGCATTTACTTATATATATATTGTACCTATCCTACTAATTTATGAGATGTAGACTGATGAAATAAAACCATATATTACATATTGAAAGATTTTTTTTTAATTTCTTATTGTATTTTTCCAAGGCCATTTTTTGCATCGCAGGCAAAACACGATTTCGTAGTCGGAATACGTCCGTGCCCTTTAATATTTTATTAATGATATTGCACCAGTTCATTATTGTGAACCTCACAGTTAATGCTATGAAATGACTGAGAATTGTCCTGTGTTCGGTACAGTTGATGAAATCAAATGAATACTTGGACAAAATTATATTTATTATATTTGACGAAACCCCATTTTGATGGGCATTGTGTTCCAAGTATTCATTTGTTGCAGTAATGACTGTACCAAAACACCTTACTGCTCCTTCAGATTGGTAGCTTAGGCGGTTTTTTGCCGTAGTGTATTCCCTATGACTTATCCAGTTGTGAATATTGCTCTCACCACTACTCGTGAGGCTGTTTTTGCAGGAATCACAATTTAACTTTAATTTACTACATATTTTCCGCACTACCCATCCAGCAGTGTAGGCCCGCGAATAAACATTTAACCATTCTCGTCGGGCCTGCTCAACAATCATTTCAATGCCTTGTTCTGTTCTGGAATGACCCGGCTCTACATTTTCATTTTCATTAAATAATATCTGCAAATTTATTACTTGATCGGCCGGGTCATCCTCGCAATTAAATGTTTCATTATGGAATTTGATTATTCTGGTTAACAATAATGATTTGAATGTGCAGTTGAAGCTGTGGCAGTTTGGGTCATTATTTCTGTAATTATATGCCCTCACTTGACCAAAGAAGTTTTCAATAGGGTCCGAGTTGAAATACCTGGGCCTCATTATTTTGATACCTTGGTTTTTGAAAGTCTGCCACAGCCTCATATAACTTTTCAATGTAACAACAAAATTGTCTATAGAGGGCACAGACTTTTCTTTTCCTTTTGAATCCACATACTTCATTTTCTCTAACTTTATAATGGCTTCCCTCCAAAACATGTGGTGAGGTGATTTTTCCACCACCGCTGTTCTGAGCACCTTCCCCTTACTTTTTTTCGAATATGTTGAAGCCCCATTCACGCTGTCAAACAGTTTATCGAAAAACAGGACCATTTCTGCAGTATTCTTTAATGTTTCACTAACGGGTCTGCCATCTGCATAGTGAGCTGAAAAAAAAGAAGCTTACATTACATATCATCATTTCAGCCTTTAGAAGTCCACTGCTGCACATAGGCCTCCCCCAAAGAGCGCCACGACGAAAGGTCTTGTGCCGCCTCCATACACCAACTCCCTGTGATGTCTACAATGTCATCCGTCCAATGTGTGGGTGGTTACATTACATATAAATAATAATATATATATAATAATAAATAACATTGAAGTGTCCGTTTGTAAGGTCTAAATAACAGCTTTTTACTAAATACATATGAAAGTATACACGGTACTCATAACAAAAAAGCTTCTTTGTTTGTCTGTCTGTTTATTCCCGCTAATCTCCGAAACAGCTGGACCGATTTTGACGGGACTTTCACTGGAAGATAACTGATGTTACAAGGAGTAACATAGGCTACTTTTATATTTGAAAAATAATTAGGGTACTGCGCAAAAAACCCCATAAATTTTGACCATGTGGGCAAAGCCTCGGGCATGCCTAGTTACATAATAACTATGTTAAAGTAATAGGCAATTTTGGCCTCACTAAGGTAAAATAATGGAAATATAAAATTTTATTTTCGTACTATTACTTACAAAAATTTGCTGTATATGACAAAGCCGCAGATACTGTTGTACTAAATACTTTCACACAATTTTTGACCTGTAAATAAAAAGACAACTATTAATAACAAAATCTATTATAAATATCATGTATACAACAGTTTAAATTCAAAAATTAAAAAGATTTTTTTAACCAACTTTAATGCCTAAGACTAAAATTCTAAAAAACACACCTTCATCTTCTTTATCTTTTCAGGAATGACATGTTGGTCATTCAATTTATGCAGAAGTCTGGTTTCCGTGTGATTGCAGTCCGTTTCATAAACGTCGACTATGTCTTGCCATTTCGAAATCTTTCCATCCAGTTTAATATTTTTATTTAAAAAGTTATTTCTCAAACCCTTAATAAGGTGTGAGGGGTCATAAATTACACTTAAGTTTATCCCATCTATTGTGACTGTGCCATCTGAAAAAACAAAAACAGAATAAATTGTAATGAAAGAAAAAAGTACATGACTCATAATAGAGGGATTATGTTTTTTTAATTTATAAGAGGTAAGTGCAACTTTTGCAGACTGGCAAATGGACATGAAAGATATATAAGAATAAAGTTTTCTGAATTTTTGAATTGTAGTTGAATAAAAGGCTTTATTATTACTATAAATACAGCCAATGTTATCAAGTGTATGGATGGGTTAATAATGGTAAATTTATAAAATTATACAAACCTGGTTCTTGATTTGCCAGTATTTGGTCACGCTTTGTATCTGCCTTCAGACTTTTCAGTGCTGATTGAAAGGCTGCACCTTGGTCACAAATTACCGCAATTGGTTTTAGCCGCATCCTACCACAGCAGAAATTACAGCCTTCAGTATATTTTTCAACTCTATTCCTGTGGTAGCACCTTGGCAGTAATAGAAAGCCACTGGTTGTTGCCACTTGTATACTGCTCCTCTCAGCATAAAGACGAGGGCATGGTCAGCAAACTCCCTTCTTTTTTCATCTAGCTCCACAAAGCCATTAATGGTGTCTTTATTTTTATCATAAGTCAAAGCAGACTCTAAAGACATTTCGTCAAAAACCACAGAGCATTTCTTCTTTTTCTCATCCCATGTGGCAACCTAGAAACAAATTAAAATAATACTCAGTTTATTTTTTAATTTTAAAATAAACTATGTATGTATAATATATAGCCCGTGCACAATACAATGAGACCCCTCCCTACAAGAACCTGTTGCAACGGTCTGATGTTTTTGTGCATGGGTAGTGAAAGATACATACTTCTTTCTTCATCAATTCGAATACTTGTGGACTAATCCCTGTTCGAACATTCATTTTCGAAAACATTTTATTCAAAGTAGACCTTGAAGGCTATATAAAGATTTTGTGTAAAAATCTGTAACATTTTGGACTTTGCTTCATCACTGATAAAGCAATCAGTTTTTCTTCTGCAGTAAATCGACGGTCTTTCTTCTTTTTGGTGCATAAATTAATCTGCATTTTCATTATCCTTTTGGCATAGGGATTCATGTTTTCAGTCAGTTTTTCAAATGACTTCTCCTTGCTAAACTTTAGAGCTCTCTTGGCTCTTCGGTAAAAGTCTGCCTGTTGTTTTGCCTTTTTATATTCTTTGTAAATAATTTGGCAAGTTGGTGTCAAATCTTTCAGTTTTTTAATTAACCGCTTTCTGGAAGGTTTTTGGCTCTTTCTTACTTCTGGATCGGTCCAAACCTGAAACATTTTAAAATCGAGTTAGTAATTGTTGGATAATTATCATAATTGCAAAAAAAATAAAAAAATGACATTATATATTCAGGAAGATATTCTAAGAGCGCTGACAGGTTGGTGGATTTTGTGAAGGTCCTGGTAAATTCTGGAACTCACTGGAGCCGGTAGCAATAATTTCTGTAATAGACACAAAAGTAAATAACCAACAAAAAAACACACGTGCCTGCCAAAAAAAACTTATGCCAATAAATTACATATTGTTGGAATGCTTATCAAGGCCTTCAATTTGATACCCATATTGTAAAATTAAGAGAATAAAATATTTTTTTCGCCTTTTTAATTAGAGCCATCATCATCATCATTGCAGCCTTTAGCAGTTCACTGCTGAACATAGATCTCCCCCAAAGAGCGCCATGACAACCGATCTTGTACCACATCCATCCATCGACTTCCTGCGATGGCCACTATGTTGTTGGTCCATTGTGTAGGGGGTCTCCCTAGACTTCGCTTGCGTGTTCATGGGCGCCATTCGAGAACCTTTATTCCCCAGCGGTTGTTGGTTCTGCGAACTATATGGCCTGCCCATTGCCACTTCAACTTGTAAACTCTGAGAGCTATGTAGATAACCTTGGTTCTTCTACGGATTTCCTCATTACGGATCTTATCACTTAATGAAACTCCGAGCATAGCTCTCTCCATTACACGTTGTGCGACTTTGAGTTTATGTATGAGATCAATAGCCATAGTGCCGCCACATTGGATATAAAAAAAAGAAGCCTATATTACTCCGGGGAAGTAAGGATTGTTACGATATTCCATACGTCTTAATCTGTTCAGACATTTAAAAGTTATGGTGGAATAAAGAAACTCACATACATACAAACATAAATGAATGCTAAAAACATAACTCTTTCTTTTGTTGGCATTTCTGTAAACAGAATACATTTTTGTACCATATTGATGTAATTGAGAGGAACATTAATGCCCAGACATGGTTAAAACCAGAGTATAAACTTGCAAATAATTACAAAAAAAAATGTTTTAATAAAATAATTAAATGAACAATAAATATTTACAAAGATATCTTTGTAAATATTTAATTAGAGCCATAGAAAGAAGATTATTATACCTGAGCGCTGACAGGTTGGTGGATTTTGTGAAGGTCCTGGTAAGTTCTGGAACTCTGTGGAGCCTGCAGCAATTCTTCCTGTAATAGATACCAAAAAGTAAAACATTGTAAATTTTTAATCTTATCAGATGTAAAAATGTTAATGTGGTTGAAGTAGTTCAACCATAACCTTGTCGGTATTTAATTATACAAAATTGACACTCAAGAGAAGTTTCTTTTAGTCTGCATCGAGCACTTAAAGAATATCAATACAAAATAATCTATTAAACATAAAATAATAACAAACCTTTCAATGGTTCTAGTTGGGAGTATGTGTGGTCGAAGTATCTTTTACGAGAATAACTATGCTCGGTCTGCAGATCAATGTTTTCTGAAATTTGCCAAAAAATACAATGTTTAGCAACTTATAAGTAAACGGTTGTATTCTGACGCCACATTTTAAGCAGCTGGATAGGTGGTAGGATTCATAATAATAAGGTATTACAGTAAGCTTGGCGGCTGAGTTGTGGGAAACTGTATAGTAGTTATTTTTTATAGTAGATAGATATGGGGCATGCATTCATTTGAATATCATCAAGATAGTGGATTTTCTGCCTGAGTAACATGTTATAATTACATGATATAAAACAAAGTTGCTTTCCACATCTGTCTATCTGTATGTTTGGCCACTAACTCCTCCTAAACCACGCAAAATTAACATATATAATACGAGCATATGGGAAATGAACGTAGCGAGGGGGAGGCGGCGACCGAAGCAAGCCTCCGACCCCCCATGAGGAGTGATGGTCGAGTGTGCGAGAACTTTACATTTTCCTCATCTTGTTTTTCTATATTACACCCGTGTGTAGCCGGGGCGGGTCGCTATTTACTCAAAAGAGACCAAAGCAATAATATGTGATATTAACAAACTTACCGGCATTCTCCTGAGATGGTACTCCAGTCGTAATCTCGTCCTCAGTAAATAAGGAAGGATATTCTTTCCCTAGGAGACGTGATTTGAGCGTAAGGAACTTCTTCTCAAAGTGATTATGACAAACAAACAGCTTCGAAAGCTGTTCTGGTGACAATTTATTCATATCATCACGGTTTATACACTTTAGCCAGGTAATGAGGCTTTTCTCAGTGCAAGGAAAATGATGTAAAATAGCGTCCTGTCGCGAAAGTTTACAAACACAGCACTCGTAATACATTTTGCAAGCAAAATAATTATCCACTAGATACTCATAAATTGATGCTAGAGACACAGAGAGCTTTATTACAGATAAAATGGAGAGGTTAATCAAAACAAACAACTTCACTCGATCGACACAGTACCTGTAATAAAACGTAAATAAATATGGCCGGCTGGCCGCGTCTGTGCCAGGCTGCTAGCCAATCAGAGATAACCCAAACGGCATACAACATTAAAAACAATATGGCGCTACCTCAAGCGATAGGTTACACGCAGATTGTCAGCCATGGAGATTACGACTGGAGTACCATCTCAGGAGAATGCCGGTAAGTTTGTTAATATCACATATTATTGCTTTGGTCTCCTTTGAGTAAATAGCGACCCGCCCCGGCTACGCACGGGTGTAATATAGAAAAACAAGAACAGAAAAATTTGAAGTTCTCGCACACTCGACCATCACTCCTCATGGGGGTCGGAGGCTTGCTTCGGTCGCTGCCTCCGCTACGTTCATTTCTCATATGCTCGTATTATATAATGTTAATTTTGCGTGGTTTAGGAGGAGTTAGTGGCCAAACATACAGATAGACAGATGTGGAAAGCAACTTTGTTTTATATCATGTAATGATAACATGTTACTCAGGCAGAAAATCCACTATCTTGATGATATTCAAATGAATGCATGCCCCATATCTATCTACTATAAAAAATAACTACTATACAGTTTCCCACAACTCAGCCGCCAAGCTTACTGTAATACCTTATTATTATGAATCCTACCACCTATCCAGCTGCTTAAAATGTGGCGTCAGAATACAACCGTTTACTTATAAGTTGCTAAACATTGTATTTTTTGGCAAATTTCAGAAAACATTGATCTGCAGACCGAGCATAGTTATTCTCGTAAAAGACACTTCGACCACACATACTCCCGACTAGAACCATTGAAAGGTTTGTTATTATTTTATGTTTAATAGATTCTGTTGTATTTATATTCTTTAAGAGCTCGATGCAGACTAAAAGAAACTTCTCTTGAGTGTCAATTTTGTATAATTAAATACCGACAAGGTTATGGTGGAACTACTTCAACCACATCAACATTTTTACATCTGATAAGATTTAAAATTTACAATGTTTTACTTTTTGGTATCTATTACAGGAAGAATTGCTGCAGGCTCCACAGAGGTCCAGAACTTACCAGGACCTTCACAAAATCCACCGACCTGTCAGCGCTCAGGTATAATAATCTTCTTTCTATGGCTCTAATTAAATATTTACAAAGATATATTTGTAAATATTTATTGTTCATTTAATTATTTTATTAAAACATATTTTTTTTGTAATTATTTGCAAGTTTATACTCTGGTTTTAACCATGTCTGGGCATTAATGTTCCTCTCAATTACATCAATATGGTACAAAAATTTATTCTGTTTGCAGAAATGCCAAAAAAAAAAGAGTTATGTTTTTAGCATTCATTTATGTTTGTATGTATGTGAGTTTCTTTATTCCACCTTAACTTTTAAATGTCTGAACAGATTAAGACGTATGGAATATCGTAAGAATCCTTACATCCCCCGAGTAATATAGGCTTCTTTTTTTTTATATCCAATGTTGCGGCACTATGGCTATTGATCTCATACATAAACTCAAAGTTGCACAACGTGTAATGGAGAGAGCTATGCTCGGAGTTTCATTAAGTGATAAGATCACAAAATCTTTATATTGCCTTCAAGGTCTACTTTGAATAAAATGGTTTCGAAAATGAATGTTCGAACAGGGATTAGTCCACAAGTATTCGAATTGATGAAGAAATAAGTATGTATCTTTCACTACCCATGCACAAAAACATCAGACCGTTGCAACAGGTTCTTGTAGGGAGGGGTCTCATTGTATTGTGCACGGGCTATATATTATAGATAGTTACATATTTTATTTTAAAATTAAAAAATAAACTAAGTATTATTTATATATGTTTCTTGGTTGCCACATGGGATGAGAAAAAGAAGAAGTGCTCTGTGGTTTTTGACGAAATGTCTTTAGAGTCTGCTTTGACTTATGATAAAAATAAAGACACCATTAATGGCTTTGTGGAGCTAGATGAAAAAAGAAGGGAGTTTGCTGACCATGCCCTCGTCTTTATGCTGAGAGGAGCAGTATACAAGTGGCAACAACCAGTGGCTTTCTATTACTGCCAAGGTGCTACCACAGGAATAGAGTTGAAAATTATACTGAAGGCTGTAATTTCTGCTGTGGTAGGATGCGGCTAAAACCAATTGCGGTAATTTGTGACCAAGGTGCAGCCTTTCAATCAGCACTGAAAAGTCTGAAGGCAGATACAAAGCGTGACCAAATACTGGCAAATCAAGAACCAGGTTTGTATAATTTTATAAACTTACCTTTATTAACTCATCCATACACTTGATAGCATTGGCTGTATTTATAGTAATAATAAAGCCTTTTATTCAACTACAATTCAAAAATTCAGAAAACTTATATATCTTTCATGTCCATTTGCCAGTCTGCAAAAGTTGCACTTACCTCTTATAAATTAAAAAAACATAATCCCTCTATTATGAGTCATGTACTTTTTTCTTTCATTACAATTTATTCTGTTTTTGTTTTTTTCAGATGGCACAGTCACAATAGATGGGATAAACTTAAGTGTAATTTACCCTCACACCTTATTAAGGGTTTGAGAAATAACTTTTTAAATAAAAATATTAAACTGGATGGGAAGATTTCGAAATGGCAAGACATAGTCGACGTTTATGAAACGGACTGCAATCACACGGAAACCAGACTTCTGCATAAATTGAATGACCAACATGTGAACTGGTGCAATATCATTAATAAAATATTAAAGGGCACGGACGTATTCCGACTACGAAATCGTGTTTTGCCTGCGATGCAAAAATGGCCTTGGAAAAATACAATAAGAAATTAAAAAATAAATCTTTCAATAAGTAATAATATATGGTTTTATTTCATCTGTCTTTAATTTCCCAACAGAAGTTAGTAGCCCTAGTTTAATTCCCCAGGCTACCCCGGCCAGGATCCCAAATCGCCCCTGATCTATCTTAAGGAGATCATCCTAGTGGATCTCAAAAATTAGTAGGATAGGTACTACGAGATAGGTACAATATATATAAGTAAATTCAGTATGTATGGGTATAGTTAAATCAAAGATTTTGAATTACGCTTACTGGTGTAAAACCTCTACGGGCTATATATGCGCGTCACTGGCTGTATGCGTCTCATTCCCTTGCCATTTAACATCATACAGAAAAAAAAACAAAATGTCATGCAACATTAAAACTCACCACAGAGAATTTTTGTTCTACAGTCGGCGCGGCGAAATGATACGTAGTATCTCTACCTAGTCTGTGGTTAAGACCGGCAGTGATTACCACATGGTAAGAGGCATATTGAATATCAATGTAAAGCTAAAAAGGTCTCGTTTGATGAGATCTACTCTTCACCCAAGTCCTGCTCAAATCAAAAACCCTGAGAACTTTCAGCTGGAGCTCCAAAATCGCTTCCAAATCCTTACCGAATGCGATACAGACCGATGAATTTGATATCTAAGTAATCCTTTCCATCCTAAGGTTGCCTGGAAGAGATTGCTATATAGCAATAAAGCCGCCAATTGTACCTTTCATTTCATGAGTTTATCCTATATATTACCTTCTTCTTGGTGTGCAGTAAAGTGTTGTTGTATTGTACAGTAGACGATTAGTTCAACGGGCTGGTGGAAATTGTTTACGCGGTCGGGTCGGAGTTCTTTAGGACCCACCCCAAAAATAGAACACAAACTCTCTGAGCATACACTCAAACTTATGACAGACCGAGGTGAGATGAGGTTGCATCAGTGGATATGTCGAGTTACAGCTTAATAAACAGATCTCCAAGTCGATGCGACACGATTTGCGTTCCTTTAATATTAATTGTAGTTAGAACGCAATAGAGCGGAACAAGGGCTCCAAAGTGTTCGCAGGAGATCTGTCTATTGGGAAAAGCCTGTTGACGAAGCTGAAGACCGACATTGGCAGCATCGTTTCGTCGAAGCCAGAGATTTTGAGTTAGCTCGAGAAGTTCTATGAGCAATTATACACCTCATCGCGTAGTCCTAATAGCACGACTAGCGATGCAAGAGCCCGTTTGACCCGACATTATACTGAAGATATCCTGGACGTCAGCTTATACTAGATCAGAATGGGTCTCAAACAGCTTAAGAGCAACAAGGCACCAGGGAGGACGAAATAACGACAGAGCCGCTGAAAGTGGATGGAACACCGATACTTGAAGTCCTTCAGAAGCTGTTTTACTCCGTCATTCTCAAGGGTACTACGCCAGAGGCGTGGCACAGGAGCATAGTGGTTTTGTTCATTAAGAAAGGTGATAACACCCTCTTGAAGAAATATAGGCCCATTTCGCTGCTGAGCCACGTCTAAGCTGTTTTCGGGAGTAGTTATAAACCGCGTCGCTCTTAAGTTTGACGATTTTCAGCCTCCCGAACAAGCTGGATTTGGAAAGGCTTTAGCACCGTAGACCACATCCATACGCTCGGGCAGATTATACAGAAGACTGAAGAGTATAATCGTCCACTATATCTAGCGTTTGTGGACTACGAGAAAGCCTTTGATTCAGTTGAGATCTGGGTAGTGCTACAGTCATTACAGCGGTGCCAGATTGACTACCGGTACATCGAAGTGCAAAAGTGTTTGTACAGCAAGGCCACGATGACTATCCGTTTTCAGGATAGGAACACAAATTCTATCCAGTTTTAAATTGGGGTGAGACAAGGAGAAGTTATTTCTCCGAAACTGTTCACCTCTGCACTGGAAGATATATTCAAGCTTCTGAACTGGAACAGATATGCATAAAAACATCGCTCAACTTTGATTTGCTGATGATATAGTGATCATGGCAGAAACCCTGGAAGACCAAATCACAATGCTCAGTAACCTCAATATTGTTTCCCAACAGGTGGGTTTTAAAATGAACAAAGGTAAGATGAACATCATGTCAAATGCCCATGTGCACCTATGCTAGTTAATATTGGGAACGATATTATCGAAGCTGTTGATCACTATGTCTACTTTTTTATTTGTCCGGGCGCTATTGGCCCGGCCCGCGAATTCTCTGACATAATCAAAGACTTTATTTTACTTTTAAATGGTGTCGTCGTAGGGTTTTATTTAATAATTTATTCAAGAATGCTTTGTTAAATTTATACATTTTGGAATGAGCAGCATAGGAGCCAAGAAGCTCTTTCATGATTGTTCTGGTACACACTATACCTATTATATAAACAATTTTGATTACATAACATTTTCTAAAGGGTTTAAACAATAAGTTCTATTAATAATATAACAATTTATCTGTTTATGCTGGTAATATATATACTACATTATATATATATATATATATTCAACATAAGGTATATATCATTTGTTACTTTTTATTACTATCCTAGCAATTTCTGTACAAAAGTTTAAGAACTTCTGTCCACCGTCACTGTCAGATATCAATTCATTTACATAGTCAGGTGAGATTCTATGGTCCAACAACTGTTCAAGGTCAAATCTACGAGCGGCAAACACAGGACAGTCAAATATGATGTGCACAGTAGACTCATCAACGTCCGGGTCACAGATGCACGATGGGCTCCCCTTACACTTGAAACGGTGGAAGTATTCGGAGAACCCACCATGCCCCGTCATGTATTGAGTGACAACGTTTGTAGGCTGTATCCGTTTTACGATCTTTTGTGCTAACACCGCATCTGGCAGAAACAATTTGGTAACAGCAGCCACAGTACCTGACTGGTACCGATGGTTCCATTCGCCAAGAGAGTCCTTACGGATTTGTCTCTTGACGAATGAGATCGGGCAGCTGTCATAGTCAGGCAACTTTTTCGAGTCCTTTGCAAGCTGGTACGCCCGCTCATTCCCCTCTAGTCCAGCGTGTGCTTTTATCCAAGATAAGGAGAGATTCCTTGTTCTGGAGTCTGCTGATTTGGATATTGGTTCTGGATTCATCAGCTAGGATCAGCTAGGGGGTGAGAGGAATGCGGGTTTACCACTGTCTCCAGTGCAGAACGTGAGTCGCTGAGGATTGCGTAACTGGCCTCTTTCCTCTGCGTAATAATTTTGGTGGCTTGGCATATGGCCAGAAGTTCAGCCTGATAAACCGTGCAGTAAGATGGCAGCTTAAGTTTGAGGGCTTTAGCCTCGACTCCATTGCTCCAAAGAGACAATGCAGCTCCGACTTTTCCCTCAATCTTGCTGCCATCCGTGTATATAGATACCGCGTGGTTGACATGGTTTGCAACGTCTTGTTGGTCTATCAGGCTTATGAACTCCAAGCTCATATGCTTCGCGGGATGCAGGGTTTCTGAGAAGGACAGCTTGCATTCTACGTCCCTGTCTCCTAGCGCCGGCTAAGGTATTCCCCTCCTGGCCTCATACAAGGAGGCCACCTCCCGCACGTGGATGTCGAGTGGCAATAACCCAGACAACACCAGCGCCGAGTTCAAGGATACAGTGCGGTACGTTCCACATAGTTTTTAGGCAAATAATCGTTGAACTGCGTTCAGCTGCTTCTGTACTCCGATCTTAAGTGTCGTGGACGCCCAGACGATGGCCGCGTACATAATGATGGGCTCCACTGCTGCCACGTAAATAGCACGGATGACCGCCGGGTGCAGGCCCCAGCTCATTCTGGCAACTCTAGAAATCTGCTTGTAAACGTTTATGGCCTTCTTGCAGACAGCAGCTGTATGGGCATTAAAAGTCAATTTGTTGTCTATAGTGACACCCAAAAACTTTATTTGCTCGGACATGCCAATGGCTATTCCACCCATCCTCAGCAGAATCATTGCCTGAGTCTTGTGAGGCGCAAAATTTAGCTTTTTTTTGACGCCCCACTCCAAAACATGGGCGAGGGCGGAATTGGCATGTCCCTGCACTTCAAGCGCTGTCTGGCCATCGAAGACCAGCACCACATCATCAGCGAAAGCCTGGCAGTAATGTCCTAGGTGAACAAGCTCTCTCAAAAAAGGGTCAAGCAGAAAGTTCCATAGTATTGGTCCCCCTATAGAGCCTTGGACACAACCCTTGCTGGTAGTTCTTACGCGTTCCTGTCCAGCATATATCACCTTAACTTTCCTATTCTGAAGATAGCTCTCCAAGACTCGCCTTATGCCTATAGGGCACCTCTTCTCAGCCAGTCTAACTTTTATTGCTGGCCACCATGCGTTATCGAAGGCTCCCTCTATGTCCAAAGAAACCATCGTGACAAGTCTTTTTTGATCTTGTTTTGCTTTTTGTTTTTAGTCTTCGGTACTCTTCTGGGGCATAAAGCCATACTGGCGAGTCCTGAGCCTGGGGAGTAAATGCCATTTTAACCGGCTGACAATCATCTTCTCCAAGATTTTACCTAGAATGGGCAATAGTCCAATGGTCCGGTAAGACTTAGGGTTGGTATATTCTTCTCTACCAGGCTTCCGCAAAATGACTACAGTGGCCTACTTCCATGTGGGTGGGACAAACCCTAAACACAAACATTTGTTTGCCAAAGCCAAAAATATCTCTGGATTGGTGTTTACTGCTTGTCTGCAGATATCGGCAGTGAGTCCATCCCCTCCCGGGGCCTTCTTAGGGTTGAAACTATCCACCGCGGTTCTCAGCTCTTGCTTGGTAAATGGTGGATCATCAGTATCATTATGATAAAACTCATTTGCGTTTTTAGCTTCTGATCTGATCCGCTGGTGGTAGCAATTATCTCCACTCTCCAGATCCTCCGGGTAAAAAGTCTCAGCTAGCATTATTGCTGATTGCTGAGCATCCAGGGTCATCCATCCTTTATTAGGGGAATATCCTCCGTTCTCTTCCTTGTTCTGACAATGACCCTGTAGATGCCCTCCCAGAGACCCTCCCTATCCTGCTTACCGTAAAACTCCTTCCAACTCCTTATTTGGGCTTCTTTGGCTTTTAATTCATAGGCTTCCTTGTGCTTCAGGTATTCCTCGATGACCATCTGCTTCCGGACCAGGACTGCACAACGGATTCTACGGTTTCTGGTGGTGACCTCCTTCTTCAACTTGGCGAGTTCTTCATTCCACCAAGGCAAGGTAAGTATATTTTTATTTTTATTTTTATTTTTTGGTATGCTATCGTTACTTGTTTCTATAATTGTATTTATGTATTGCTCTATTATTAAATTAAGTTCAGGTTTGCTGTTTATGTTTCTTATCTGATCGATAGTAATATGTTTTTTTCAAGTAATTTAGCCAGTTTCTCATGAAACTGGCTCCAATTGACTCTTTTAGTATTATAAATTCTAGTTTTGATTTGATATTTATCCTTCCTTCCTTCTTGCCTTTCGATCTTTGTAACCTAATTTTGAAAGTAATTGCATTGTGTTCAGAACACACCATGTCTACATCTACTCTCCGGTCCTCCACCAAGTCCAGAATTTCTGTTGTGCAGGCCGTTATATCTACGAAGCTCCTGTACGTTTTCGTTCCTCTGACAGTATTAAAGGTCGGTATGTTACCTTCGTTTAACACCTCCATTACCATATCTTCTATAGCTCCTGCCATTTCTTCGTCTTTTTCGTCAACTACCGGACTACCCCACCAGGTACTCTTAGCACTAGCATCCCCTGCAATTATAATTTTCGTTAGCCCGACATCGTGTATGATCTTCCTCAACTGCTCCAGATATGGTTCTAAGTTATGCTTCTCCGGCTCGAAGTAAAAAGAGATGACCACGATCTCCCAGGCACTGGTATAGATTTTCACCACAACGATTTTATGTGTGGTGAGATCAGGTTATTGAATTACATCTAATTCATCATCGAACACGGCAATTGTTGCTTTGACAACTCCATCCGTAGTGCACTGGAAAATTCTAACACCTCTGTGGTCTCTGACTCTGCCCATTGCCCCCGCATATGGTTCCTGGATAAGTGCAAAAGCCGTCTTCCTTATTGTAGCCTCAAGCAGCAACTCTAGCGTTGCCAGCTTTTTACGTTGCAGGTTAGCTTGGGCCACAAAGTATGGTTTTAAGTCTGCTGGGGAAGATTTCACACCCGGGGCCACATTAGCAATACGCTACTGTGGCTTGCGCCAATGAGTCCCATCTGCGCCTCACTGCGCTCATTGCTAAAAGCGTTATGGCCAACCATATCCAACTTAGCAAGTGCGCAGTTACAGTATCTGGGAGACACACCGGCCAGCCAGTCCACGCATTCGCTGCGAATGTGAGGCCCCTTACAATGGCTACATTTTGCCACCGTTTCCTGGCAGAAATGCCTTCCGTGACCGTAGCCCAGGCAAAGTGAACATTGTACTAGCGGAGACTGGTCACCCACTTTCATATTCTGCAGGTCAATGTTCACCGACTCTCCATCATTTTTTGCCAGTCCTTCGGGGAGACCCTGATGACAAGGTGGCACTGGTGCGGGTTCCTAGTTTTCATTGTGTACTGGAGACCCTCAAAGATGCCTCGGTTCTGATTTTTAGGGCCTTTAATATGTCTTCATCCGTGTTGTAGCTAAAGAGATTCTTAAGAATGACCAAGGGGTCCTTATTTTTCACCTCTTCAAAACTGAGATGCTCCTCAACTGTTTTAAGTCTCTCTTTAACCTTGTCTCTTTCCTCTATCGTTTTACATCCCATGATGATCTTCCTATCCTTTGCCTTCCTTATCTTTTCCACTTTGACCTATCCTTCTTTCGCATCCATGACTTCCCTGATCCTTGTCAGGACCTGTTCTCCGGTTTCACCTTGATCTTTAGAGGTAACGACTACGGAGTGCAATGCGGTCGGTCCAAGGAGCTGCCTCCCGGAGAGACCTGCAGTTCCACGATGTTTTGGTGTTTGTCCAGTGCCTCTTTCAGTTCGTCCATTTATTGGAGTTCCGTTTCAAGAGCAGACTATGTTCTTCCATGCGTTTCAGTAACTCCTGGTCTTTAGTTTTCGAAGCAGGGCCAGGTGAGGTGGAAAGACCCTGCCGCTCCTCTTCTCTCTCCCCACATTGTTCCTTGTTATCGGGTATTCCCCGTTTGCCCTTTGCTGTCTCCGACTCCTTCACCAAATAGAAAAGTCGCTCCACGGCTGCAATCACCGCATCCCTGATGTCAGTTTTCAGGTTTCTAGAGTTGCCAAGGTTGAGCTTTGCCTTAGTCAGGCAGGCTCTCGCCTCGGCAACTCTAGTCGTCTGCTCAGGTTTCGGTGACGCTCCCTTTGAGACATCCGCTTATGTTTTGCGGACTGTTTCTCAGATTTCCTGCAAGAGTACAGGCTTTAACTTCTGTCTCGGGGGACTTGCCCTCGGATTTACCACCATTTCCGGAAAAATCAAAGAATCTGGGGATTTCGGCTTTCCAGACTCCCACACCCCTATGCTCCTCCTCACTTTAGAGGATTGAGCTGGTCCAGCCGGCTCGACATTGTCAGACGGGGTTAAATTGTCGTTGGGGGCCTTTGTTGTCGGTGTCCGATCAGTCGCAAACATATTTATGTCGAGGATCGCAGGTTCACGTCAAAATTTAGTAAAGTTTGTAAAAGTTATATATAAAGTTTTTATAAAAATTTGTATTACACTTTAAGTGAACGTTAATAAATGTCAATATGAAAATTATATTGATGTCTCACAAATAGAGTAGGCAAAAGTACCTATATGTCAATATAAAATGTCTCAAAATTAATGATAGTCGTCTTAAATATAATCCCGTTAAGTTCAGTTCAATACTACTCGCTAATATTCCTATATTGCAAAACACGTCTACGTGTGTTTGTTGAGTTACGGAAATGCTTTCTGAAAGGTAAATTTTTTTTCCAATTTGAGCCTATGGGAAACTCCAAATTTTACTGACTTAGACACCTTAATTTTTTTTGTTTTTGAGTACAGAGCGCGGTGCGCACTCACTCGCCGATGCCTAGAAAAATACTAGAAAAAATCTAGGTTTAAATTTGGTCGAAATACAATGATAATACAGAATTTGTGTTTTTTAGAAAAAAATAATGTTTTTATAATAATTTTGAATATCTTGCAGATCCGAAGAGGGGACGCCGAGATCCAACGGTATATTACACTCTATGGTCAGGTTAAAACTAACAATAAAAAAAGTCTAATGTAGGGGAGTGTATGTCACCACCTATTTACTTGTAAGATAGGTAGTAACAGTTCAAAATAAAATTTTGGTATGGGGCGCGGAGCGCACTCACTCAGAATAATGTATTGGCCTAAATATTGATGTTTGAAGTGATATTTTTAAATGAAAATGTATGTTAAATTAATTATATTTATTGTTTTTCAGGTGCGGAACGCGTGCGCGGCGTGCTCGCAACGCTGAAAACGTCTATGCGGTGATTTTAGAAAATACAAATTTAAGTCAAATTGGTGTAGAATGTTACAATTGAAAGATGAAGTGCTAAAAATAGCTTTAAAATTATGAAAAACGGTCGATATTGAATATTTTTCAAGGAAACGATGTCTCTTTTATCAACGCAGTGTGAAACCCTCGTGTTTACGCGTATTTTGATAGGTCACACTTGAGTATTCTATGAGTTTTTTTTATTTTTTTTAAACGTAAGACTTACGCACCCTAGTTTTATTACAATCTAGCCACGATTTGGCTAATAAGTAATTTGAATATAACTTAAACTTTCACACTGAGTATACTAAGAATGTGTCCAATAACACTTTTCTTATAGTCTCTATTAAGGTGAAGTCACACTGTTAATGTTTACTTTATAAGTAGCACTTGTTACACACTACACTAATATAATAATATACACTACACTAACTCAAACGGTTTTGTCCTTTTAAGTCTTCTAACTATGTCAGTGTGATCGAGGAGCTGGATTGCCTCAATGTTCACATGGTGATGAAGTCTATGGTCGTGAGCTTCTGCTTACTTTTTAATTACTTTGTCAATGAACTCTATTTTGAGGTCCCGATGGAGATCGTTGTTTCTTATGTACCAAGGTGCATTCACTATTTCCCTTAGTACCTTGTTCTGGAAGCGTTGAATAATTAATGTATTGCTGTTTGGTGCAGCCCCACAGCTGTATACCATAAGTCCAGACTGGCTTTAGGACTTGCTTGTATAATAATAGTTTATTGTGTGTTGACAGCGTGGAGTGTCTTCCAAGCAGCCAATACATTCTTTTGAATCGCAGTTCTAACTCTTCTCTTTTCTTCTTGACGTGCGTTTTCCAGCGGAGCTTCGCATCAAGCGTCATACCGAGATACTTGGCTGTATACTCGTATGGAATCTGTTTATTATTTATAAAAACTGGAGAATATTCATGTTTCTTGTTGCTGAAGTCAATGTGAATTGATTTGGATTCGTTTAATTTCATCCTCCATTGTTTAGTCCAGTCGTAGACTCGATTGACCGCTGTTTGGACCTTTTCTGCTGCTTCTTGATGGGTACTTCCTACTGCTATTATAGCAGTGTCATCAGCAAAGGTCCCGATGGTGTTATTTTCTAGCTCAGGAATATCAAGTGTAAAGCAGGTACAGGACCGGACCTAAAACACTTCCTTGAGGTACTCCAGCTTTTATTTCCTTAAGCTCTGAGAAGACATCTTCTTGTCTAATTCTAAATACCCTATTTGATATATTCGATTCTAAGATATCCGCAAAATGTTTTGGTGGCATATTTCTCAGTTTATGTATAAGCCCTTCATGCCACACTTTATCAAAAGCTTGCGCCACATCTAGAAATACTGTAGTGCACACTTTTTTACCTTCAAGAGTTTTTTCTATAATGTTTGTTAATCTGTGCACTTGATCTATAGTCGAATGTTTTTCTCGAAAACCAAACTGATGCTCTGGTATTAAATTTGTGCTATCTATGATGGGTTTCAGCCTTTTGAGAAACAACTTTTCAAAAAGCTTTGACATTATGGGGAGCAAAGAGATTGGCCTGTATGATGTTGTTTCATGGGGTGGTTTCCCAGGTTTTAATATCATGATTACTTCCGCAACTTTCCATAAGTCTGGTACATGCTTCAACCTTAGAGTGGCATTAATAAGGGTCGTTAACTTCACTATAGCCTTTCTTGGAAGATTACGAAGTATTTCTCCTGATATTATTATATACCCAGGACATTTTCGTGGGCTTGTACTTAGTTTAATTTCTCTTACAATTTCTCTAGGTGTTACTAGTTTGATAAAACATATGAGATTTAAATTTGCAAAAAAACTCGCTATGTCTACTTAGGCCAGATGATCCAACTGGGTACATACAACTTCGACAAAGAGGTCAACCGACGAATCCAACTCGGATGGGCAGCGTTTGGGAAATTACGCCATATCTTCTCAACGCAGATACCGCAGAGCCTCAAGACGAAAGTTTATAATCAGTGCGTGTTGCCAGTGATGACATACGGCACTGAGACGTGGTCGCCAACTATTGGTCTCATACACAAGCTCAAAGTCGCGCAGCGTGCAATGGAGAGAGCTATGCTCGGTGTTTCATCACTACGTGATAGAATCCGAAACTAGAAAATCCGTAAAAGAACTAAAGTTACCGACAAAGCTCTCAGAGTTTGCAAGTTGAAGTGGCAACGAGCAGGCCATATAGTTCGCAGATCTGACAACCACTCGGGAATAAAGGTTCTCGAATGGCGACCACGAACAAGCAAGTGAAGTGTTGGGAGACCCCCCACACGATGGACCGACGACACTGTAGCCATCGCAGGAAGTCGGTGGATGGAGGTGGCATAAGATCGCTCGTCGTGGCACTATTTGGGGGAAGCCTATGTCCAGCAGTGGACTTCTAGAAGCTGAAATGATGATGATGATGATGATGATGATGATGATGAGGCCCTGACTGGTAGGTTGCACTGTCGGAAGACTTTTGTCTTCAAGCACTTTGTTATGGACGACGAGACGACATGAAGAAGCTTGCTGAATGCTGCCCAACCCAGCTGAATCCTTCTGTTAGCTTCCTTCTCAAGGTTGTTCTTACCTAATTGCAATAACTGCCTAAGGTAAACATATTGACTGCAATCAGTACCGAGTCAACAAGATCGTTAAACATGATCTTGGTCTTTTTCTTGGTATTGCATTTAAATTTTAAATTCGTTAATCTATTAACCTAATCTATTTTCTCCTATTAGTTTCAAATTTACTATACCATAACCAAAGGCTTTCAAGTGGTCAGACATAGTTTTTAATTCATGAAGAAATAATCTAAATCCACGATTCTTCTTTCATCTAATTTTCCACTGAAGTCTTTACTGGATGTCTCCACAATGTCGTCTTGAAACCTACTGTATGAATGTTACTATAAAATAATCAACACACATTTACAATTACAATCCTCATCCTGGACAGTGGACATACTCATATTTAAACTCAATACGCAGTTTAGCTAGAATACCAAGTAGGGAGCTAAGTAAGAGGTAAGTCGGAATTTGATGTTTTTTACATTCTCATTTTTTGCAATTTGAGTTATCATTTCACGTGTTGCATTGCAAGTCCATCGCCACTTCTTGACTATGAAACCCTAAAATATTTGAGTCATATGTGCAATTTAGTATGTAGGTAGATAATATATTCCAAAATAAACTAGATGAAACTAAGGATTTCTAGTTTGACCACGGAACACATTAAACATTGAGTCAAAGGCACTATTTAGTAATAGTCATTCATACAGAAATAAATTTGACGAAACTGTAAGGGTTCCTAGATTGACTACGGAACCCTTAAATATATTAAGTCATAGACTAGAATAAATATTATATCATAGGTACTAATTAGTATCTTGGTAGGTAATTAATTCCCACATAAACTTGATGAAACTGTAAGGGTTCCTAAATTGACTAGGGAACCCTAAAATATATTGAGCCATAGGTACTAATTAGTATGTAGGTAGGTAATTCATTCCAACATAAACTTGATAAAACTGTAAGGTTTACTAAATTGGTTACGAAACCCTAAAATATATTGAATCAAAGCTACTAATTAGTATGTAGGTAGGTAATTCATTCCCACATAAACTTGATGAAACTGTAAGGGTTCCTACATTGACTAGGGAACCTTAAAATATATTGAGCCATGGGTACTAATTAGTATGTAGGTAGGTAATTCACAGGTTGAAGTTGTTACATACTGAATTGTAGGTAATTAGATAATTTGGGGCCGTGGCGGTCTTAGATTAGAATAAGACCCCTCCCAATCCTCCCGTGGATGTCGTAAGAGGCGACTAAGGGATTACACACCGGAAGATGGGCAGCAGCGTCCTCCGAGCACAATTTGCTACACTGCGGTCACCAATCCGCTTGCCAAGCGTGGTGACTATGGCAAACCCCCCCAATATGATAGATACACCAAAAAGACGGCCCCCAGTCCCCGGCGGCTCCGTTATTCCTGGCACCGGTAGCAGCCATGGTAATGACGGAGCAGAGGGTGCTAAGAATCCCCAGCAGAGACCCAGCTACCAACCCCCACGATCTCTGGACCTGGCAACTTATAACGCACGCACCTTCAGGACCGATGAGAAGTTGATAGAGCTGGAAGAAGTAAGTAAATTGCGCTGGGGTATTATAGGGTTATCAGAAATCCGAAGAGAGGGAGAGGATAGGATGACCCTCGATTCCGGCAACTTACTATATTACCGGGAGGGCGATCAGCAATCCCAACATGGTGTCGGGTTTCTCGTCTACAAGTCCCTCGTCAACAACATTGTGAAGATCGAAAGCGTTTCGAGCAGGGTGGTATACCTTATACTCAGAATTACCGAACGGTATTCATTGAAGGTCATACAGGTGTACTCCTCACACTCGAAACGCCCGGACGATGAAGTGGAGGCTATGTATGTCGACATTTCTAATGCCATACATGCCCCGAAAACACACTTCACAGTGGTGATGGGGGACTTCAACGCACGGCTGGGCATGAGGAATGGCGATGAACTGAGAGTGGGGTATTTTGGATTTGGACAGCGGAACCAAAGAGGCCAGCGATTGGCCAACTGGACAAAGAGGGACTCTTTTGGATGAACTCCTTTTTCAAGAAGCGCCCGTCCAGGAAATGGACGTAGCTGCACCCCAGCGGTCATAACCACGAGAAAGTATTAATTATGACGACCAATAAGCATATATTCAATGATGTCTCCTGTGACCAACAGGGCTAAGACCGGCAGTGATCACCACATGGCAAGAGGCTCATTGAATATCAACGTTAAGCTGGAAAGGTCTCGTTTGATGAGATCTACTCTTTGCCCAATTCCTGCCCAAATCCAAAACCCCGAGAGCTTTCAGTTGGAGCTCCAAAATCGCTTTCAAATCCTTACCGAATGCGATACAGTGGACGAACTAAATAACTGGCTGGTGGAAATTGTCCACGCAGTCGGGTCGAAGTTATTTAAGACCCCACGCAAAAAAAGAACACAGCTTACAGCTTAAGAGCAACAAGGCACCAGGGAGGACTGAATAACGACAGATCTACTGAAAGCGGGTGGAACACCGGTACTTAAAGTCCTTCAGAAGCTGTTTAACTCCGTCAGGCTCGAGGGTACTACGCCAGAGGCGTGGCACAGGAGTGTAGTTGTTATGTTCTATAAGAAAGGTGATAAAACCATCTTGAAGAATTATAGGCCCATTTCGCTGCTGAGCCACGTCTATAAGCTTTTTTTGAGAGTATTTACAAACCGTCTCGCTTGTAGGTTTGACGACTTTCAGCCTCCCGAACAAACTGGATTCCGGAAAGGCTTTAGCACCGTAGAATCCATACGCTCCAGCAGATTATACAGAAGACTGAAGAGTATGATCGTCCACTCTATGTAGCGTTTGTGGACTACGAGAAAGCCTTTGATTAAGTTGAGACCTGGGTAGTGCTACAGTCATTACAGCGGTGCCAGATTGACTACCGGTACATCGAAGTGCTAAAGTGTTTGTACAGCAAGGCCACGATGACTATCCGTCTTCAGGATAGGAACACAAATTCTATCCAGTTGCAAAAAGAGGTGAAACAGGGAGACGTTATTTCTCCGAAACTGTTCACCTCTGCACTGGAAGATATATTCAAGCTTCTGAACTGGAACGGGTTTGGTGTTAACATCAATAGCGAATACATACACCTTCGATTAGCTGATGATATAGTCATCATGGCTGAAATCCTGGAAGACCTAAGCACAATGCTCAGTGACCTCAATATTGCTTCCTAACAGGTGGGTCTTAAAATGAACATGGACAAGACCGTTTATGTTGGGAACGATATAATCGAAGCTGTTGATCACTATGTTTACTTGGGTCAGGCGATCCAACTGGGTAGATCCAACTTCGACAAAGAGGTAAATTGACGAATCTTACTCGGATGGGCAGCTTTCAGGAAATCACGCCATATCTTCTCGTCGCATATACCGCAGAGCCTCAAGATGAAAGTTTATAATCAGTGCGTGTTGCCAGTGATAACGTAGGGCACTGAGGCGGTGTCGCTAACTATTGGTCTCATACAAAAGCTCAGAGTGCAATGGAGAGAGCTCGGTGTTTCACTACGTGATAGAATCAGAAACGAGGAAATTCGTAGAAGAACAAAGGTTACCGACATAGCTCTCAGAGTTTGCAAGTTGAAGTGGCAATGGGCAGGCCATATAGTTCGCAGAACTGACAACCGCTGGGGAATAAAGTTTCTCGAATGGCGACCACGATCAAGCAAGCGAAGTGTGGGGTGAAAGTGAAAAGTGTGCAACCCCCCACACGACGGACCATCGCAGAAAGTCGGTGGATGGATGTGTCACAAGATCGCTCGTCATGGCGCTCTTTGGGGGAAGCCTATATTCAGCAGTGGACTTCTAAAGGCTGACATGATGATGATGATGAGATAATTTAGTAGGTAGGTACTTACTTCTTCTTTCTTTGTCTCATTTTACGGGCTTTCTCCTTCAAATTATTCTTTTACAGGCACATTTCTTGTTTTCGCCATCTTATCTGCACTACCACAAACAAGAAAAACAAATCTAATATTTATTATGTGCTACTACAATAAATGTGTGAAGTTTTAGAGCGCAGGCTGGCAACGAAACACAGGTCCGCTTCGCACAAATGCCACGGGCAGACTGATTGAACAAATAGAAAGTAACAGTGTCCAATGATTCCGCATGCGGAGAAGAGACAGAGTGTCAGAGCACGCGCATCTTTGTAAAGGTCGTAAGCACCAAATCAAATAATTGATTCTTACAAGAAAACTACACAATCAATCTAAAAACTAGTTTACAGAACTGAAGAAGTAGTTATTATCTACGTATCAAAGTAAAAATCATCTTGAAATATTATAGCGTTCCTAATTTTTCGTATATATTTTTTATCGAGAATTTTATTTACAATCGTGTTTTTACTTTTATGGAACCAAAGAAAAACTTACAAAATTATCGCCCATGTCTGCGGGGATTTTCCACCACGCCATCTTGCAGTGCAGCTTATCCCTGGCACCGTGGGCTCTGCGACGCGGCGCTGCAACACGCGCCGCCACCGCAGGCCTAGCGCTGACCATGGGACACGACGCCACAGCGGACAATATCCACGAGATGTCTGATATTTTTATAAACGCATCGCTTCCACGCTGCTGACGGCGCCTGTTGCCAAAAAAGACGGGCGGGTGCTCCTCGAGCACGTGCCGTGCGTTCCCTGTCTCGAGCAACGAATAGACGGCGTCGAAGCTTTCCTAACCGAATCTCCACGCAATGTTCTGTCGAGAGGGAACCACAACCGGGTGTCCGCGATTGTAGGTTTCAATGACGAAGAGGGATACTTTTTCAGTGCGCTCGAAGATGTCGGGACGATGATTGGCTCGGACTTCAACCGAAAGCTGGAATCACTCGAGGGGCTGAACTTCCCGACGGAGAGCGAACGGAGAGAGGACGCGAGGGAGGTGCATCGGATGTACCTGGGCGAAAAGCCACTGGCGGCGGCGGGCTCGGGCGAAGGGCTGTCGCGGTTCTACGGCGAGGCGTACTTCGAGTACCCCGCATTGCAATCGCTACAGTACTTTTAAGTGATATACCAACAGAATTGGTCTAACTTGGTCAGCTATCTTGTCATAGTCAATTCTACTCGTAGATATCCGTGATAAAACAGTTCTTTATTTGATTACGGAACCCTGATAATAAAATTCAAACAATAGGATTTATAGGACAACAATCATAAATGTATTTTTACCATTGAATGGGGTGCCTATATGCTCAGGTAATATCATATTGTGTTTTGTGTTCAAAAAAGAGCCAAGTTCTGGGCTAGGGTGGTAGTGGGTCACTGGCGGCAGGCAGGTGGCTGTGGAGGCGGTGTGCCAGCCCCCCCGACCTGGCCGATCGGTTGACTGGCGTCGTATGGAGCGGGGGCTGCACCCTGCTCCCGGCGCAGCCTCACGAGCGCAGCACTCAAGCGGTCTAAGTCGGCCTGCTGCAGCCCCAACTCAACTCGCAGCTCCTCCAGCTGCAGTGCCACCGCTACCCATCGCGACACCACCGCCAACTCCTACGTACGAGAGATCTACTTTACATATTATGAATCGTATAGAAGCAAAGGTGGCCATCTGTATCTATCCCTAGGAGGAGATGGTCATTTTTGCATCCATATGAATTATATAAAATAATGCCCTCTGTATAATACTCGAGAAGATCAAAGCCCAAAGTACTCGAGTAGTTGAGTGTAGTGTAGAGGTCACAAACTCACAAATTACCTCAAATTGTGAGCATTCTGTGGTAGAGATTTCACACGTGATTGCTCGTGTTACTTTGTTTCCTCTTGTTTTCCATATCGCGTCCGCTTTTGTGCTCCAGTCAAAGGGTCCATCAGCCACCACGAGCCGCCACCACGTAGCGGCTGAGCGACACAGTTCCATATGTATGTGTGCATTGAGCTAATTATGTCATGCCATAGCTGCGTACAACATTCAAGTTCAATGTATCTGTGACGCGACTGAGCTCCTCGCGTTAAGAGTTGACGTCGCACGCCTCGGCAAGTTTGTACTTCATCTTCATCGGAAGTAATTCGCGAGAAAATAATTTTGCCAAAAATTAAAAATATTGTGGCTGCTAAATTCCGTCATCATTTATTGGGTGACGAGATAATGGAAAGCTTTTAAAAGCTTTTAAGTAACTTGAATGTATATATCTTGATATGTATGTTTGTTTAGGGCATATCTTGCAAGCTGTATTATAACCATTTTCTTTTGTCCTACGGAGTAAAATTTTTTTTTGCATGTTGGTTCAGTCCCGATGACATTGCATTTTATGGTTAGCACAAGCTGTGCCCGTGGCTTTGCCTGCGTGGTTATTTCATTTAAAAGAAGACCATACGTGTCAATCCAGGACCAAAAGTACCTACAAAGTACAATATACTACATTTATTCAACCGTCAAATAGTTTTTTATCGATTCCTCGACATCCTCGATTCCTTCCTCGATTCCTTATCATTTCCATTCGTCGATTCCTTATCATCGGATTAAGATACCAAGCAATCCAGTTTTTAAGTCTAACCCTAAGATATCCAACTGTGAGCTAGTAGTTTTTACGTGATGCGTGAACAAATATATAGACAAACAAACAAACAGACACGATTTATAAAATTATTATATTCTTGTTCTGTAGCTTATTTTAGGTACCATAGACTATTTTTTTTAAATCATCTTCCCTGTACAGACTTTTTCGTTCTTTTTGCTTTTTTATAAATATAGATGACCTAAATCAACATCCAGGATTAGCTAAAACTCTTTAACGTTTAAAGTCTAGACACGAAATTTTGTGTACGCATTTTATTATGATAGCCAGTTTAAGGTTTTACCTCGTACTATTATTTATTCTGTGGTTTTACCATGACAGGGTTGCTGCACTCAGGGTTTGATCTTGACTAATGAAATATTCAACGGTTAGCACAAACACGAAATGTAGTATACGAACGTATATAATTAGAACGGGCTATACCAATTAAATGTAATTGGGATAGCCCGTTCTAAGTTTCACAATTACATGGCTACATTGCTTATAAGTTTATTTTTTAATTTGTTTTTATTAACTTATCTATGGATTAACTTTTAGAATACTTTTATCCCGAAACAGTCATGAAAAGTCATGCAGGATAGGGCTTGAAAGTTATTTAAAAGTACTCATATTACGCTGAAACTACTCGACGGAGTTTGATGTAAAAGTTCAAAAGTGCACAGTAAAAGTTCATATTATGTATTAAAATTACGGATTATTTTTACCCACAAAAAATATAGGGTTCCTGCGGGATATGTATTCAAAGTTATGATAATTTACATGTAATATAAATAAAACATTAAAACGGTATCATAATTTCGACCTTTTCGCCACGACACTGTGTGGCTAAGTGCGAGCCCGAACGATTCCCGCAGGATAGGGATAAAAAGTTATTTTAAAAAAACACGTATCACGTTGAAACTACTGCACGGATTTTTATGCAACTTGGCACAGTCATAGTTTATATGTATAATTAGTGAAAATTGAGGATACTTTTTATACCGAAAAAATTATAGGTTCCTGCGGGACATGGGTCTAAATTCTGGGGTATGCCCCGTGCACCCACTGGCTTCACCCACTGGTGGGTGCACGGGTAATTCGCATTTACCCCTCCACCCACTGCACTAGAGTTGGAAACTAATTAAGAAATAATCGACATAATTATATGAAGAAAAACAAACCACATGTATTATAATTAGGTAGTAAGACATTTTAAAGTGACAGATGTCAAAGTGACATGTCAAACTTCAAAGTCATACGTCAACACCTGACGAGATTAATCGATCGTTAAATGTTGTTCGTATCGATCGTTTTGGATGACAGCTGTCAAATTTAAAAGGACTATAACTCTGAAACTAGCGATCCTAGTCTAGTAGTTTCTTTACAGAAGTGATAGATCTCATTAACATATTCTGTACATTAAAGATATTAAGTAAAAATTTTTTTAGACGCTGTTCTGTTATTCGTTCTGAAGCCAAAGGTGTATATTGTTTTCATTTTTTTCTGTTATCTATCTGTCTGTCTGTCTGTCTGTCTGTATCTTAGACTTGCGTCATGCTGACACTACTGAATAAATTAAATTGAAACTTGTCATGATTTGAGTTCATACTACTAGGATACTCAAAGAATATTCCTACAAATTACATGTACTTAGGTCCACCGGTTTAGAATGGGCGTTGTTTGTCAGTCAGTCAGTTAGTCATTAGATATGTCACAGTACTGTTTTATAGACATGATTAAAATAATGTAAAAAAACACATATTTTTATTATTCTGCTCAAAAGTTAAGGGCATTTATACTTATAACAAAACAGTAAGTACCAAAAAATCTGTAAAAGGAAGAAAAAAATACTAGGGTACTAAAAATAAGCTACTGAAAAATAATAAAACATTTTTAAAATTCGTGTCTGTCGATTTGTATGTTAGGTTCACGCGTCACTTAAAAACTACTGGACCGATTGCGATACGGTTTTCACTGTTAAAACTGGTGTACTTATTATCTTAATCCGATAAGTAGAAGCCGAGCAATCGATAACAACTTTTTGATGGCTGAAGGAATTTTGTTTAAATGTCTCGGTATATTGGTATTTTAGATTTTGTAATAGTAATAGAGTTCTATTAACCTAGAGCTATGGCCACGCGTGCGAAGCCGCGGGTACAGCTAGTAATATATAAACAATGGCAGACTAGTTCCATAATTCATAACAAGAACGGATGGACCAATTTTTATGATATTTAATCTGTCCCTCCACCCCGAATAGCAGAATAAAAGCTACTAAAAGATTTAAAAAAAATGAAGGAATTTATTTCTTAGGAAATTCTTTTTCTCTTACGTTTTGTGTAGAACGGCTTTTTAAAAGCTTTTATTAAACTTGCAATGTATGTATAGTTCAAATCTTGCAAGCTGAATTAGAACCACTTCCTCTTATCCTACAGAGTTGAATTTTTACATGTGGTTCAGTTCCGATGACAATACATTTTTATGGTAAGCATGACCTGAATCGACATGCATGAACACAAACATGAAATTTTGTGTACGCAATTTATTATGATAGCCGGTTTTAAGCTTTTCCATGACATGGTTGCTGCACTCAGGGTTCCTGAATATAGAACTCCTCAACGGCTAACAGCATGGACACGAAATGTTGTATACGCATTTTATTGTGATAGCCCGTCCTAAGTATACCATGATGTTGGCAACATTGGCTGGGACGAGGACTGGCGCGATCTAGCGGCCGGTGAAAACAACTCAATGTAGCTTCTGGAACGTGAACGTCAGCGCGAGGATAGGGTCTGATAGATGTGGTTGCTTCACGGCTAGCAGATCCTATGGCTAGCAGTCTAATTTTAAATATAAATTTTACAGATATAATTATATATAATTGTGCTTTTAATTTTAGAAGTGACAAGAACCTTCGTACCATGGATAAGCGTAGCAAACATAGAAAAAGAAGGCCAACGCGCTCAAGTTCATCTTCGAGTAGCTCCAGCAGTGCTAAGACTCGGTCACCTCCACCGAAAAGGACGAAAAAGGTTTTTCGTGCAACTGACAATGAAACTGTGAGTACATACACTAGTACACTTACTTTGAGCAATATTAACCCTGAGTTCGACCCACTAAAAGACGACAGAAAAGCTTGGCTAATTATTATTCAATCTTTAATGAAACCCTGTGCCTTCCGGTGAAAAATCAGAATCCGAAATGATATTGTCCATAACAGAAGCCGATTGGCTTCTTTCCGTGCAAATACAAGACCTTGAGTTGTAAAGACTAAGATTGATTTTAGATAAGGCCGATAGTAATAAAGATGTATTCAACAACTATCAGCTTCTAGACGGAAAAGTTTATCGAAGTACTCCTAAGGGTAGGCGTTGGGTATTCCCAAAGATATGCATTTGGCAAATTATTAAATGCAATCATGATGACCTAGGACATTTTTCTGTTGACAAAACTGTCGAAAAAATATCTCACCAGTATTTGTTCCCTTGAATGCGCAATATTGTAAAAAAAAACATCAAAAAATTCCTAAACTGCATAAATACTTCAAGAATAACGGTGGATATAAATATAAAAGCCAATGCAGAATCTCAGAAAGACAGATTTGACAAGTTTCGTACGAAGGCATGAATTTATTCACAAGGGGGATCTGGTTCTGATCAAGATACAAAGCCAAAGTAATGGTGGACAAAGCAGAAAGCACCTCCCAGTATTCAAGGAACCATTCCGAGTGAAAAAAGTCCTTGGAAACGATAGATATGAGGTGACGGACATGAGAGGAAGTGAAAGAAGTACTAAGGCATATCTATACTGGTGTGGCTGCTGCTGAAAATATTAAACCCTGGATACGGATTGACGATTGAGACTCCAATTATTTTTTGTAAGAATCTTATGCCCACGTGTTGGCAATATGTCGGGTATGGAAACTTATATTTTGTAAAATTTTATAACCTGCCTTAAAATTACCTAACTTTCATCTAGAAAGATTGTTTTGCATCGATACTTACCGAAGTTACCAGTGAGAGTCAATATAAAATAATAATGCTAGAATTTAAATTGTACTTCATTAATTGTACTTAATTTGTAATTGACTTTCAATGTGCATTGTTGTGTTTGCAATAATATTATTGTTTAATGAAGGGCGAGTTCTTGAAAGAGAGACGAACTTGGTACGTTTAAGTGTGGTGAAATTCCCTTTAAATGCAATTGGTTTGGAGGGAGCTCAGGCAAACCTGGTCTCATAAGTGTGGCAAAGTCCCTTTAAGTGCAGGAAGCCTTGATAAAAAAAATGGTGAACTCGTCTTCAGGTAGCAATAATTTATTGTGAATTCCAGGATATGACCGGTATTCTCTTTCAGTATTTTATTTTGACTCTTGGGGTGCCAGGGGCTGGCACCAAGTAGAATGGCCGTGTTGGCAACATTGGCTGGGACGACGACTGGCGAGATCTAGCGGCCGGTGAAAACAACTCAAATGTATATTCTGGAACGTGAAAGTCAGCGCGAGGTTCGGGTCTGGTAGATTTGGTTGCTTCACGGCTTTTAGCAGATCCTATGACTAGCAGTCTAATTTTAAATATAATTGTTACAGATATCATCATCATCATCATCATCATCATCATTTCAGCCTTTAGAAGTCCACTGTTGAACAAAGGCCACCACCAAAGACCGCCATGACGAGCGATACTGTGCCACCTCCATCCACCGCCTTCCTGCGATGGCTACAATGTCGGCGGTCCATCGTGTAGGGGGTCTCTCCACACTTCGCTTGCTTGTTCGGTCGCCATTCGAGAACCATTATTTCCCAGCGGTTGTCGGTTCTGCGAACTATATGGCCTGAATCTACCGCCGTGCCCGCCTCTCATCTACGCAGGTTTTGAACCGCGTAGACCCTGAATCTATCACCGAGCCTGAACCTCATCTGCGCTGGCTGTAAGCCGCGTAGACATCACCAAATCACTGTATCCTGCCACCATCACAGGCTGTGTGAGCCTGTAGTCATCATCCTCTGCTTCTCTTCACCACTGCACCTGAGTACCTGAGACCGGTACTTACTTGAAGTCTCCACCTCCACAGACGCCGTGCTACCCTGTATTCGCCCAAGTATTCGCGACGCAAGATGTTCATCACTATACTCCAAGTTGTAGTTATTCTGTGAGTAGAACTTATTATTTAGATCCACCGCTTAAGTTAATACTCGTATATCTATCCTAAATCTTTCGATGTCCTGTTCATATTGAATTGTTTTAACTTTCCATCATGTCTCTTCCAAACGAATCATCTCCTCGTGTGAAATCTACTGAAACATTATCAGTTCCAAGTGTTCCAACTCTACCACCTAGTGAATTTCCGATTAGCGTTTTATGTAATTTTATAAACACCTACAAAGGAGACAGAGAAATTTTACAAGCATTCTTGACAAATTGTAAAAATGCATTAGAGTTAGCTTCACAAAATCAAAAAGAACTGCTGTTTAAATACATCATTTCAAAGTTAGAAGGCAAAGCCCAAGTAGCATGTACCACCAAACTTTTCGATAATTTTGAAGAGTTGAAAGCCTTCCTCCAACAAAATTTTGGCGAAAGGAAACACTACTCTCACTTATTATTGTAGCTGCAGTCCTGTAAACAGTCACCGAATGAAACAGTAGCTCAGTTCGCCCTTAAGGTCGAAACCTATTTGACTGACCTCCAGGCAGAAATCCATAACTCAAATACATTCAAAAAGGATCTGTCAGGAAGGATCGCAATGACCGAAGACCTAGGCTTGCACACTTTCTGTTTAGGTCTTAACCCACGAATTAGTGCTATTGTCCATGCACGAGATGTGAAAACTCTTAATGCAGCAATAAATATTGCTATCAGTGAAGAGAAAATTCAAAATGTACTTTCTAAAAGTAGTACCGTCACAAGTCCTATGACTTGTCGGTTTTATCACAAAACAGGACATTTCGAACGAGACTGTCGTATAAAAAGGCTATCCCTGGTTCCAAATCAGTCTCAGAGGCCTCCCATACAGCAATACCAGGCCCAGAGACCTCCTATGCAACAGTACCAGGCCCAGAGGGCTCCTGCACAACCAGTGTGTAGGTATTGTAAAAATGTTGGACATGATATTTCACAATGTATAAAACGAAGAGTTAATAACTCGAAACAAGGTATGTTTCAACGTAATTTTCCACAACAGAATCATGTTTCTTTAGAGTTGCCGCCGTTCTTTGAAAACAATGACGAGGATTTAAACTAATGTATCAGGTATCGAACACGTGCCGTCGCGTACCTGATACCAAGACAGGCACACCTGTAATTACTAATCTTAATGAATTAATTAATAATTTTAATGTAAAAATCGACCCCGTCTCCTGCAGGAGGCGATATAGTGACGTTGTAGCAGGACGTGCTGTAACTCTGCCCTCTGTTCCGCATGGACCCTCTGTGTCTGCCGGCTGTTATTATACTAAATCGACATCTTATGTTTCGTACGGTCCCTCTGTTTCTACCGACCGTCAACATGCTAAATCGACATCCTCTGTTTCGTATGGTCCCTCTGTTTCTACCGACCGTCAACATGATGACTATATCATCAGCAAATCGAAGGTGAGTGATGTATTCGCCATTGATGTTAACACCAAATCCGTTCCAGTTCAGAAGCTTGAATATATCTTCCAGTGCAGAGGTAAACAGTTTCGGAGAAATAACGTCTCCCTGTCTCACCCCTTTTTGCAGCTGGATAGAATTCGTGCTCTGATCCTGAAGACAAACTGTCATGGTGGCCTTGCTGTACAAACATTTCAACACTTCGATGTACCGGTAATCAATCTGGCACCGCTGTAATGACTGTAGCACTGCCCAGGTCTCGACTGAATCAAAGGCTTTCTCGTAATCCACAAACGCTAGACATAGTGGCCGATTATACTTTTTGGTCTTCTGTATAATCTGCCGGAGCGTATGGATGTGGTCTATGGTGCTAAATCCTTTCCGGAATCCAGCTTGTTCGGGAGGCTGAAAGTCGTCAAACCTACGAGCGAGACGGTTTGTAACTACTCTCGAAAACAGTTTATAGACGTGGCTCAGCAGCAAAATGGGCCTATAATTCTTCAAAAGGGTTTTATCACCTTTCTTAAAGAACAAAACCACTACGCTCCTGTGCCACGCCTCTGGCGTAGTACCCTCGAGGTTGACGGAGTTAAACAGCTTCTGAAGGACTTTAAGAAGGACGTTATTCCATCCTCCCCTGGTGCCTTGTTGCTCTTAAGCTGTTTGAGAGCCATTCTGATCTCGTATAGGTTACAGATATAATTATATATAATTATATATAATTGTGCTTTTAATAATGAAATGTCTAATGCATAAAAGTTTTTTTAAATAACTTCTAATTAATCTGTTTGATGATATCTCGAGAATGGATTGAAATATGTGTCTACCTACTCTGTCTCGAGTAGGTTCCTCGCGCTTAGGAAAAGTAAACCACAACAAAGTACAAGTTAAGTACACTCTCTGTACCAAACGTTATCTCGTCTGTGAGGCTTGGGCTCTATCCTGTTCAAATTATCTCCCGCGCCGTATTCGAACCGCTTCACTTCATCCAGTTTTTTCCCGACTCGTTGAAGAAAATAGGTATTCACTTATAGCAAAATAATACCTAAAGAAAATTCTATTCGAAGTGTTTTGACTTTGACATTCAACTTACCACCAAAGAGAATACAATACTGCCCCACTGCGCAATGCACAAGTTCTGTCCATCAAAGTTGTCAAACAGACTACAGTCCGACCAACATATCTGTAAAATAGCGAAAAAAGGAACTACAGCCGGTACGAATGAGGTTCACATTTTCTGTATTTATTTTTACCCTACAACGGCGAAGCAAGGGAATGGTAATGAGTTTAACAGTCAATGTATGTATTTATGTATGTATTTATGTATGTATGTACTTACTTATGTATGTATGTACATATGTATTTATGCATCTATGTATGTGGGTACGTGGATGTTCCACCATTAATGGCCCGATTTTGACAACCGATTTTGAGGTGTCAATCGATTTATCTTCAGGTATTAAGTGTCAGCGCCAAAGATGTGACGGTGAATCTCGTTGTTTGGATGTAGATGGGCGCGGTGACAGTGGCATAGATGGATTAACTGAAGGTTGCAATTTAATGTTTTCCACGATGCGTTCACATGTTTTCGCCTTGTTCTCAATGGAATCTTCTATATACCCCTCTGCTACAGCACTCGACTTCCATCCTCCATGTCGCTTAAGAACAGTTCCGCTCCAGAATCTGCCAAAAGGGTAGCAGAAGTACGACGAAAACAATGTCCTGTATACAGCTTGATATCTGGTAACTTCAAATAAGTAGCTATTTCTTGTGGCATGTTAGAAATTTTATTTTCACCTCATAAGCTCGGAAAGATTCTGTTTGTCATTCAAAATCTGAGTGCAAAATTGCATTTTACCCGCTAGCGTGGAAAGAGATTTTTAAATTCGAACCTTTCTATTCAATAATTTTCTACACCGACAATTCACTGAAAATACTTTATTACTAATTTATATTATATTATTATCCGATTCAATTCTACTCTACTTGACTCTATTCGTCTCTATTCGCCTCTTTTTGGCTCTTCTCGACTCTACTCGACTCTAATCGACTCTACTCGTCTCTAATCGGCTCTAATCGGCTCTACTCGACTCTACTCGACTCTATTCGACTCTACTTGACTTAACGCAACTCTACTCGACTCTACTCCACTCTACTCGACTCTGTTTGTCTCTTTTCATTTTCAATTATATTTATTTATTTAATTGTTTTGCACAAAAAAAAAATAGTGTACAAGGAACGACTTAATGCTAAACAGCATTATCTACCAGTCATCCAGGTCGTAAAAGAAATAATAGTAGGGCGTGCGGCTCAAAGTAGGTACTAAACAAAAAATACAAAAGAAACAAAGTAAATAATAAACAAAATAATAATAAGTAATTTTAAATAAAAATTTAAATAATTATACATAAACCAGTACACACATAAATACATAAATACTTTACTAAAAATAATATACATACCTACCATAATATGAATTAAATGAGTTAATGAAAATAACACACATACTACCCTAGGTGGATGATTTAGGAGGATGATCAGGATAAAGATGTTTGACATTTTTTATTTTTTTATATTCTACTCTGTTCTTCTCTATCCTACTGTGTTCTACTCTATTCTACTCTTTTCTACTGTATTCTACTCTATTATACTATGTTCTACCCTGTTTTACTCTATTCTACTCTGTTCTACTCTATTCTACTCTGTTCTACTGTATTCTACTCTATACTACTGTGTTCTACTCTGTTCTACTCTATCCTACTGTGTTCTACTCTATTCTACTGTGTTCTACTCTGTTTTATTCTGTTCTACTCTATTCTACTCTTTTCGAATCTATTCTATTCGATTCTGTTCGACTCTATTCTATTATGTTTACACATCTGCCAGGCATCCCGCGACGGCCCATTTTTTATTATTATGATTTTATACAATAATTCAATATATTATTTTAGCTGTTTTTCTTGCACCTAGCATTTTCCTCGCTGTAGTGAGGTGAAAAGTTTTGTGTTGCGCACGGCAGCAAAGTTATTTGGCGTCTCGTACTTTTGAAACCCTCGCTACGCTCAGGATTCTATATTTGAACCACTCGCGAAAGAATCTTTCGCTTGCTCAGGTTTCAATACAAGTACTCTCGCCAAAAAAACACTTTGCAGCCTTGCATAACAAATAACTATTTTTCCCATAACTTGTTTGAAGCACTTGCCATTTTGATAACGGATGAAAAACCGTTTGGTCTTCATATCAGCAGGACGCAGGTCCAGGTATTTCTGTACAATAGTTTTGTATTCTCCTTGGATTACAAAGGATCGGTCAATTTTTGTTTTTGTGGCTGTCAGCTTTACTAACAGTAAATCATCCGAGTGATTTTCGACATCATCAACAGTTATTTTAAAAAATTCATTGCCACGACAAGTTCCATGTACTCCGAAAATCAAAGCCACTTGTAACAAAACCGAATTTGAATAAAACAAGTTTCTATCAAAGTACAGGTTACAATAAAATGCGCATTTTAAAACACTATGGCTCTTTACTAATCCACCATATATATAGTTACTTACTTTTACGGCAAGACAGACTTTGTCGGGTGCCTCAAGGAAAGTCTCCACGTTTTTGACTGAGAACACTTTGGATTTTTAAAAAAAACACCAGGACTGCCAATGAGATGATTTACAATCATTTGATAAAAATATTAAAAATACAAATGACTAATAAGAAACCAGGCTAGAGACCAGTCCCCACAAGCACGATTATGACCTGCATACCAGCCATCTACCCCTCAACCATTTTAGAGAGAAAGTAGTGACTGGTACAAAGAGCAGCCGCAAGTCAAGACATTTTATTGAGCATGACCATAAGATCTAGTTTATCTGAAGCCTTACTTTCTAACTGTGTATGTTGTATGAAAAGTATGAGTAAAGAAAGGAGTACAGATACGATTACCTTGTTGTCCTTAATTACTGCCTGCCGGTTTACTTCAAAGATGACAATGGCCGCTCCCAAAGAGAAGACTATCACTTCGCCTGTAAAATAAAAATTCAATTTTATTGCCGTCGTTCTGTCAACTGTAAATTAACCTACAAATTTTGTCTGCGACTTCGTCATCATTAACTACAATTTAAGACTAGTGTTTTTCCTTGACAGAACAATCACTTAACTCTACTGTGGTCGCGTGATAAAAAGTGCATTTAGTGGTCGTTTGGATTACACCCGACCACTAAATACACTGAAAATAGTTGATCATGATGATAACGTGGCGGAAGCATGACGAGTTAGCTCGCCAGTTTCTAGCCGAAAAATGAAATGAAATGCATGATGCCTCCAATTGCGGTTTATATTTCAAAATCCAAAATCTAAAGCTTGTATGCCTCTTTTTAGTTATTATCGCAGGCGGGTTTTTGATTTTCATAATAATTTATTTTTATTTACATACATTCTATAAATGGTATATTTTTCTAGGTATTAATTAAATATAACCTAACCATATATTGAACATTATAGAAATGTCCCCTAGTTCCCGGCTGCTCTGCTGTTCATGGTCAAGGTAGTAGTCATGGGCAGGGGTGCGAAGAATATTATATTTTTTATTGGTACAAGTTTGTATGTAAGGAAGGGTAAGAGGGTGTGCGCGTTTGTATGTGTGTATCTGTGTGTATATGTTCGTTACTTCACGCTTAAACGGCTGAACGGATTTAGATAAAATTTGTTATGGAACCTAGGTAGCTAATACCCTATGATCACGCCAAAGCGTGACGGAAATTTGTCAGCTGTCATCCAAAGCGAAGATATCGATGAGATCTATCACTAGTTTCAGAGTTATAGCCCTTTTAAGTTTGACAGTTGTCATCCAAAATAAAGATATTGATGAGATCTATCACTTCTGTAAAGAAACTACTAGTCTAGGATCGTTAGTTGCAAAGTTATAGCCATTTTAAGTTTGACAGCTGTCATCCAAAACTAAGATATCAATGAGATCTATCTCTTCTGTAAAGAAACTACTAGTCCAGGATCGTTAGTTTCAAAGTTAGAGCCATTATTAGTTTGACAGGTGTCATCCAAAATGATGATTTCAATGATATCTATCACTTTTGTTAAGAAACTATTAGTCTAGGATCAATGGTTTCAGAGTTATAGCCCTTGGAAATTTGTCAGCTGTCATCCAAAGCGAAGATATCGATGAGATCTATCACTTCTGTAGAGAAACTACTAGTCCAAAATCGTTAATTTCAAAGTTATAGCCATTTTAAGTTTGACAGCTGTCATCCAAAATGAAGGTTTCAATGAGATTTATCACTTGTAAAGAAACTATTAGTCTAAGATCAATAGTTTCGGAGCCCTTTGAAGTTTGACAGCTGTCATCCAAAACAAAGATATCGATGAGATCTATCACTTCTGTAAAAAAACTACTAGTCCAGGATCGTTAGTTTCCAAGTTATAGACATTATTAGTTTGACAGGTGTCATCCAAAATGATGATTTCAATGATATCTATCACTTTTGTTAAGAAAGTATTAGTCTAGGATCAATGGTTTCAGAGTTATAGCCCTTGGAAATTTGTCAGCTGTCATCCAAAGCGAAGATATCGATGAGATCTATCACTTCTGTAGAGAAACTACTAGTCCAAATCGTTAATTTCAAAGTTATAGCCATTTTAAGTTTAACAGCTGTCATCCAAAATGAAGGTTTCAATGAGATTTATCACTTGTAAAGAAACTATTAGTCTAAGATCAATAGTTTCAGAGCCCATTGAAGTTTGACAGCTGTCATCCAAAACAAAGATATCGATGAGATCTATCACTTCTGTAAAAAAACTACTAGTCCAGGATCGTTAGTTTCCAAGTTATAGACATTATTAGTTTGACAGGTGTCATCCAAAATGATGATTTCAATGATATCTATCACTTTTGTAAAGAAAGTATTAGTCTAGGATCAATGGTTTCAGAGTTATAGCCCTTGGAAATTTGTCAGCTGTCATCCAAAGCGAAGATATCGATGAGATCTATCACTAGTTTCAGAGTGATAGATCTCATCGATCGTGCCCTTTTAAGTTTGACAGTTGTCATCAAAATAAAGATATTGATGAGATCTGTCACTTCTGTAAATAAATTACTAGTCCAGGATCGTTAGTTTCAAAGTTATAGCCATTTTAAGTTCGACAGCTGTCATCTAAAATAAAGATTTCAATGAGATTTATCACTTTTGTTAAGAAACTATTAGTCCAGGATCACTAGTTTCAGAGTTATAGCCTTTTAAGTTTGATAGTTGTCATCCAAAATAAAGATATTGATGAGATCTATCACTTCTGTAAAGAAACTACTAGTCTAGGATCACTACTTTCAGAGTTATAGCCCTTTTAAATTTGACAGCTGTCATCCAAAACGAAGACATCGATTAAGTCTTGCCAGGTGTTGATGTATGACTTTGAAGTTTGACATGTCACTTTCACATCTGTCACTTTTACACATGTCACTTTGACATCTGTCACTTAGTCACCTGTCACTTTGACACCAGCCTACTCACATGTAGACGCGTACCGCAATGCATACTTTGCCCGCGCCAACTACCTCGGCGCACTCCGCTCAAAGTAGGTCAGCTCGCTCGACGCCACTCAGGGGAAACCCCAAACATTACTGCCCTTGGTGCAATGCCAAAGGGCATAAGCTCATCGCGTGCCCTGACTACACAACCAGTCCAGGGCCAATGGGATTTTATTCAGGCACGTGACAGGTGCACTAAGTGTTTAGGACCACACTTTACAAACGAGTGCCGGTCAACCGGGCAATGCAAAAAGTATGACAGTGCCAAGCACCACACAAGCCTGCATCGCCATGGCTACAACTCACCGACACGTAGCTTGGCGCATCTACTGCCACCTCAACTGCGTGACGTACCACTACAGAATAAATACCTACCACGTGTGGTACCTACCACGCACACGTACCACCCCCGCTCAGGGAACGACGGAGCCGTGCGATAGACGCTCCCCTCCCTCCCGCTCCGCGCCCCTGCGCTCACCTACAAGATCTAGCCAATGACTAGGCTTGCACTCAGCTCAAATTAGGCTCGCCTCACACTCAACGCAACATACATTAAGCACATGTTGAACCTAAACTGGATTCAACTAGCTCAGCACAACAACCCATAGTAAAGAAAAACAACACAACACCTAGTGACACACCTATGTAGTTGCCAACAGTCATTCTAGCACTTGCAGACAGCCAAGGAAAATTTCACAAAGCAAGAGCGTTGTTAGATTGCGGGTCAATGATAACCTTAATCGAACAAAATACTGCGAAACGGTTGCGTCTACCACACACACACACACACACAGCACACTTCATTACGTATAAAAGGCGTAGGCAAGCAAGTCAGTCACACAACCATCTGGCTCATCTGTTAACATCACATTCCGCCCAATACATTCAGAGGAACCAGTGTTATGAGTAACGGCACGTATACTGAAAAACGTGACAGACAGCCTACCTCACGTATATTTACCAAATCGAAACGTATATTATTCTGATCTGCCTTTGGCTGACACCACATATAACGCACCAGCACCGATCGACCTTTTATTAAGTGCGGATATTTTAGGTGATATTTTAGACGGTACTAAAGTTTTGCTAAACCCGGGCACGATTTTAAATTTTCATTACTGGATCCCATTAACGTACGTTCGGTTACACAGACTCAGGTAAATTCAGCTCAGTTAGACACAGATAACTCACAACTACAGAAGTCTAGTAAAGATATTCACGCAGCTCTGGAGAGGTTCTGGGAGGTAGAAGTTAACGATAACAGAAACAACGCTAGCTCAGCTCATGACGAGTGTGAGGAGATTTTCCGCTCCACCACTATTAGGGACCGAACGGGTAGATACGAGGTCAACCTACCTTTGCTTTCTGAGGCTCCCAAGTTAGGCAGCACTAATGCTATCGCTCTCCACTCAAAGTACGTCGACTTCATGACTGAATAGCTCATAAAGGTCACATGGCTCTATGTCACCCCAAAACCTTCGCCAATCAACACCATTTCTACATTTGCCATCATGGAATTTTCAAATCAAATTTGGAAAAAATACGCACAGTCTTTGACGGAAGTTGTAAAAGCACGAATGGCGTCAGCCTTAACGATTGTTTACACACAGGCCCGGCTTTACAACGAGATATTACTGACATAATCTTAAATTTCCGAACGCACAAGGTGGTCTTCAGCACATATATACAAATGGTGTTTAGAAACATTCTTGTTCATCCCTACCACAGACGATATCAGCTCATTCTCTGGCACTTAGCACCAGAACAGCCTCTGCTCTCTTATGCCCTTTTTACCGATTTTTACGGTATCATAGCCAGCCCATTTGTAGCGAACCGCACCATACAGCAACTAGTTGCCGATGAAGGTCATCGGTTTCCTCAAGGCGCACAAGTACTGGCACGGTCCATATTTGTCGACGACGTACTCACAGGTCATGACTCAGTCGATGAGGCTATGACACTGCAAACTCAGCTCAAAGTCAAAGTCAAAGTCAAAGTATTTTATTGTAAATAGGCAAAAATAATAGCACTTTTACAAGTCAAAATTAACATCTCCTGAACAAAGAGATATACATAAAATATTATAAAAAGATCAAATCAATCCAAATTTAGATAAACTAAGTATTCTTTGAGTTTGAAAAGGAAATTTCCCTTTCATGTGCCAACAGAGTTAAATCTCACACTGGAAAAGGAAATACCCTTCTGACTCTACCGGTGCTTCGAAAATACGCCCGTTAGAGAAGAGAGCACCAAGAAACTCTACGGGGATGTATTTTTTCCATATTTGTTCATTCTTTATATTTTTTCAAATGTCACAATTATAACAAAACATGTAAACTACAAATATAAAAGGTAAAAGTGACAATGAGATATCCCACAAACATCAAACAATCAAACTGGAAAAAAATAAGGTAAAAACTTCTAACTCGATAATTATGTTGTATAAAACAACGTGATCTCATGGTATGTTTGAGACATCTCACAAAGTACTTTGAACATTTCATACACTTAACGTTAACATCGAAGCTATCACTTATTATTATCATGGAGCTTATTATTATCATCAACTTATTCGCATTGGGTGGATTTAGTCTACGTAAGTGGACCTCCAACTCACGTCATATCCTAGCACGATTCCCAGATAACCAGTGTGATATGCCCAAAAACTTTGACTTCAGCCCAGACCATAAAGCCGTCGGGTACTAGGCATGAAGTGGATGCCTCACACGGACGAGTCCACTTATATTGTCTCGGTACCTGTTGTGGATACCACATGATCCAAACGGATAGATCAGCCCTGTCATCTTCCGCGCAAAACTCCTAATCCAATTGGATTGGGATGAACCCGTACCTAGCGACACTGCACAACAGTGTCTGCAAATTTACGAGGACCTACCTCAGCTCTCGGCTCTCAGGTTTCCCAGAAACGTCTGCTCAAATAAACTCTCCACCTACGTAATACACGCCCTATGGGACGCTTCTGAGCTTGGCTATTGTGTTGTAGTTTACCTGCGCGAAACCACACCTGACGAAAAGGTACACCTAACCAAAAACCGTTAAACTATACCCAAATTAGAGCTCTCGGGTTCACATCTCTTAGCTCAGCTCATTACTTGTGTCTTAGCTCAACTGTCAGCACACATTTCAAAACAACAGTATGTCTGTTGTTCAGACAGTACCAAAGTACTCGCTTGAATTAACACCCCTGTTCAATCGCCTAGACACATCGTTACTCACACGATTCAGCTCACTCGACAAGCTCATTGGCGTGACTGCTTGTATAAGATGATTTGCTCATAATTGTCGAAATCCTAACACACGTATCACATGACACATCACAGTAGGTGAGCGTAGGGTAGCTCTCTTACACTGGGTACGCTCAGTTCAGTACAAAAGTTTTGCGGATGATATCCACCACATCCGTCATAATAAAGACTGCACGGTGCGACTGCAGCGACTATCACTGTATTTAGAAAACGACCTGTGAAGAGTCGCTAGGCGACTGACTAATTCCGCACTGCTTTACGAGGCTCAGCACCCATTCATTTTACCCAGCTCGAGTTCTTTGGTAGATCTAATTGTTGATCATCATCACAAAATTTACTGTCATCCAGGTTCTGACACACTTCACTCACTCCTACGTCAGCAATTCTGGATACTCTAATCACGCAGAGTGACACGACATCGCGTTTACAAATGCATACGTTGCTTTCGGTACCGCGCTCAGCCCAAGGCTCCGTTCATGACAGACCTACCTGCCGATCGAGTCAACTCATACACAAGCTCAAATTCACGCAGCGTGCAATGGAGAGAGCTATGCTCGTCGTTTCACTACGTGATAATATCCGTAACGAGGAAATCCGTAGAAGAACCAAGGTTACCAACACAGCTCTTCGGATTTTCAAGTTCAAGTGGCAATGGGCAGGTCATATTATTATAGTTCGCAAAACCGACAACCGCTGGAGAATAAAGGTTTTCGAATGGCGACCACGAACAAGCAAGCGAAGTGTAGGGAGACCCCCCCCCACATGTTGTATGGACGACATTGTAGCTATCTCAGGGAGTCAGTGTATGGAGGCGGCACAAGAACGTTTTTCGTGATGCTCTTTGGGGGAGGCTTATGTTCAGCAGTGAACTTCTAAAGGCTGAAATGGTGATGATGATGATGATGACATAGCACCAAAACCATTTAGAAGGTACCTATCGGAAGGTATTCAATCTTATTAAATTGAATTAATTATTTCGATTTTACATGCATTTTAACTAAATGTAGAATACACTGTAAAATATTAAAATTAAGAACATTACTATTTATGTATTCCTTATTTTAAATTATTTGAAGAATTAAGTTAATTTTTCTTAAAATATATTGTACTTCTACTAGGACTATTATTATATATTTGAGAAAGCTATTGCTATTGCCCACAGCACAAAATACTGAACCTAAAGATTTCCTATTAGTACCACCATTGAAATTAATTGGTTATAATAAATCACACAGGAACTAACCGGTAAATACATGCGGCCCCTTCTTTTGCCAAATCCCTGGGCTATTTTCCGAGATACTATTTTAATCTAGTAGTGCTACCCAATGGTACTACTGAGGTAATTTTTTTTACACTCGTACTACTTTTGATATTAATTGCTTAATACTAGTGAGAGTGCATTGTCCAACTATTACCACCGGTGGTACTAAGCAGTGGTACTTCTGGGAACTAACCGATTCCCACTAGTACCACCATTGAAATAAATTGCTTACAGGGGTACAACTGAGAATGCAATTTCCCATTAGTACCATCGGGGGTACTGAGCAGTGGTACTAATGGGGACAAATCATTATATAATGTTATTAAACTATAAGCCGTATCCACTTGAAAAGATTACTTAATTTTACTACTTGGGCTACAAACGATGTGGGACCCTTTCTCAAGCAATGTTCAAAAACAGATAATGGGGGTATTACATCAAGATTCAGCGCCAGCTCATCAGGCAGCAAGTATGTAAAACTGGCTGATCGCCCATGGAATCGAATTCATCAGGCGTGACAAATGGCCCTCCTCCAGCCCAGACTTAAACCTGTTGAATTACAAAATATGCCAACATTTCAAATCAAATCAAATCAATTTTTTTATTTGCATAAATATGGGTAGGTATACAAAGATGTTTCACTAATTATAAGCAGAACGCCACATTTTTACCGTAAGGTGTGCAAAATTATTTAAATCTAAGCATAAATAAAAACCTCATAATAATCATCATCATCATATCAGCCTTTAGAAGTCCACTGCTGAACATAGGCCTCCCCCAAAGAGCGCCATGACGAGCGATCTTGTGCCACCTCCATCCGCCAACTTCCTGCGATGGCTACAATGTCGTCGGTCCATCGTGTGGGGGGTCTCCCCACACTTCGCTTGCTTGTTCGTGCTCGACATTCGAGAAATGAAATGAAATGAATTTATATTTCATAAAAAATAGAGTTACATGATGATGTTATATAAGTATTATAGTCCTTATATTATGCTATTAGCTGTCATGTGAAATCATAATTTAACACAAAATTGAAAACTTAATATAAAATTATAATTATCAATGGTCTGACCTAAGTAAAGAACCTGTATTCCCCAGCGGTTGTCGGTTCTGCGAACTATATAGCCTGCCCATTGCCACTTCAATTTGCAAACTCTGAGAGCTATGTCGGTAACCTTCCTTCTTCTACGGATTTCCTCATTTCAGATTCAATCAAGTAGTGAAACTCCAAGTATAGCTCTTTCCATTGCACGCTGCGCAACTCTGAACTTGTGTATGATACCAATACTTAGAGACCACGTCTCAGTGCCGTATGTCATCACTGGCTACACGCACTGATTATAAACTTTCGTCTTGAGGCTCTGCAATATCTGCGACCAGAAGATATGGCGTAATTTCCCGAACGCTGCCCATCTGAGTTGGATTCGTCAGTTGACCTCTTTGTCGAAGTTGGATTTACCCAGTTGGATCGTCTGACCTAAGTATTCATAGTGATCAACAGCTTCGATAATATCGTTCCCAACATAAACGGGCATGGGTACGATATGGGCATTTGACATGATGTTCGTCTTGTCCATGGTCATTTTAAGACCCACCTGTTGGGAAACAATATTGAGGTCACTGAACATTGTGCTTAGATCTTCCAGGGTTTCTGCCATGATGACTATCCCAAGTAGCACACAAGCTGTATAAGTGTGAATGAGGAAACTAATATACATCTTCAAGTTTGATTAAAGAATTTTAACACTCTTCGCAACGTCCAGCTTCTGGTAAATAGAATTTGATTGACTTTATAATTCCTAAAGTTATATAATCCACTACATTAATATTTTTTGAAGCCATAAGTTTTATTTTAGATGTAATACAATCCCCTGTACAGTTTTTTATACAGATTTAAATATTAATCAAGAGCTTTGGTATTTTAATTGAATTTAATACGGTAAAAGCTTCTATACAGCATTTCTAAACTCTATTTTAAAGCTTCAAGCTATATATAAACGTTAAAAAGAGTTTAAGCTATTTAGAGGTCTAGGTCAGTGCTCTTTTAATGCCAGCTGCTTAGAAGCATTGTTATAATAGTTAGTACAGATATTAGCTGTACTGTTAGTATTAAGAATAATTTTAATAAGCTAACAGCTGCAATAAGACCATAAATAATGCCTCAAACCAGCTTTTCATTGTTTTGTCTTTAATCAAACACCATGGAAAAAAAAAACAGCGGCAAGCGTTGTTACCTTGTAGTCTAGAGGGTTCCGCATGTTATTTATTAAACATATAAATGGACAAAATGAACTCGTTTCTAATATAATAATTACCATTACGAATTAGAACTGTCTCGGCTTACTCAGCAAAAGCATTTTGAATCGGATTACAGCTCTTCAGAAAATGTTGTAAAAGAATATTTATGCATCACAAAATTTATGAAACTGTTTAATAATAATAATTTACTATCAAAAGTAAAACAAAATACAATATATTCAAAAATATTTTATTTACTTCGAGTCTGGCGGAGGATGAATTTTCTTTCCATAAAAATGTAATACCAAAATCATTTGTAATTGGAAAATATTTCCAGAGTGCTAAGATATTATACGGATTTGGATAGTGTATATGTCCCCAACTTATTTTGTTTTCAAAATACTTACCTGAAACCTTGAAACGTAATATGAAAAACGCGAACGCGTTCGTATGCGAATTGTATGTTTTTCCTGAAAATATGGAAAATGCAATATGGACTGTGGAAATATGTTCCAATTATAAATTCCATATGCGACTTCACTCCTACGCTTTGGTAGGTACTTAATAACTAAATGTTCTACCATGTTATAGCAGTCGAGAAAACAAGCTGAACCTTCTTCAACTCTAGGTTCTTCATGATCACAGAAGTCTCTGTCGCAGTTCCGACACATGTTTGCAACCCGTCGAACTAGCGATCTCCGCTTTACTTTGCATGGCATTAACAGGCCATTTTATCCGGTGCTTGGAATCAGCCAGTTTATAGTCGGCAGTTTTTATAGAATAACGGAGTTATCCCTTCCACCCCAAACTGCTCAGTATGATGAAAAGTTTTGCAGTTTCTTGCTCTGTCGTTTAAAAGGCATGTTGACACTGAAAATAGTTAATTAGGTACTTATTATCATAATCAACATTATTGAAATATCAAAAAATGTTATATGTACCTTATATAATTCATCAAGAATTACGAGATAAATTGGTAAGGCGAATGCAGAGCGACAACGCGAGCGAGGTGCGCTTTGCATCGGTAAAGCATTCAGGCTGTATAAATCAGAAAAAAACTACGTTTCAAAAATCCTTAAATGCAGTTATAAAAATGAAAACCTTTAGATTTATTCTGTGTCATAGGTGCCAAAGAGATGTCTATTAAAAAACTCAACCTTTATATGTATAATTTATTGTGAGTATGTTTCAAGCTTAGCTACAATTCCCCAGCGCAACTTACTTACTACTTCTTCCAGCTCTATCAACTTCTCATCGGTCCTCAAGGTGCGTGCGTTATAAGTTGTCAGGTCCAGAGATCGTGGGCGTTGGTAACTGGATCTCTGCCGGGGATTCTTAACACCCCCTGCTCCGTCATTACCATGGCTGCTACCGGTGCTAGGAATAACGGAGCCGCCGGGGACTGGGGGCCGTCTTTGTGGTGGTGTGTCTATCATATTGGGGTTTTGCCATAGTCACCACGCTTGGCAGGCGGATTGGTGACCGCAGTGTAGCAAATATGTGCTCGGAGGATCCTGCTGCCCATTTTCCGGTGTGTAATCCCTTAGTCGCCTCTTACAACATCCACGGGAGGATTGGGAGGGTCTTATTCTAAACCGAGACCACCACGGCAACTACCACACGGCAACTAGAAACTTGCGGCCGTGTAAATAGTATCGGAACTGTTTAATAGCGTCAACGACGACAAGAGTTTTAAGTTCATATGAGTGGTATGTTGATTCCGCTGCGAAAGTTCGTTTACTGTAATACAGTGTATGGCAATGTATGGCACCACCCGTTGTTCTATGTTGTGTTCCCTCGCGCTTAGCTGACATCGAGGCCGTAAATGTTGACGCATTCATCTTCAACTCTATGCTCTTCAGGTGACATTCTGCAAGTTTGTGTCCTAACTTACCGCAGTGATAACATTTTGTGTTGTGCGGCGTAAGTCGCATCCGTTTATTTACTGGAATGCACTTACTATCATCGTTCGTTGTATCATACTTTCGCGTGACTTACCCGTGGCACAACTGCTTGGCACTACCAGTTGTGCCAAAGGGAAATATATTAATACCATTGACTCAACCAAATAGTGCCAGTAGTGCCATTGGGAATTGCTATTCCCTTAGACACTACCAGTTCTGCCAAAGGAAAATATATAATATCAACGACAAAACCAAACGATGGCACTACGCCTTGGGGAACTGCTGTTTCCTTAAGCACTAACTGTTGTGCCAAAGGGAAGTTAAAAAACGAGACCAAATAGAGAACAAACTCACGAAAACTCTCTCTTTGGTTGGAAATTCAGGCGAAGGACTCGTGGTCACCGTGCTTGGTGTGAAAACGAGTAAGAGTAAGCTATAAAATCAATATATATTTATAGCTACAGAATATTTGACACCAGTGTGGGAAACGAAAAGATCAATTACTTATTGACATAATTATATTCAAAGTGACAGGTGTCATCAAAGTGACAGGTGTCGTTAGAGTGACAGGTGTCGTTAGAGTGACAGGTATCACAGTGATAGCTGTCAGACTCAAAAGGGCTTTAAATCGGAAATTATTGAGCGTTGACTAGTAGTTTATTTACATAAGTGATAGATCTCATCGATATCTTCATTTTGGATGACAGCTGTTATACTTAAAAGTGCTCTATTATAACTCTGAAAGTATTGATCCTAGACTAATAGTTTATTTACAGAAGTAATAGATTTAATCGATATTTTCGTTTTGGATGACAGTTGTCAAACTTAAAAGGGCTATAACTCAGAAAATAATTATCTTAGACTTGTAGATTCTTTACAGAAGTGGTAGATCTCATCGATATCTTCCATACAGCTGTCAAACTTAAGAGGGCTGTAATTTTGAAACTGTTGATCCTAGACTAGAAGATTTTTTACAGAAGTGGTAGATCTCATCGATATCATAAAAAAGCTGCTGGAAGAAGTAGTAAGTAAGTTGCCCTGGGGTATTATAGGGTTATCAGAAGTCCGAAAGAGGGAGAGGATACGATGACCCTCAATTTCGGCAAATTACTCTATTACCGGGAGGGTGACCAGCAGTCCCAACACGGTATCGGGTTTCTCGTCCACAAGTTCCTCGTTAACAACATTAATAATAATAATAAACACTTTATTACACCATATAAGGAACAAAAACAATAACATTGTGATGATCGAAAGCGTTTCGAGCAGGATGGCATACCTTATACTCAGAATTACCAAACGGTATTCGTTGAAGGTCATACAGATGTACGCCCCACACTCGAAACGCTCGGACGATGAAGTGGAGGCTATGTATGACGACATTTCTAATGTCATACATGCCCCGAAAACACACTTCACAGTGGCGATGGGGGACTTCAACGCACTGCTGGGCATAAGGGATGGTGATGAACTGAGAGTGGGGCAGTTTGGATTTGGACAGCAGAACCAAAAGGGTCAGCGATTGGCCGACTTCATGGAGAAGGAGGGACTCTTTATGATGAACTCCTTTTACAAGAAGCGCCCGTCCAGGAAATGGACGTCATAAGGTCATAAGCACGAGATAGATTTCATTTTGACGACCAATAAGCATATATTTCATTATGTCTCTGTGATTAACAGGGTTAAGACTGGCAGTGATCACTGCATGGTAAGAGGCTTATTGCCCAAAATGCTAAACCCCGAGATCTTTCAGTTGGAGCTACAAAATCGCTTCCAAATCCTTACCGAATGCGATACAGTAGACAACGGGCTGGTAAAAATTGTTCACGCGGTCGGGTCGGAGTCCTTTAAGACCTCCCTCAAAAAAAGAACACAGAAACTCTCTGAGCAAACACTCAAACTTATGGCTGAACGAGGCGAGATGAGGCTGCAGTCTTCAGTGGATATGTCGAATTACAGCATGCTTAATAAACAGATCTCCAAGTCAATGCGATACGATTTGCGTTCCTATAATACTACGTGTATTAAGATTGCAATAGAGCGGAACAAGGGCACCAAAGTGTTTGCAAGAGATCTTTCTATTGGGCAAAGCCTTTTGACGAAACTAAAAACTGACAATGGCAGCATCGTTTCGTCAAAGCCAGAGATTTTGAGTGAACTCGAGAAGTTCTATGGTCAATTATACACCTCAGCGCGTAGTCCTCCTAGCACGACTAGCGATGCAAGAGCCCGTTTGAGCCGACATTATACCAAAGATATCACGGACGTCAGTCTATACGAGATCAGAATGGCTCACAACAGCATAAGAGCAACAAGGCACCGGGTGAGGACGGAATAACGACAGAGCTACTGAAAGCGGGTGGAACATCGGTACTTAAAGTCCTTCAGAAGCTGTTTAACTCCGTCATGCTCGAGGGTACTACACCAAAGGCGTGGCACAGGAGCGTATTTGTTTTGTTCTTTAAGAAAGGTGATAAAACCCTCTTGAAGAATTATAGGCCAATTTCGCTGCTGAGCCACGTCTATAAGCTATTTTTAAGAGTGGTTACAAACCGTCTCGCTCGTAGGTTTGACGACTTTCAGTCTCCCGAACAAGCTGGATTCCGGAAAGGTTTTACCAGACCACCGTAGACCACATCCATACGCTTCAGCAGATTATACAGAAGACCGAAGAGTATAATCGGCCACTATGTCTAGCGTTTGTGGATTACGAAAAAGCCTTTGATTCAGTCGAGACTTGGGCAGTGATAAGTCCTTACAGTGGTGCCAGATTGATTACATTCGAATTCGATTGGTACATCGAAGTGTTGAAGTATTTGTACAGCAAGGCCACCATGACAGTCCGTCTTCGTCCGTCCAATTTGCTGATGATATAGTCATCATGGCAGAAACCCTGGAAGACCTAAGCACAATGCTCAGTGACCTCAAAATTGTTTCCCAACAGGTGGGTCTTAAAATGAACATGGACAAGACGAACATCATGTCAAATGCCCATGTCGTACCCATGCCGGTTTATGTTGGGAACGATATTATCGAAGCTGTTGATCACTATGTCTACTTGGGTCAGACGATCCAACTGGGTAGATCTAACTTCGACAAACAGTTCAACCGACGAATCCAACTCGGCTGGGCAGCGTTCGGGAAATTACGCCGTATCTTCTCGTCGCAGATACCGCAGAGCCTCAAGACGAAAGTTTATAATCAGTGCGTGTTGCCAGTGATGACATACGGCACTGAGACGTGGTCGCTAACTATTGGTCTCATACAAAAGCTCAAAGTTGCGCAGCGTGCAATGGAGAGAGCTATGCTCGGTGTTTCACTACGTGATAGAAACAGAAACGAGGAAATCCATAGAAGAACGAAGGTTACCGACATTGCTCTCAGAGTTTGCAAGTTGAAGTGGCAATGGGCAGGCCATATAGTTCGCAGAACCGACAACCGCTAGGGAATAAAGGTTCTCGAATAGCGAACACGAACAAGCAAGCGAAGTGTGGGGAGACCCCCCCACAATCGTGTGCCGACGACATTGTAGCTATTGCAGGAAGTCGGTGGATGGAGGTGGCACAAGATCGCACGTCATGGCGCTCTTTGGGGAGGTCTAAGTTCAGCAGTGGACTTCTAAAGGCAGACTTGATGATGATGATGAACTTTCAAGTCTTTACGGATTGTAACTCATTAAAGAGTTCTCGTAAGAAGATTGACTTAACACCGCGGGTACATCGCTGGTGGGCATTTTTCCATTCATTTGATTTTGATGTTTCAAGGCATCAATTGCAGCCCAAGATATTTAGGCGCACGAGCGCAGCGAGGGCGCCTAAAGTTCGAGGGTGCAATTGATGCTTACACCCGAGCTAACTACTCTGCTTTACATCTCGATTGTGAGGTAAGTAGAAAAAAACCGGCATTACAAGAATAAAATATTTTATTAGTTAAAATTTATAGTGAAATGAGAACAATTTTCAAATTTTAGGGACAGGTGTTTTTTGGGTATGTTAATAGTTTGAGATTGTTATATTTGTTGGTCATGGACAAAATTTGACGGGATGAAGCTTTCTTCAGCAGAAGTTGATGGTTGCGGATCATCTCTTGAGAAAGATGTTTCATTTTTTGAAAGCTGAATAGTTTCCGTTATTTGGTTGGTAATTTTACTTTTATTTTGTATGGAATCTTCGATGTAACCTTCAGCCACCTTGCTGGATTTCCACCCACCGTGCCTTTTTATAGTGGTTAAGTTAGCCCCAGCATCGGCTAAAAGTGTAGCCGATATTCTCCGGAAGCAATGACCTGTGTACAATTCCGGGTTATCTAACTTTAAATAACTTGCGATTTGCTTCGGCATACTTCTGATGGTATTTTTTCCAATAACTTGTTTGTAGCATTTGCCTTGGTGGTACTTCAAAAAAAATCGGTTGGTGTTTACATTTTCAGGACGAAGATTTCTGTATTTTTGTACGAATTCAGAGAATTCTTGAGGAACTACAAATGTTCGGTCAATTTTAGTTTTTGTGTTCCGTAGTTTAATTACTAACAACTGACCCTGTTGTTCTATGTTCTCTATTGTTATATTTGTCATTTCAATACTTCGGCATGCGCCAGTTATACCGAAGATAAGAACCACCTAAAACAAGCGAAATATAAAAATAAGTAAGTATGTTTTATAGGATTGTAAGAATTTAAAAGATAAATGATGAAGTATTACCATTATGTGATTTGTTATTTTACGTACCTTAACAGCTAAATATATGTCATCAGGGGCTTCATTTATGAATGTTTTCACGTCTTGCGCTGTAAAAACCTTTGACTTTTTGCTTTTGTGCCCAGCTGATTGTCTTTTTAGAAAAGATGATAATTTTGAAAAGTTCTTGATATTGATGTCGTGTTTAGTACTCATAGTTGCTTTTAACATTGAATAAATGCACCACAAACTAGATGGCTGCAGCTTTTTTGATAGCTCACTAAAGTATGTTAAGAATACAGTCTCAGATAAAGACTTTACTCGTTTTTCTTTTCGCCACTTCATGAACTCGTCGTAAGTTTTCAAATATCTCTCTTTAGAACTTTCAGGCAAAATATTGTTAATTGCTGCTTCAGCTTCCATTTTCATTGAATCGGGAGTGCAGCTTATATCTTCATCACTTGCAGAACTCATGTTTTTTTCCTAATTAGCACGTAATTATAAAAAAAACCCAAAAACAAACAATATTTAAAGTAAAAGTTTTCTATTCCCGCCTTTTTTCATCTTTTTTTAAATTATTTTTTCAAAAACGAAATTGAGCTTCGCCGTTCGATATTTAAAATTGATGACTATTATACTCATATGAAGACAAGGCTGAATAGCGAAGCGACCTCTTTTGTCATTGGGCTGAATCTACGAATAAGTAATAAGTTATTTATTCGTAGGGCTGAATGCATGATGTCTATTGCCAGTATGATGGTTAGATGTACGCAAACTTTTTTAAGGAGTGAAGTTTTTTTTTTAAATTACTTACCGCCCTAGGGCTTTTCTAGCTACATTATTACCCTAGAGCGCTAATTGGTCACCTACAAGCCCCATTTGGGGGTAATAAGGACCTACTTACCAAATATGAGAGATGTAAAGAAATTTTAAACTTAGTCAAAAAGCTTAGAAACGGTCATATGGATGTAAACGTTGCGAATGCCTGCGAAATACGATCGGTTGTGCTTTATCGGAAGGTACAAAGAAATGGACGCACTAAATGTTTACCAATCGGTCCGCGTGCACTTAAATGGTCAGTTATTAACAATGTCCATAATTCTATTATTCATCTCGGATATGACAAGACATTAGAGAAGGTATATAACCACTACCTGGTTTTATGGCATGTCTCGATATGTCAAGAATTTTGTAGATAACTGCGTGACATGTAATGTTGCGAAGTCTCATTCAGCGGTAAAAGAGACTCGAAAGAGTATGTGTTTGTAATAATAGATGCGTTTACAAAATACGTATTACTCTGCCATTCTACACATATTGATACAGAAAGTCGTATTAGAGTCATTAAGAAAAGTATAGCTTTATTTGGTGCTCCTTTGTGGGTCATTGTAGATCAAGGTCGTTGTTTCTCAAGTAAATTATTTGGAGACTTTTGTGCAAGCTCAAATATTAAATTATACCTCATAGCTACAGGATCCTCACGTGCGAATGGACAAGTAGAACGCGTAATGAGCGTCCTGAAATCTATGCTCACTGCAGTCGAAAAGTCTGACAGCACATCGTGGCAACAATTCTTTGGGCGTTAGCTATAAATTGCACTGTTAACCGTACTACAAAAGCTAGTCCTTTAGAGCTAATGATCGAAAAAGTTGCGCGTCCATTATCTTTAATGACTTGTAATGAGAATGAAACTGAAATAGATTTGCCAACAATTAGAGATGAGGCACTACGTTATATCGAGAAAGCTGCTAGTTATGATATACAAAGATTTGATAGGGTCAAGGCAACACTTAATAAATCTCTATGGGTGTATTTCTTTTCTCATTTTGTATTGATAGAAAATGAGAAAAGGAATCAAAAAAAGTTAGATCCAAAATATCGTGGACTTTACAAAGTAATTGAGACTTTAGATGGGAATCGATACTCTACAGGCCCCTAACTCCAAACGTACTTACAAATATGCCCACGATAGGCTTAGAAAGGTCAAATGTCATCAAAGAAACATTGACGAATCTAATGTAAAGCAGAGTTGAAAGAGAGATAGGAATCATCAACATCCTGAGAGATCGAATAACTAGCATTCTTTGAGATATGAGTGACATGACGTGCACCAGTGGGTTTCCGTAGCCGTAACTTATCGGTATCTACTCTTAGTAGTCCGTGAGTGTGCGGTACGCGGTTTTCCCTGGTGGAGTTTGGTTTCGAGGAAACCGAGAGTGAGGAAAGTTTTTACTGGGCGTAAGGCTGAGACATATGAGTTAAAGAATGCAGAGCTATTGCGCTATGCTTAAGTTATTTGAGAATAAATAAAGTGTAGACTCAATATGGATTGAGTTTTTATCGTGCGTCAGTGCTTTCTTGAGTAGTTCTTTGTTTTTATGACGTTGAGATTGTGTTTATTATTTATAAAGTTGAGATTTAGATTTAGGGGTTGTGTATTTATAATACTCGTAGCTAAAAGAGAGTTGAATGTTGTTTTAGTATTATGTGAACTGAAGAGGAATTACTTGTGTAACTGAGATCCCTTTGTGGTCATAGTTGTCCGAGCGGTTGATACTTTTCGGATTTTTTCTCTTGCAGAATAATCACATGAGGACGCATGTCTCGCAGTATGGTGGTGTCAGAATGTCCATCATCATGGTGCTACAAAACGCAAGCGACACATGAAGGGTAGCTTTGTGTCACTTCGGCAGAGTCTCGGTGCGGCGGCAGTGGAAGGGAATTAAACGTACAGAGGAGATTGAGAGTGAACCTGGAGTAGACGCGCGCGTGCCGAGGAACTGTCATACGTTTTGATAGTGTTCATATAATTATTAGTGTAATTAATTGTAATATAAATACAGTGATACACATTAAAGTAATTCAGTGAAAAGACACAAATTAGTGATAAGAATAACTATAGTAAAAGTGTAGAACAATAAACTTTGTTGTGTGACTAAATTTGTGGTGGTTCATATTTGACATCCTATTAGATACTGAAAGATAAAGATGTCACATCAAGAGCAATCTTGGCATCCTGAACCGACATATTATTGTTCAGTATTACCCGAATGCATAAACAAACAAACATACTTACAACCCAAACACATAACCCTCCATGTGTTTGGGTTGTAAGTATGTTTGTTGGTTTGTATGTTTCTTAGGCGCGTCCTACAGCCTAAACGGGTTGATTGATTTGATTAATGAGGTATCATTAGATTCGTCTTGATTACGAGAGTGCTATTGGATATATGAAGTATCAAGAAAAGGCTGTAAGCTGCCATATTGTATTTCCGACGGAACAAAAAATGACCAAAACCTATCTAGTGAGGTATAAAAATGAAGGTATTTCAAAGACTATTTCAAAAAATATTTAATTCTAATTACTAAATAGTAGCAGTAGTGCGCCCTGCGGTATCACCCGCGTCCCCCAGAAACCGTGCATTTTTTCGGAATAACAAGTAGTCTATGTGCTAAACATTATTGAATGTAGGTCAAAACATCTCCAAACGATAAGATCAATCGCCTAAGAACGTTTTCTTGTAGCTATATATCCTGTCCGATAGAGACTTTTGAGCCTTTTAAGAAACAGGATAGATTAGCTTCAAAAAAAGTTTTTGTGTAAAATTACATTACATTAAAATGGCAGACTTCCCAGTATTTTTTTCCAAAATCTGTGAATGCAGTTCAGAATATCTCAAAAAGTTATGGATGGTCTCGAAGGAACATTTCCCTGTAACTATAACGGTTAAGGTACCTGCCCTTACTGTCTCGTCTCAAAAACCCATCCTGTATAATGATGTATTAAGCTAGAGTAGGAACCAATCTTTATGGTGGGTATAATGATGTATTAAGCTAGAGTAGGAACCAATCTTTATGGTGGCTGAGAAGTTAGGCGTAAGGCGCTGCGCAATTTTAGGTGTAAGCGGGCTTTGGAGAGGTGAGAGGCCGGGGCACACCCTCCCGCTAGCCCACCGCATCCCGCGCGCGCCCGCCGCATTTGTGCTTGTGTGCACGCTACATCCGTATGCTGCACACATGCATGCGATTTTGTCTAGTTAGTTATTTTAAAGTTGTTTGTTATCAACCAACACAATACACCAACACGATCTCAGCATATATTCCGATATTAATATTATTGTGTTGACGTATGTTAAATGTTAACATAATTTCATGATTGGTTAAAAAATAATGAATAGGTTAAAGCGTTAACTGTCGACGCTAATTAAGCTACTAGAAACATAGATATCGGTATAACATTTTATAGACTTCCGAGGAATAGACATTCGCAAAAACGACATTCGAAATTACGTACGTATCTCTTTTTTATCATTCCATTATTTGTGTGTACATAACACATATATTTTTTCAATAATTACATTATTTGCCTTTGACATGTAAGTAAGTATGGTTTATGTAGTTTATTAAATAAGTATATTGGTATATTCATTTTTATTTTGCATGATTTATTGTATTGTTTTGCACCACCGTCCTTTTTTAATTCGTAATTACTGTCCATCCAAAGGTAGTCTGGAAGAGATCGCTTTTAGCGATAAGAAATGGGTGCATTTAGCATGTTCTACAAGTAGGCAGTAAAAAAAAACTCTAATAATTGCGAACCTTACTGTACCAGCGCAAAGTCACACTTGCAGCGCGCTTCACAGCCGCCATAAAGATTGGTTCCAACTATTCCTCCATACCAAATTTCATACAAATCCGGTCATCCGTTTAATCATGAAGATGTAACAAACACACACGCACACTAACACACACCCTTACATACATACAAACTTTCGTCTTTATAATATTAGTATGATTATTTTTGCGGGCGGCTCGTATTCATTAATTTTGTTCGCAGTCGGCTTTTTTGTATTTTTATTATAAGTTTACTTGTTTTAAGTACTCTAGATTTTAATTTAATTATCTTCATTCTACAGACTTTTTTGTACTCATTGCTTTATTATAGGTAATTAAATATAGTATAGATTTAAACATCAAAAGTCATACAATGCATGTAATGTAGTGTTTGTGCCAGTTTTATGGCCCTATTAGGGTTGAGTGCCTCATTGTTAGAGAGCACGGACACGACGCATAGCTGCTGCAGTGCAACCACAGTTTGAAAAGTTATAGTAGAGGACTCATACCCAGTATGTCGGCGCCGGCCGGTTGAGCACCTGAATGTCACAGAGCTCGGGCACGGTGCGTGGTTGTGGCAGTTGCAGCGACCATAGTTTGAAGAGTTATAGTATAACACTCACACCCAGTAAGTCAGCGCCGACAGAATTGAGCGCCTGAATGTATATATAAAGCGGGGGGAGGAGGGGGGATGGGGGAGAGGGGAGGGGAGGGGAAGGGGAGAGGGAGGGGAGGGGAAGGGGAGGGGAAGGGGAGAGGGAGGGGAGGGGAGGGGGTAGAGGGGAGGGGACGGGGAGGGGGCTGTGCGCGGTGTCAAAGAACGGGCCACGGTGCATGGCTGTGGCAATCGCAGCAACCATAGTTTGAAAAGTTCTAGTAGATGACTCATATCCAGTAGGTCAGCGCCTGAATATCAGAGAGCGGGGCCATGGTGTGTGTCTGTTGCAGTCGTAGCGACCATAGTTTGAAAAGTTCTAGTAGATGACTCATATCCAGTGTAGGTCAGCGCCTGAATATCAGAGAGCGGGTCCACGGTGTGTGGCTGTGGCAGTCGCAGTGACCATAGTTTGAAAAGTTCTAGTAGATGACTCATATCCAGTAGGTCAGCGCCTGAATATCAGAGAGAGGGGCCACGGTGTGTGTATGTGGCAGTCGCAGCGACCATAGTTTGAAAAGTTATAGTAGGTGACTCATACCCAGTAGGTCAGCGCCAGCATTGAGCGCCTGAATGTCAGAGAGCGGGGGCACGGTACGCGGCTGTGGCAGTCTTAGAGACCATAGTTTGAAGCGCAGGTCAGCCGCGTGGTAGACTTGCGCCGTGCGTATGCATACCAACCGCTCGAAGCGTGGATGAGTCCTCGCATATGTCTGCAATCATAATTTCTATCAAAATTCTAAAATGTCGTAAAAGCTTTGGCCTTAGCGCATGTTTTACAGCTCTTACTTCGTGCAGTAGTTTGCGCCGAACGCATGCACGGGTAAACAGTTTTATCAGCAAAGCACTGTTCACCTTGATACACTGCACGAGGGACGCACTGACCTGGCGCGCTTTACTGGCAAGACAGCTGCACTTAGCAGCACAGCACTGCTCATCTTGAACCGAAACGCGACGGGTGCGTTTGAACTGGAGTAGTATAATATTGGTGAACCTGGATCAATGCTTTTCATATAGAGCACTCTTTTTCCTCGAGTGCTCTATGTGAATAGAGTCACAATTTTACCAATTTTAACCAAAAATCTATTATTTTTGTATAGACCGCTCTTTTCAATTGCCCTCAATTTGAAACGACTATCTTCTCAATTTGAATGAAATATATCTATTTACTTGTGTTTTATTTGAAAATACTATCTAACTACGAATAAATAATAAGTCAGGAACTTTAATTCAGAACAAATGTCACAATAAAAGTGCCCCTACTTCAAACCAAAACGACGTAAGATTCAAAGTACGAATCACTTCCGAATTGAATCCCAAACTTTAGTGAGAGCTGCATCAAGGAGTCACTTGAGCGTGTGTCACAATTGTCTACCTAAATGTAAGCAGTACAATTTTCAGTCACACTGACTTTTAAATTAACGTCAATTCTGTCAAGCTCATATTAAAAAAAAAACTATTTTTAAATCTCTATTGGACGAATGCATTCATTCAATTTTTTTAGCTACGCTCCACGGTTTCACCTACGAGGTATGATGATGATGATGATGAAAAGTATCCTTCGTATTATTCCAGGGTATAAGCTATCTCCATTCCAAATTTAATCAAAATCCATTCAGCCGTTTGTGCGTGATGGAGTAACAAACATACACACAAACTTTCGCCTTTATAATATTAGTGACATGAAACCTACGAATAAATAATAAGTCAGGAACTCTAATTCAGAACAAATGTCACAATAAAAGTGCCCCTACTTCAAACCAAAACGACGTAAGATTCAAAGTACGAATCACTTCCGAGGTTACAAATAGACATGCTTGGTGATTGGTTTAAATTCAGAACGAAAGCAGGGATTGGTTCACGCGCGTAATGCAATGTCTGCTATGACAGCTGAGTCATAGCGGCGTGGACGATGTTATGCAATAAGTGGACCGGACCAAGTCAGTAATAAAACAATATTACTGTACAATGTTTTTTTTTTGGCTCACTTTTTACAATTCATTAAATTCTTTGTCCCACGAAATATAATTAATTTATTAAGTTTTTGTCCAGAAGACATTAAAAGGGAATCTTTCTTCGCAATGTAGTGAAGACAGATTCTGAGAAATTTAAAACGGAATGTCCTCCTGTCAGCCTGTGAATTTAGAGCTGAGGTTCAAGTTCAGTAAATTATTTTTATATATTTCCATAAACTGTCAGGCGTTTGGGTTATTGTTGCAACGGCCGTGGTTGCGGATCACTCCAAAAACAACTCAATATGATCTTGGCTTAATATGGTTAAATAAATTTCTATATTTGTAACTCTACTAGCCGTGCAAAAAGTAATTTAAAACTTGAAATACATATGAGGAGTCCTAGAAGTCCAATTTTGGACTGAGTTTTGGTCACTGGTTTCAAAGAGTTAGTATAGAATATAGAGACCTTTAATATATTTTTCGCTTTGATCCAAAACGTCATGTAGTTTTTCTTTTTCTACCACTGAAAAAGGGTGTTTAAACCCGTGTCCAGAAAGTGGTCTTGAATTTAGTATGTCGAAAAGGTTGTTAAACGTTTCTAAAAAGCTAACAGTTGCATCTGTTTCTTGAAAATCAGGCATGTTTAACTGTTGCGAACCAAACTTAATCGCATCAGCTACACTTTGACTTAAGGTTTGAATCGCTAGTTTCACGTTCATGATATTATTTCGGAAGTATAGATGCCGATTTGACAATTTATTCCCAAAATGCAATCCAACGATATCTTGAACATTTTTCAGTTTCTGCAAATGTGCCCACTCAGTCTTTTTCCTCTAATGTGTTACGCACAAGTTTCACCATATGAAATGGATCTAATATTATAACTACTAATACAATAGTTGTGAGTGAAAGAAGAAAATAACGACAATGAAAAACAAATTAAACAAGACAAGTTTCCAATTTTGGTAATTAATAAAGAAACAATTACAGGTTATTATTGACATAGAATTTCATATAGCACTTATGTCATATTTTAGAGTTTCCTGATCCTTTTGGTGATCAATGAGATACGTTTTTAATTCGACTTTAACACCGTGAATACGTTGCATACCTTATCGGCGGTGGGATATTGTTCCAACATTTGGTGGCAGCGTAGCGGAAACTACCTCTGAACGCAGCCGTTCTGTGCTTCTGTGTCGAGAGCTGCATCGCGCACTGTCGGGACTCATAAGGCCTTTGACTCGACACCCATGACAGTTTTTCGTAAAGATAAGCAGGTGCTTGATGTTTGAGGACTCCAAAAAGAAGACAAGCCAAATGCAGTTTTCTGCGATGTTTCATTTTCATAATAGAGAATTTAAGTAAAAATGGCGTCACATGAGCCCTTAACGGAATGTCGAAACAGAAGCGGGCACAAGCATTCTGGACTCCTTGTATCAGTTTTTGTATTTTTGGTAAGAGCCGAGGACCAAAAACTGCGTCCATATAATTTAACTTAGACAAAACTAATGTACACGCAACACCTTCTTTAAAAATGGCCTCATTTTGACAGCTGCACCAATGAAGAGGAGGCTCGTAGCACCATCCTAGAACGACGCGAGGTGCACGCAGCCGCCGGCTTCACACTACGCAGTTGGAGTGCTAGCAATACGAGCGTGCTACGAGTGACTACGCTCACTCAGTTTGAAGCAGCCCTGAGAGCAATATACTTGGGCTCTGCTGGGACTCCGACAGAGATGAGCTGGGGTTCAACACCACAATGCACCGCGTACCGGCTGAGGTGCGCGCGCAGATCCACGCGCCCACAAAGAGGGTCAGACGATCCAACTGGGTAGATCCAACTTCGACAAAGAGGTCAACCGACGAATCCAACTCGGATGGGAGCGTTCGGAAAATTACGACATATCTTTTCGTCGCAGATACCGCAGAGTCTCAAGACGAAAGTTTATTTAAAGTTATCAGTGCGTATTGCCAGTGATGACATACGGCACTGAGACGTGGTCGCTAACTATTGGTCTCATACACAAGCTCAGAGTTGCACAGCACGCACTGGAGAGCTATGCTCTGTGTTTCACTACATGATAGAATCCGAAATGAGGAAATCCGTAGAAGAACGAAGGTTACCGACATAGCTCTCAGAGTTTGCAAGTTGAAGTGGCAATGGGCAGGCCATATAAGTCGCAGAACTGACAACCGTTGGGGAATAAAGGTTTTTGGATGATAACCACGAACAAGCAAGCAAAGTGTGGGGAGACCCCCCCACACGATGGACCGACGACATTGTAGCCATCGCAGGAAGTCGGTGGATGGAGGTGGAAAAAAATCGCTCGTCATGGCGCTCTTTGGGGGAGGCCTATGTTCAGCAGTGGACTTCTTAAGGCTGACATGATGATGATGACAGTGTAAATGAATTTTTGACTGATAAAAATGTAAACATATAATTAACCAAAAGCACTTTATAGGTAATTTTGACAATATTATTATTAAATTAGATTGTAATTATGACTTAAATATTGAATTTTGACCTGAGAATAATAATTATAACCATGTGTATAAAAATTTGCATGATGACAAAGCATAAAACATGCTGTACTATTAATAAATAATATTGCCATCTGATGTCTTATAAACAAACCATGTTTTAGCGAATAAATGTTTTGATTTTGATTTGAACCTAGATGATGCTTTCCGATGGATCGGTCTCGGAATGAACATAGATAAGACCAAGATTGTGTTCAACGATCTTATTGACCCGGAACCAATTGCAGTTGGTGTGCCTCTTGAACTTGTCCAACAATATGATTACATTAGGCAAATATTGCAATTGGGTAAGAACAACTTTGAGAGGGAAGCCAACAGAAGAATTCAGCTGGGTTGGGCAGCATTCAGCAAGCTTCGTCAAGTCTTAATTAATCATGTCTCGGGCTGTCTTAGTTAATCATGTCTCAGGCTGGCAACCCTGCCACTGATTACATTACGCTCTTACAACTTTTTATCAATATTCATAAATTTCGCCCTAAAATTGTTCAAAAGTGTTTGTGAAGTGGAAGTCGCCATGGAATATATCTGTGGTATCGTTATTTACGATCTTCTTCGGCTGAAAAACTACAAAACAGTAGTTTTGTAGTTTTTCGAGTATCTGAATTCAAGAACTGACTGAAATTGTCAACTTTATGTCCACAAAGTGTGAACAGCTGAAGGCAGACTTAGATACTAAATCCAAGAAGATAGACAACTTGGAGATTGAGAACAGCACATTGAAATCACATGTGACTGACCTAAACGGCAGATTGAATCAATTTGAACAGCAATCTCACGAGTGTAATCTCGAAATTCAGAACTTGAACACGGTTATACGGCAACTAGCTACCACCGTGGGCTATTTATTCTTTACCTGAGTTCGAGTTATCTAACTATCATCGTGTAGCTAAAATAAACCAGGACTCAAATAGACCTCGCTCGATTGTGGTGAAACTATCCAGCCCACTGGTCTGAGATAAAATCTTAGCCGCAGTCAAAACCTTCAACAGGACCCATTAAAACGACAAGCTCAATTCATCGCACTTGGGCCTTGGCGAAAAGAAGCCAATTTACGTTTGCGAGCATCTATCCCCCGCTAACAAGCTTCTACACGCGGCTGCACGAAAAGTTAAAAAAGTTCAGTTCGTGTGGGTAAGGAACGGCCGTATCTTTATGAGGAAGGATATCAATTCCAGGAGCTTTTTGGTTAGGGACTTGGATTTCCTGATTTCTCTCAAATTCGACTAGTTTGACTAATGGTTTCACTATGTAAAACTTCCTTAAAATGTATTGATATTAATTTTCTTTACCAGAATGTTAGAGGTCTTAGGACTAAAAACGGAGTTATATTAAATAATGTATTAAAACAGGATGCGGATGTTGTTCTGTTGACTGAGACATGGTTGAATGACTCGGTGTTCGATCATGAACTTTTCGATAGCAGGTATATGGTTTTCAGGCGAGACCGAGGTGCAACTAACTCTGACAAATCTGATGGTGGTGGAGTTCTTATTGCAGTTTTAAAAAACTGGAACCTCTTCGTAAATTGAAATAGAAGTCTGCTAATGAAGACTTTTGGGTTGTAATCAGATTAAAGCAAGGCAACTCAACGATCTCTCTATGCAGTTGCACCCTATACCTTCCTCCCCCTGTCACTTATAGTCGTTTTGAAAACCTGATATTGAGTATTACAGATGTTGTTCAGCCGACAAAATGCCGCAAAAATCAATACTCTTACTTGCAGGTTACTTTAACCTTCTTCATTTGCAGTGAAGTTTTGATATTGACTCCAATTGTTTGCTTCCCGGTTGTGCCTCGAGTCCAACTGATAGTCTGCTTATAGACACTCCCTCTTTTAATGGCCTCTACCAAATTAATCAAGTCGCGAATGAAAACAGTCGCACTTTAGACTTAACAATCACCAATTCAACCAACGGTTTTACTGTAACTAATTGTCCCACCCCTCTAGTAAACTTAGATGGTCATCATCCGGCTTTAAATATATTACTCAAAATAAAAGCAAACAAACCTCCTAAAATAAATATTTCAACTGCTCTGAATTTTTTCAAAGCTGACTACTCAAAAATAAAAATAGAATTAGAAGGTATTAACTGGGATGACTACTTTGACGCAAGGCAAACAGTCGACGAAACCGTTGATATTTTCTACGACTTGATCAGTCCTATCATCACTAATAATACACCTAAGTGTCGTAAAGGCTACAACAAGTATCCTTTTAAGTAAGGTTTAGTCGTTCCCTCCTTAAAACTCTTAAAGAAAAAGCAAAATTTCATTGTAGATATAAGAAATACTCGAACCCAAGGGATTTATTAACGTACCAAATGTTGCGTGTTCGTTGCGATAAGATGATGCAAGAATGCTTAACCCATATGAAAACGCAATCTAAAAATCAAATAAAGAAGGATCCTAAGTATTTTTGTTACATTTATTAAGTCATTAAGATCAAATAGCAGTGAAATCCCGGAAGAAATGTTCCTCAACAATCAATATGTGCAAGGAGGACAAAGAATTAGCTACTTACATTTTTTCCAAATATTTTCACTCCACTTATCTTGCTCAACATTATCAAAAACTAGTGATCACGTGGATACAAATAATTATCATAGATCAGTTCTTGCAGTCTTTCAGAATCAGAGATCTTAAAGTCACTTCAACTAATAAATAGTAATAAAGGCCCTGGCCCAGACTCGATCCCTCCTATTTTTATAAAGACATGTTCATTTCAATTAGTTAAGTCTCTTCACCACATATTCAATAAGTCCCTGTTGTGCGGAATCTTCCCCACTAGATGGAAGCTTGCTCATATAACCTATTCACAAAAAGGGTGACCAAAGTGATATCGCGAACTATAGACCCATATCTATCCTATCTTCATTGGGAAAATTATTCGAATCAATGGTTCAAAAAATAATTTATTACCATTTGACACCATTATCGCCAACACGGTTTTTTTGCCTGGAAGGTCAACGATATTGAATCTCTTGAATTATGTCAGTGACATTTGTGAAGCGTTAGAAGACAAAATTGAAGTTCATGCCATCTACACCGATTTCTCCAAGGCATTCGATGTGGTTGATCATAGCCTGCTCATCCAAAGGCTCGGTCATGATCAGGATTCTGTGGCTCCTTATTGAGATGGTGCGATTCATATCTTCGCAATAGGTCTCAGCTCGTGATGGTTCGAGGTTTTAAATCTGCCGCGCGAATGGTACCGTCTGGTGTGCCCCAGGATTCCCATCTTGGTCCCATGTTTTTTTGGAATTTATTAATTGTCTTTGTGCCTCAGTTACATCCGAGTATCAAATGTTCGCTGATGATCTTAAACTTTATAGGGTAATTCGTGAGCACGCAGACACGGCATTCTTGCAAAATGATATAAATGCTATTACTAATTGGTGTTCTCAAAATAAAATGGTCCTGAACGCAGCCAAATGTTACCATATTAAATTTACAAGAAAGTGAAATCCTATACAGGCTGTTTATCATATCAATAGTTCTGCGATATCCGAAGTTACTAGTATGCGAGACTTAGGTGTTACATTTGACTCTAAGATTGACTTCAGAGAACATATTGATACTATCATTAAGAAAGGTGCTCGTTTGGCAGGTTTCGTAATAAGGCGAACAAATTTTTTTAAAGACCCTGATGTTACTATAATTCTTTTCAACTGCTATGTTCGTTCTCTTTTGGAATATTGCAGCTCAATCTGGAGTCCTTCATATGTTGTACATGTTCACCGATTGGAAAGACTGCAAAAACAGTTTTTATATCAACTATCCTACGCCAATAACCTATGTCGCAGCTTGACGTCGTATAACTCTAGGCTTGCTCTTTTTAACTTGACTACACTTGAATGCCGACGAAATGTTTCTGATATTGTGTTTTTGCACAAAATTGTCAGTGGGAAAATTGACTGTCCTCATTTGCTGAGGAAAGTCAAACTCGCTGTGCCACGTTCATGCATGCCATGCCATGTCCATAACAGAAGAACATTCAGCCTTCCATTGTGTCGCACTGCTTATGCCCATCACGCTCCGCTATATCGAATGTGCTCATCTTACAATGAGATTTGTCATGATCTGGATATTTTTGGCGATTCCATCGATTTCATAAAAAAAGTTTTCAAAATTGTAACTAAATTAGTATTTTTGTTATATGTTTAGATTATAAATATTTTATTTTAGTCTGATTATTTAAAAAAGTGTTAAGTATTATTTTATGCATGTTGTGTTCACCTCGAGAAGGTCGTGCACTTATTACATGTATAATCTAAGTTTGTATGTTGTTGTGAAACTAAAGTGCATCGTCCAGTTTGGTGGACCTTTAAAAAAAAGAAGTCTTCTCGTCGTCCATACCATAGTGCCTGAAGACAAAAGTCTTCAATCAGTGCATCCTACCAGGCATGACCTACGGTTCCGAAACGTAGACACTCACGGTCAAACTAGTCCAGAAATTTAAGGTCACTCAGTGAGCTATGGAGAGAGCTATGCTTGGAGTTTCTCTGAAGGACAAGATTCGTAATGAAGATATCCGACGGAGAACCAAGGTAACCGACATGGCTCAAAGGATAAGCAAACTGAAGTGGCAGTGGGCTGGTCACATTTCCCGAAGAACCGATAACCGTTGGGGTATACGAGTACTTCAATAGAGACCACGTTTAGGCAAACGTAGTGTAGGACGCCCTGTGGCCAGGTGGAGTGATGACTTATGAAAAGCTGCTGGAAGAAAATGGATGAGGAGAACTGAAGACCGAGCTCAGTGGCGTGCATTAGAAGAGACTTACGTCCAGCAGTGGACAAATATAGGCTGATGATGATGATTTCAAATTTTTCCAGTCGTATTAAACAGCAGATCCCTTGTTTGATTTATATAGTGTCAGAGATTAAGCTCCTTTATTTGTTATTGATTGCTCAAGACAAAACGAGGACTTGAAGACTGGACCAGTCTGGATGTCCGTTTGGAGATTGAAAGTGCAGAAGTTATTCCTGACAATACGACTGCCTATTGTTTTATCATAAACGACCGCATTGTGGAGTATAAACCTTTGAGTAACAAAGTTGTAAGCAAGCTATCTTGAAGACGATAATCGATGTCCCGGGATTCAAAAATGTGGCTAATTAATTTATTTTGAAAGAAATAGCTATAGTATGTGTAATGTATTGTATTGTAATGACCAGGCTTAATTTTATATAATAAAGCCTCCATTCATATTTTTTTGAATTATAGAGTCTGAAAAAAAAACCAAGTAAAATGGATCGAGAGGAATAGGAAAAATTTGTGGGATGAGGATTTTATATCTTGTACTTTTTTTTAAACATGCAGTCATGAAATATGTTTTTAAATTATTATATAAAAAAGATATAAACTAAAGGTCTTGAAAAAGTTTAATGGATTAGACAACTGTTCGAGACAAGTAAACTACACAATTTAGAAGATCTAGAATGTCCTAACTAAAATAGTTTATATGAAGAATATAAGTTGTCAAGTAATGTATTTAGCTGTATAAATGTATCAATGTGTGCACTAAAAAATGTAGTGTCTTAAAAAATGGTGCATAAATAATAATGTGTGTTTGATAGAATAAAATACCAAATTTTAACAGTTTTAGGTTTTTATTTATTAATTTAACTCCTTATCAACGTACAAATTTTAAAAAAATTGCGCAGTTTATAAGTAGCTATATTGATTTGGTCAACCAGTATGAAACTTCGAAATGCAAACACTTAACAACTGATCAGATTATTAAAACCGTTCAAACAACAACAGTTCTAAGCAGTTTATAGCAGACTAGTTCAAAAATAGTGTATGTAATTAGTTCAACTGGTGTTTTCATTTAATATGATGATATTCGCCTACATTGCTTTCAAATAGAGCAAAATGATAGTTATTTTAAAAACAGAGTAGGTCTGTCAAACAGAATGCCATTTTGAGTATTGTTTAGTAATCTAGATAATACTGCTAAATGTTGAAGCAATAAGTAGTATTTCTAAAAAGACTTGGTTAAATTGTGTTATTTAAAAAACAGGAAAAGTTGAATAGATTCATCTTTTTATACAGAACTTGTTGAATAGGACTTGTTGAATATTACGAATAGTGCAGGTAGTCTTCTATTGCTCAAATACAATACAATTGAATAGAGCACAGTTTCAAATAATTCACAAAATACATTACTGTTGAATATAGTAACATATTCAAATAGAACATATTCATTTCAAATAGAGTAGATGGTCTATTCAAATAGAAAGCAGTAGAATAGACCGGTTTTTTTTCAAAAAGAATAGTTTTAATTTAAAATTGGTGTACCTGGAGCGTGACCTGGAGCGACTCTTTTCACATAGAGAACTCGAGGAAAAGAGTGCTCTATGTGAAAAGCGTTAATCCAAATTCACCAATTTTATACTACTAACTGGCGCGTCAACTGCGTTGCCAACTTAAAGAGCGGGAACTGATCCGGCGCAGACAAGAATATTTGGGTGCAGGTGACATGCCACGCTAATCACTGCTCATACTTTATGGAGTAGGCACGAGTACGTAAGCACAGCACTGCTCACCTTGATCCGCTGCGCGAGGGGCGCACTGACCTGGCGCGCCAGCTGCGTCGCCAACTTGAAAAGCGGGAACTGATCCGGCGCAGGTGACATACCCCGAAGGTTACTTAATTTGTGTGAAGTTTTGTCAAAACGTAATCATAACATTTTTGTGGCACTTGCGTCGTGGCCCGCTCAAAATATATACTTCTCAAAACCTAATAACCCAAAGAAAGTTGTATCAATGTTGTCTTTATATTTCTCAGTACGACTCTATAAGTGTCGGTGTCGTGGTGACAGCTAGACAGCTAAGTTCACTAACTTCTTGTAATAAATTTAGACATTTCCTTCGCCATTGTAAATTTCTTACTGTCGTCTATTATTCGTAGACTGTCGTTGATTAAACCCTATAAATAATAATAGGAAAAAATGTGAATCAACCTCAAAAATGGTACCTCGCATTATACACCTTCCTGGGCATTGCTTTATTTATACACCGTGCGCGGTGTCAGTTCGCCCGTGTCACTTGAGTCTTACGTAGTATTGTATTCTCTTTGCTTGAGTCGTGCGGTTCTGTTGCGGGAACTTTATTATAATTTTACTTAGTATATTTCCGCGAATATGCTGTCGTGAATATAAAGTGGTGTAGAAGCCATACGATATAAAGAATTGTGGAATCACTTTTCATAAATATAAAAATATAAATATAAATAAACATTTAAAAACCTATACTAGACGATTTTGAAAAGTGTGACGGTAGATGAATGCAACATGAAAGCTTATTTACATGATTAAATATTAAAGGTTTTTTTTTTGTAAGAAAGTGTAGTAAAGAATATACCCGTCATATTACGCTTTATTCAACAAAAAACTACACATTGATATCTGTCCAGTCGGACAGGAGTAGGGAGAAATTAAAAGGCAATTTGTACAATAAAAATGAAATAATTGTCCTTTTTCTGTTTTTCGTCAAGTCCAGATGACGTCTGATTGTCTCGTTTATTTTTGTCTTTGGCTCGGCAAGGTCGGACGCCGCGACATCCCCACCTCCAGTATTAGGGTCCTGTCCTAATATTCAAGATGTGGAGCAGACGTCCGGTCCGCACAGCTTCGTCACAGGTCGTCTGTAGGTCGCTCTTATCTATCTTTGTCCAGTTCTTACGTCAACTACTCTGATGTGTCCGTCTCTTCCCGGGTACACTTCCACACCACACACACCCACAGGTTCCGAGGCATTTGGTTGTCAGCAATGATTACCAGGTCTCCAACTGTAAGAGGTTGAGCTTGTCTAAACCACTTATCACGTCGCGTCAATGTGGGTAAATATTCACGAACCCACCTACGCCACAACAAGTCAACCAGGCGCTGTGACTCGCGCCAGTTGCGGCGGAGTAAGTCATGATTTTAAGCCTTGCAATAAGTCACACGGGTAGTCCTTAAATTCGGTGCTAGTCAGTAAAAAGTCCATTGGTGTCAGTGGTAGGTCGTCTCCATGGTCAAGCGGCACACAAGTCAAAGGTCTATTATTAATCATGAATTCTGCCTCAGCCAACACAGTCTGTAAAGTCTGCTCAGTGGGAGCCCTATAATTTAAAGTTACCTTCAAAGCAAATTTTACTGAGCGAATAAGGCGTTCCCTGCAACCACTCATATGCGCTGCAGTTGGGGCAATAAATTTCCATTTCAACTGTCTTATGGAACCGAACTTTATTAGCTCCTGTCTATCAATTTGCAGCATTGCCTGTCTTAGCTCATTACTAGCTCCCCTGAAGGATGTCGCATTGTCGCTCCAAATTTCGCGTGGACATGCACGCCTTGCAATAAACCTTCTTAGTGCTATGATGGCACTACTCGTAGAAAGGTCATTTACGAGCTCTATGTGTATGGCTCTGACTATTAAACAAGTGAAAAGAGCTCCATATCTATTTTCCAACCGACGGCCTACCTTGACTGTTATCGGGCCAAAGTAGTCCAGTCCAGTAAACGTAAAAACTCGACTTCTTTGCGTAAGTCTTACTTCTGGTAGCTGTCCCATGAAAGGTGGGAAAGGCTTTGCGCGTCTGTTTTTACAGGCTTGGCAATCATTCCAGGCAGACTTGACGGCGTTCCGGCCATTTATCACCCAATATCACTTTCTCAAATTGTTGGCTTCTTTATGGTAGCGATTTATAAGCAAACGTGTAAAGTTATCTTTTGGATGTAAGATAATAGGGTGCTTAGTATCGTCGTGAACGTCGGCTAACTCAATTCTACCACCAACTCTCAAAACTCCGTCAGCATCTATAAATGGCGTCAACTGACGTAAGACGCCGTCATTCTGGACGCACTTATTTTTGATTAGCTCTGTGATTTCTCTGGCAAATCTTCTACCCTGACTTACTTTCAGCCATAAAAGTTCTGCTTTGCTCAGCTCTTAAGCTGTCTGTTCACCTGTCTGTTTTCGATGACGAGAATTATTTTAAAACCGTTGAGACCAAGCAGTTGTTCTGATCAAACGCCAATAATTTGAGAATCTGCAATCATTCGGTAAAGCATCTACCAAACTCTCAATCATGATAAAACACTGCTTTCACTTGTACATAGTCTGAGTCCAAAACTGACTCATATTTATCCTCTAACGGCCAGTGAACTTCAGGTTCATATAGAAAGCTAGGTCCGTGCAACCACCTTCTATTGTCCTCGACGACAGTGTCCCGCGTAGCATCGTCCGCAGCGTTTAAGCCTGTCGGTACCCACCTCCAGTCACAGACTTCTGTCAGGTCTGCAATCTCACTTACACGGTGAGCTACAAAAGGCTTAAACCTGCCGCTATTCGACCTTAACCAAGCCAGTACAGTTTTTGAATCTGACCAAAAACAGGAACGCGTCAAAGGCACGGCCATGTACCTTTTAGAAATTTTCCCAATCGTGCTCCCAAAAGAGCAGCCTGAAGCTCAAACCGTGGTATGCTTAAACACTTACGATACGATACGATACGAAACACTTTATTGTAATTACCAGTTAGAAAACATATACATTGTAATTTAATTAAAACTATGGTAGTACAATGGGTGGTCTTATCGCTTAAAGCGATCTCTTCCAGACAACCTTTGGATGGACAGTAAGAAGTAAAATAAATAGACGGCAGCGTACGATTCTAACAATTAACATTAGTTGATACAACTTAAATTATACAATACGAACATTTCAATTCTACTACATAAAATTAATATACTAATATATATATTTATATAATATATATATATATATATATATATATATATATATATGTCAAAGTTTGGATAAGGTTATATAGTGACCATTCACCATATTTTTAAAAATAGGTAATGATTTAGCGCATCGGATATCGAGCGGCAGTGCATTCCACAGACGGACAGCTTGTATTGTAAAGGATTTACTATAGAACTGGGAAGTGTGGATAGGAATTTTAAGTTGGAGAGTCCTGGAAGAGCGCAACGAATGGCAGTGTGAAGGTTGAATTAACTCAAAACGTTCTTTTAGGTATCGTGGGGTGGAAGGAATAAATAGGATACTATAGAGCAGAGAAAGGAGATGTGCATTCCGGCAAAAACGAATGAACGAATGAGCTAAATTTGGAAACGTGGTCATATTTGCGTAGGCCGTAAATGAACCTAATACAGAAGTTTTGTAAGCGTTCAAGCTTATTAAGCTGCTCTTCGGTTAAATCTAGGTATGAAGCGTCAGCATAATAAAGTATGGGGAGCAAGAGTGATTGCGCGAGGGCAATTTTGGTGGTAATAGGCAGGAAATTATGCAACCTCCTGAGACAAGAAGCAGAAGCAAACATTTTGGGGTTAGTGTCAAAATCCCCATTAGATTTCCCCATTAATGGGGATTTTGAAACTTTTAGTCTCATAATCCCCATTATTGCTGCAAATTCATACTCATGGGGATTTTGACACTATCATTTTCATCCCGGGCTAGTGTCAAACTCCCCGTTAGATTTCTCCATTAACGGGGATAGATAGATAGATAAATAACTCTTGATTGAACCACATAAATAAAAATCATACAAATAAAAATAAATTGTTTAATAATAACGTGTCACAATGGGCGATCTTATCGCTCAGAGTGATTTCTTCCAGACAACCGAGCACGGAAAGGAATAAAGGAGGTAATAGGGACGGTGGTTTTCAACCAATAAATAAATGAAAAATGCTGCTGCCTTATTTTTATGTGATGAATAAAAACTTATATTAGTACCGTAGGTACCTACTACCTATGTAACTATAGGCACTAGGATACTGCTAAGCTATAGGATACGCTTGTATATTACAGACGTATAATTGCTAATAAATTGCAAATAAAATTGCCATCGAGCTATCAACTTCAACAATCACAGAATTCTTAATGGAGTTGACTAGTTAAGCCTTTACTAATAAAATTAGATTACCTAATAAACATTCAATACTGAATCAAAATTGAAAAGAATGGTTCGATTTACTAGTGACGTGTTTTTAAATCAAAATTAAACATGGTATTTACAATAGTTTTGCTGTTTGGGTACTGACTCGCCATCACGAAAATTGTGTTTATAGATAATTAGAACTGAATCACAACATAACTTGAAAAATTACTTTGCTTAAACAGCTGATGCATGCTTATTTTCTATATCACAGTATATTTACAATTATTGACTACATAGTTTAAGATACGCAATCACGCTATTAAAAATCTTGACAAAATAAAACATCTATTTATACCAAAATCAACAACAAACAACTAACAACTAACCCGGGATGAGGATAATAGTGTCAAAATCCCCATGATTATGATTATGCAGCAATAATGGGGATTATGAGCCTAAAAGTTTCATAATCCCCATTAATTGGGAAATCTAATGGGGATTTTGACACTAACCCCATATTTGCACACCATTGTTTATGATGGTAGAATGTAATGAACGATTTTATAATAATTATTACCACCATAATGTAACAACATTCTTGTTAATAAATGAATAAATGTTTGATTGATTGATTGGTAACCGGAGGCCAAGTAGGTATATATGGTAGATGACGTCAAGCAATGTTCTACTGCAATGCTTTGGGTGGGCTGACTGAACCAATCCCCGCAGTGTAGGTGATCGCATTCAGGTTAAGGATGCTAACCTATCGCTACTGCGTTGGCCTTGGGGGCGCATTGATAACTGGTACCCTGGAAAGAATGAAAACCCCCGGTTTGTTGAGGTCCAGGTGGGGATTTGGTGGTCAAGCGAGCATTGTAACTTTGTCCCGGTTCCGGTTGTATAGTGAACAGTTATCGTGGTGGGTGTTTGTTTGAAACCAATCTTTGGTTTCACCCAACATACTTGGATATGTTGGTTCAATCGGAACGTCTGGGCTTTTTTCGCTGTTTCAATTCAATCAATGGCGAAGGAAATGTCTAAGTTTCAATCGACAGCTTGACGTTTGACGTCTAGATATAGACAAAGGAAATGTCTCTTTGGATACGAAGGTTTTGGAAAATACACGCGGTTAGGTTGGGGCATGGAATAATTTTGATATTGTGTAAATCCGAGATAATCGAGGCCCCCCGTGATAGTTGGTGAAACCCATGATATTATTGTTTGTAGACCCTTTATTGAAGGTAATTATTACCACCATAGAAAAATTCGTTGTATCAACGATTGTGACGAGAGGGGGACAGTCCTAGTCTTCCATCAGGTAGTTACATAGCCTACTGGGGCTATCCTTATATCGTAAAACCTTCATCTAGTCCATGGTGCGCTCCTGTGGTGCACGTCAAAAAAAAAATGGCAGTTTACGTTTCTGTTCGGATTATCATTGGCGCAACGTTGTTACCAAGAAGGACAGTTATCCCCTACCAAGGATCGATGACACCCTGGATACGCTGACGGGGATGAAGTGATGATGCTGGACCTAAAGAGTGGCTACTGGCAAGTGGAGATAGACCAAACTCAGTGAGGAGAAGCGGTCCTTATATTAGAATGAGAGCTGTGACACCGCATAACAACTGTGTCACGAGAATAGAGTTAGTTACTTGATGTAGTAAAAAAATTGCAGCATTTTAGTATACCTATATCTGTTAAGATGCAAATTTCATCTGCAAACCAATCATGCCGCATTAAAATGGCTGCTCTAGTTCAAGAACTCAGAAGGGCAAGTGGCAAGATAGATTGAACAGCTGCAAGAGTTTGTCTTTGACACTGAGCATCGCAGTGGCAGAACACACGGTAACGTGGACGCTTTGTCAAGAAGACCTTGCCTGAATAATTGTAAGTATTTTGTGAGGAAAAAGGCCAATGAAGCGGTACTTGTCAGAATGCTTAGAACGGACCTTAATGATGAGTGGAAGAAAGCCTTATAGCTTGCACAACAAGATGATACAGATATCAAACCAATTATTGAGTGGGTTAAAGCCTGTGCACCTAAACCTCACTGTAGTGATGTTGCGAGAATGAGCACAGCAATAAAATGTTACTGGGCACAGTAGGACAGTTTGGCTATCCTCGATTGGGTACTGTACCGCAAATGAGAAAATGCTAAAGAAGACCACTGACATTTACAAACGGTTGTTCCTGAAGCCAAGGTACCTGATGTTTTACAGCTCTACCATGATGGATGTTCAGGAGGTCACATGGACGTAAGAATAACCCTGTTAAAGATACGTGAGTGATTCTACTGGATCCATTGTCGAAATGATGTGGAAAAATATTGACTCGACGATCATTGTCCCGCTATTAGTTTCGGCAAACGGCCTTATAGCGAAGAGTCTCGACCAACATCTTAATAGGCTCTCGCTAGATGGTTGGATTAAGGGTCAGATGCAGAAGGCAGTACTCCTTGATAAAGGAGGAGTGGACCGAATCATTTTAAAAAAACATTCTTGTAGGATGATGTATTAGACTAATTTAGTTAACCATAATGTCATTTAAACTATAATTGTCTTCGTCTTTTATTACTTTGGGCATTTTATTATATATTTTTTACTGACTCTACATTTGGTACTGAACTTTTCATTTTTAATTTTGAAGAAGGCAGTACTAATTTATATTTAAATCTAGTTGCATACTGCCGTACTTGGTCTGACGCTTAAAAAAACTGTGGATATTTCCCAACAAAAATACCTACTTCAAAGATATGAATTGAAGTCAAGGTACTATAAGGTAAGGTATTTGGTTGAATACTGAAATTAATAAAGTGCGGCTTAAAGCTTTCTGGATCTTTTATATTGGCAAGTATATCGATGAGATCTTCCAGTTTTGTGAAAAAACTACTAGTCTAGGATCGTTAGTTTCAGAGTTATAGCCCTTTTAAGTTTGACAGCTGTCATCCAAAAAGAAGATATCGATGAGATCTTCCAGTTTTGTGAAAAAACTACTAGTCTAGGATTGTTAGTTTCAGAGTTATAGCCCTTTTAAGTTTGACAGATGTCATCCAAAAAGAAGATATCGGTGAGATCTATCTCTTTTGTAAAGAAACTACTAGTCTAGGATCGTTAGTTTCAGAGTTATAGCCCTTTTAAGTTTGACAGCTGTCATCCAAAAAGAAGATATCGGTGAGATCTATCTCTTTTGTAAAGAAACTAGTCTAGGATCGTTAGTTTCAGATTCTTCTTCTTAGTCGCTACACTCTTGGCAGAGTGGTGGTGGAGAGAATAACACATAGGGTCCTTAAATCCCAGAAAAATGAAAATGCAGACAAATCCGCGGGCACAGCTTGTATTTTAAGAAAAATGATCTTTCATCACTAGCACTTGACCATCGTCCACGGGGAAAAAATTACCCATGTTCTTGCTAAGTAGATGCTGCATCTCTGATGTGAAACTGACCAGCCGTCTACAACAGACTGCCAGGGCCCCGATTCTGTAAGCTATTGAACCGCGATAACGCAAGTCGATCGCTTGAAATTTTTTGAGAAATTTTCTTATTTAAGTGCTAGAATTGTTTCTTTTTTGGTTTACTGAGCGGGCGTTCTATAGTGTGGAGGAATTCATGAATTATAAGATATAATAACTGTACTTTAAATTGTTTTGACATTCTTGTTTACTTTTATTTGTTTTTTTTTTTCATCTTCATCAATCTTGACAAAATTTGTCATTTTGTTTTTGTTTGTCATTTGTTGTTTTTTTCTTGTTGACATGAAAATATTTTTATGCCTAAATAACTATTTACCACTAGCTGTGCCCGCGGCGTTGCTCACGTGGTAGTTTTTCTGGGATATAAGGATCCTATGAGTTATTCCAGTACCAAAAGTACCAATATAGGTACCTACCTACCTGTGTTAAGATCCTTCAGTAGCGACCAGACATGGTCGTGATAGGTTAGAAGACGAACGCGGGAGCGAAGCGTAGCGCCACTGAAGATTGTTTACAGATTTTTTATTAAGGTAGCGAAAATATAACTCCATTGTGTGGAGGTATAGTTTCGCTACCTTAATACGATACGCAAAATCCTAAATTCGAAAGTATACCCGATGTCAGCTCGGCCTTATACGTTGGGTTTTCGCTTTTTCTAAAATATGGATAACACTGATACCCCATTATAGCTAGGAAGCATCTCGAATCTTATCAAACATAAAAAACACACATAAAAATTGGTCCATTCGTTTGGAAGCTACGATTCTCACCGCGCCCTTCCCTCCTTCCCCCTATTATAGCTAAGAACTATCTCGTTTACTCTCGTTTACTGAAAGAACTATGTTGTATAACTTTAAAATATAAAAATCGGTCCATTCGTGTGGGAGCTACGATTTTTACCCCCCCCCCCCTCCCCCTTCTCTTCTTCCCCCTTCTCTTCTTCCCCCTTCTCTTCTTCCCCCTTCTCTTCTTCCCCCTTCTCTTCTTCCCCCCATTATGTACTATAGCTTTCAAACATAAAAAACCGCAGCTAAATTGGTCCTTTCGTTTGGAAGCTACGATTCTAACCCCCTTTTCTCACCTCCCACCTCTGCCCCCTTCTCCACTATATCTAAGAACCATCTGGATCACATAACTTTTCAAACAGAAAAAACCCAACAAAATCGGTTCATTGCTTTGGGAGCTATGATGCACACACAAACAAATACATACAGAGATACACGCCCATCTCTTTGTTAGGGGGTTTTTTTTTTAATTACGCATAAAATTTGTAAATGCTTTTAATTATGGAGCAAAAATTTCTAGAAGCGCAAGGTTTCGATCCACGGACGTCTAGATTACATTTCCACGCATGTTTCCACGTTGCCACTCTGCTTCGTGGAGCGAACAACGAAATTCGGTACCGTTCTATAAACGGATGTATTATTACTTTAATTTAACATAAACTTTTTAATTTAACTTAACTTTTTGAATACCTTAAAAATCCTTTATTTTTTTCGGGATTAAAAGTATTCTAAATTTTAACAGATAATAAAAATTCAGCTTTGCCCAGTAATATAAAAATCCGTTCAGTAGTTGCAGCGTGATATGTGTTCTTTTAAATAACTCTCAACCTTTATCCTGCGCGAACCCTTTATTTTTTCGGGATATAAAGTATTCTAAATGTTAATCCATAGCATCAGCTGTGATTGTGCCAAATTGCATCAAAATCCATCTTGTAGTTCAGCGTGATGCGTGTTCAAAGAGACAAACAGACAGACAGACAGACAAAAAAATAAAAAATAACCATTTTGCACTCCATATCGATTCTGAAGTTTATCTCTTTTTTTTTATATTTAATGTACAGATTTAGCCCAGTTACAGTTTTATTATAGTAATAGATAGATAGATAGAAAAAGGTAGCTAGAAGAATGACTATTAGTCCACTATTCCTAACTTATTATTATCCTTATGTGTTATTAAGGTATTCATAATTATCATAAACTTTGTAACTTTTGAACTTAATAATTATCTATATTGAGATATAAATACAAACGTTTATTTCCCCGTGCGAAGCCGAGGCAGATCACTTTAATTGAATATAAAATCCTTGCTATACCTACGTCATTTATCTAATAATTCTTTTAAAGCATACATAAGCTTAATAGCATTCAAAAGTAAACGTTTAAAAGATAATAAGTACAGAAAATAGCGCGTACGTGCGCGGTGGCGCTGCGGCTATGGCGAGCCTTGTCACCAGATGCTGCATGCACGGAAAAGTCACCGCGTGGGCGCGGCGAGTGTGTCTCCACCTTGCAGGCTTTACGGCACGGTGTGGCGCCGCAGAAGCGCGCACGGGACGGCGCGGCGCAGTGAAGAGCGGCGACAGCTACCAGGCAGCGAGTTCGCGCCTCACCTGCTGCATATAGTCGGCGGTAACGTCAGTCAGGTCGCGGTCCCCGAGCGCAGCTTCCGCTGCGGCATCATGCTCATCCGACTCCCCAGCGCCCGCACCTCCCCCCTCCCCCTGTCGCTGCTTTAGCTTGATCTCCCGAAGCCGCGTTTCCAGGATGCGCTCGCGCTTGCTCTCACGCTCCAGCATCTGTGCGGGAAACAACGTTGCGTTTTCAAATAGATAATCGATCAGAGGGCATGCGAACTGTGGTCTGCGGCAGAACTTACCACTGTCAAGAGAGCTTTGTCGTTTTTGTTGGATATCGCCAGGCTTGTCGACAGTTGCGCCATGTAGATGTTTCCCTTGCGACTGCCGCAAGCGAGGAGCGTTCCCTACAAATTGTTTTTTTTATTTAAATTGATTATTTTGGCATGTTATTTAAGCTCAACTTAAAATTATACTATACCTACTCAGATTCATCATCATCATGTCAGCCCTTAAAAGTCCACTGCTGAACATAGGCCTCCCCCAAAGAGCACCATGACGAGCGATCTTGTGCCACCTCATCCACCGACTTCCTGCGATGGCTACAATGTCGTCGGTCCATCGTGCTAGTTCGCTTGCTAGTTCGTGGCCGCCATTTGAGAACCTTTATTACCAAGCGGTTGTCGGTTCTGCGAACTATATGGCCTGCCCATTGCCACTTCAACTTGCAAACTCTGAGAGCTATGTCGGTAACCTTGGTTCTTCTACGGATTTCCACATTTAGGATTCTATCAGTAGTGAAACACCGAGCATAGCTCTCTCCATTGCACGCTGTGCAACTCTGAGCTTGAGTATGAGACCAATAGTTAGCGACCACGTCTCAGTGCCGTAAGTCATCACTGGCAACACGCATTGATTATAAACTTTCGTCTTGAGGCTCTGCGGTATCTGTGACGAGAAGATATGGCATAATTTCCCGAACTCTGCCCATCCGAGTTGCATTCGTCAGTTGACCTCTTTGTCGAAGTTGGATCTACCCAGTTGGATCGTCTGACCTAAGTAGACATAGTGATCAACAGCTTCGATAATATCGTTCCCAACATAAACCGGCATGGGTACGACATGGGCATTTGACATGATGTTCGTCTTACCCATGTTCATTTTAAGACCCACCTGTTGGCAATCAATATTTAGGTCACCGAGCATTGTGCTTATGTCTTCTAGGGTTTCTGCCATGATGACTATATCATCGGTAAATTGAAGGTGAGTGATGTATTCGCCATTGATGTTACACCATATCCATTCCAGTTCAGAATCTTGAATATATCTTCCAGTGCAGAGGTGAACAGTTTCGGAGAAATAACGTCTCCCTGTCTCACCTCTTTTTGCAACTGGATAGAATTCGTGCTCTGATCCTGAAGACGGACTGTCATGGTGGCCTTGCTGTACACTTCAACACTTCGATGTGCCGTTAATCAATCTGGAACCGATGTTATGACTGTAGCACTGCCCAGGTCTCGACTGAATCAAAGGCTTTCTTGTAATCCACAAACCCTTGACATAGTGGCTGATTATACTCTTCAGTCTTCTGTATAATCTGCCGGAGCGTATGGATGTAGTCTACGGTGCTAAAGCCTTTCTGGAATCCAGCTTGTTCGGGAGGCTGAAATCGTCAAACCTACGAGTTGTAGGTTTGACAGTTGTAACTACTCTCGAAAACAGCTTATAGACACGTGGCTCAGCAGTGAAATGGGCCTATAATTTAGGGTTTAAAACAAAACCACTACGCTCTTGTGCCTACTCAGATTATAAAACTGAAACTAGAATGTATAAAAAAAAATTGCAAAGAAAAAATTTTAATCATACACGGGATTCGAACCCGCATCATCCGTGCCTCTACGTGGCACATCCTTTTTTAATAATTCGGCTATCGTGACCAGGGTGCCGTGCCGGGCGGTTCAATCATAAAAACATTTTAAACTAGAATTATAACAACCTTTTTTTTTTTTTAGAAATGGTAACCATACTTATTAATATTATCAAGATTATCAACTGCTTGGCTTCTACTCATTGTAATACAAAGTACACCCAGTTTAAGTTAGTGAAAACCGCTTTTTTTTTCGGACCAGTAGTTTTTACCTGATGCGCGAACAGACTGACAAACAAACAAAAATACAGACATACACAATTTAAAAGAAAACCTGTTCAGTAGCTTCTCTTGTCCCTAGACCATTATTTTGTATTATCTTCATTATACAGACTTTTTGTTACTGCTAAAATATTATAATCAAACGAACTTTTCAAGCGAAGTTCGATCAATATTATTGTTTGTACTCGTACATATATGTGTCGCTTCATTCGAAGATATTATAATATTTATAACTAGGTAGTCTCGGTCCAGCCGTTTCGGAGATTAGCGGGAACAAACAGACAGACAGAAAGACAAAAAATATATTGTTTTTTATAAGTACCGTGTATACTTTTGTATGCATTTAGTAAAAAGCTGTTATTTTGACATTACAAACAGACAACAACTGAACAACAGATTTATATTATATAGTATAGTATGTAGTATGTGGTAAGTAGTATGTTGTATGCAGTATGTCGTATGTAGTACGTGGTACTTGGTACGTGGTAAGTGGTACGTGGTACGTGGTAAGTGGTACGTGGTAAGAGGTACGTGGTACGTGGTATGTAGTATGTAGTATTGAAGATGTATAAATAACTCGGTAGTCCTAAAGGATATAAGATATTATAGTTATTTTAACTCAGTAGTCCTTTATACCTACAAGGTAGCTTTGGCACAGATTTAAGATATTGTTAGCAACATCAAGACAGGAGGCGGAGCCTAGCAGCTGTTAGTGACGTGTGATGACCGGCTGGGCAGAAATAACGATGACCAATTTGTATGGGCGCTTGCCCCACCAAGGAATCGAAATGTCCAGAAGCGTCCTATAGCCCATTTTTAGCCTTAGGAGGCCTTAATTTCGATTTGTCAATTTTTTTTCTAAATAAAGAATCGAAAAGTCGATATTTTTACAGCGAAAGTTCCTACTATTTCTGCACTTATATTGTCGGAGTTTATTTGCTAAATTATTCATGTCAGGCACTTATCATTTGATCTAGTCTTTGATTGTTCACTTTGAATTTGAATTATGCACTTGCTGTGTTTGCCTGCTGTTATCAATCTTATAAGTGTACTAGCTGTGCCCTCGGCTTTGTCCGCGTGGTCATTTCATTTAAAAGTATAGCCCATACGTGCGAGGCGCCGGAAGCAGCGCGCCACTTATTCGTCAGTAGTCGAAGGAGGCAGACGTTGCCACTGCGCTCCTTTATTCTCGCACTTCTTGCCGAGATTTTGTGTTGTACGGACGTGTCTTATGTCGATCGTGCCTGATTGTTATTTTGTGTCCTTAAAAGTATTTATAGTTGTTCAAAGTTGTGTAATTGTTCCCCCTGTGAAACTTATGTGATTATCGAGAAATATAAGTGTGTGTCACCTCACATTTTTTTTTAATCAACCTGCTTCTGGTTCCTTAAATCAGAAGTGGGATAAAGGACTCAAAAGCACACAATCTAAAAGGGAACAATATTTGGCTACCTACCTACATTAGAAAAAGACACAACCGTAAAGTAACCGTAACGTGAACATGTCCGTAAATCACATGCTCGTGCAAAGTCAGGTTATCACATTTGCTGTTGCACTTTTTTGTTTTGTGTTCTGTTTTGTGTTTAATCTTTGGTGAGTGTATACGCAACACTCTTGCCACGCAGCCCGTGGAGACGACGTTCAAGCAGCGGACGCCCACGAAGTCGAAGGTCGGCACTCGCATGGCCTGTCACGGGGGCATACTTCACGTCCGCAACCGTCGAGCCGCCACCACCATCGGCCAGCATGGCACGATGCGCGCTCACCACAACAGCGTGGCGTGCAGTCGCCAAAGCAGCATGGCGTGCAGTCAACACGCAGCACGCACGTTTGTCGGAATATTGTCGCCTTTGGTTCAAGATCTAAGCATTTATAAGTTTTAACCTACGTACGTGTCAAAAGTCAGTAGGAGATATTTCTCTAAATATTTGACGATATGCCTCGACTAATCCCTTGGCACAGCGCAAGCTCCACATCGAACCATTTAATTGTTATAACCAATAAAATTTGTAAACAACGGCGCGGCAGAATATTGTGTTAGAAATGTTTACCTACCTACGTTGTTTGGTTTTAAATTGTTAGCTAATGTAACTGTCCCCTTTTCCTACTTCTTTGTTCACAAAGAAGTAGGAAAAGGGCAAACCTTCTTCACCTAAAGAAGGTTCAAGGTGAAGAAGTTCGTTCCATTTGTGTCCAACTCCTGTTTCAAATGCGGTCGCGTGACCACTGCGCGTCAAGGTACACACTGCGATCAGACAGACCAGGATCAGAGGTTGGCACCGGGAGCTTCAGTACTTCAGGACTTTAAAGCTACGGCTGTGCAGTGGAAAAGCGGATGTGCGCAATCGATGCGCCTCTTGATCTTTTCAAAAGATCTACTCAGACCTTTACGTTTCATTAGGACTCTGGCGTCAGAGTTTTATCGGGTCGCCCGAGGGTCTCCAACGTGGCTTCGCCGGGAACGAATGTTTAACATGCCCTCTGAAGTACGGAGCAACGAAATTTGCGGAAAACCGCCAATAACTTGGAAAGGTCATTGGTGCAGGAGTCTAGGACTGAACCCGGTATCGTTGGATTCTAGGTTACACTATTGAACCGTTAGGCTACCACCCATGATAACTATTTTTCAATATTTGGTGCGCTAAAGTCAATCGGACCCGTGATTTAAATCTGTTTTCGTATTACCAGTACCTACATGAAATTAGGTTCGGTTGCAAATCAATGCCGCTTTTAACCTCTCAATAACGGGGTTACATAGCTAGACATGAAGTGTATACTGTGCTAGTGTTGGTCATAGTAAATCGCAATGTACAACGAGGCATACATTGGAGTTCAATCATAGATCAGCTCCATAGGCGTAGGCCGCGTAAATAAGGTGTAACGCACATATTTGACCTTATCAGAATTGGAGTAACGTTTGTGTAACACAAAGATAAAGAGACATACGTTGACTGAAGCGCGAATGACAAATCAATAGTTACTACACACGCACAGAATCACTATAGTGGAAATGTAGCTGTGTACCTGTACTATTATTTATTCTGTGGCTGTGTGAAAGTGTATTCCTCAGTCAATAAAAAAAGTATTTCCTCAGTGGTTACTTAGTCAAATTTTTGTTTACGTGATATATAAGCGTGCTGTATCTTTTCCCTTTTAACTGGATCTGTAAGTTTAATCACTTTACCCGTCAATGAATCAATCAATTAATCGAATCCATCTGCAGTGCCAAATATACTACCGAGGTCATATTTTTAATTGTGTGGCGAGATAGGCGTGCCCTATAGACACGTGTTATTGATCAAAGTTCCGAGACATAAGTAGGTACGGTTGCGGTCTAAAATGGTTATCAGTTTTCAAATTAGATTATTTACATCACTGCTCAAACAAACTACCAGAAATGTAAATGTTCATCAGACGATGTTAATTGAAGACAACGATGATTGTTTGATGATTTTGGGACATCTCATTGACACTTTTATCATATGTGTATATAATAAGATATGTTTGACATATGTTTTTTATAAATAATGACATGAAAATATTATAAAATATTAACAAATATGGAAAAAATGAAATCCCCGAAGAGTTTATTGGTGCTCTATTCTCTAACGGGCGTATTTCCGGATCACCGGTAGGAGTCAGAAGGGTATTATTTCCTTTTCTTGTGAGAGATTTAACTCTGCTGGCACATGAAAGGGAAATTTCCTTTTCAAACTCAAAGCATACTTAGTTTACCTAAATTTTATTGATTTCATCTTATTATAATATTTTATGTATTTCTCCTTGTTCATGAGATATTAATTTTGACTTGTAAAAGTGCTATTATTTTGCCTATTTACAACAAAATCTTTGACTTTGAAGTAACGCCATGACCGGTATGGAAAACTGAATGTACTTAGATGAGTAATAGATAGCAGTTCGGACGTTTCTCCGATATCCGTTTAGTCCTTAAGCACCTCAATTGCAACAAAGATCTTGTAGCCAAACATGTTCATGAAATGGAAGCCACCTCAATAGCAACGATCGTTTAATTCTCAGTTCGATTGGGGCAAAAGGTAACCCCTTTTGCCTTTTTTTTGGTTTGGTAAGGATAGAACTGTGACTATGCACTAGGAAGCTGTTTTGAAAACATTCATTGGCTTCAATTACTAGATAAGCAGGCCAATCTTGATTTGATTTTCGATAAATTTGAAAAAGTGTACTTTCCCTATGACAAAAAAGAATACCTGGAAAAGTCCTTAAGCTAAGGTCAGGTATGACCGAGTCAGAAAGTAGACGCTTTAATAAATTGCCGAAAGTCAGGCAAGTTAGAAAATTATTGGGCTTAGGGGGTATTTTAGGCGATACGGTGCATCTGTTAGGTTGCTGATTTCATTTTAAGGTCAATGTCAGCGTGTTGTAGTGACTGTTTTTGGTGCAGCTATATATCTACTGCTGGCATCAAAAAAACGGCTGGTCTGAGCGAGACTGCCGCACTGAACTCAACATGAATGTCGAGACAAATCACAGGGACGCTAGGTAGTCAGACACGCTTTGGAAATGCGCTTGGTCTCACTAAACAGGCCATGATTTGGACTTTGTCTCTGCAACTATTGATTGGAGTTGAAAGTTTCTTCTGTTTGTCTATATTTATTTATAAGGAAGCAACCACTGCTTGTGTTCGCAGTTGCCACAGCGTGATGCGCGTAGTGCAGTCGCCGCAGCGCGATGCGCGTTGCGCGTTCACCGGAGCAGTGCGTTGCGCATTTGCCGAAGTAGCACGTTGCGCAGTTGCCACAGAAAAGGCGCCATACATGATGCCATGGCGAGGCAAGGGGTTCCCTGAGGCATGTGCTACGTTCTCCGGCACTGATTAAAATTTGTTTATCCCGGTTTAACTGAAAGGTTGCATACGGACTTTTTTTTCTTCATCCTGGGGAGCTAGTTACAAAAACCTTTAGTCTGACTACAGTCGTATCCTCATATCTAGATAATTAGGTAGTAAATTCACATTCAAACTCGTTTTTTTTGTTTTTTTTTTTACATTACATTGCACAAAAATAGGAACGATGCCGCATAGACTCTAGTCGATTATACATTTTAGGTTAGATTATAAAAAAGGTCGGGATGATGATTGGCAATGACGTGTGTGATGTGTTAAAAGGGGATAGATTGTTCATGGGTTCTTGCGTCCGTCGAGACTTGACTTTGACTTTGACCAAGACCCATGTAAGGCGTTCGTCACGTTAGGAAGACGCATCCGTCGTGTCTTGCGTTTGTCGCACCACCTATGACCCATTTAAGCCATCCGTCGCATTGGGCAGACACGTTCGTCGTGTCTTGCGTTCGTCGCACAAAACCCATGTAAATCGTTCGTCGCATTGAAAGCGTGAAAACACGTTGCATTTGTTGCACCAAGACCCATCCGGGAGCGGAAGACGGATACACTGGAGCCGGCTGTGCAGCCGGGAGCCGAAAAAATTACACAGCAAGGCGCCGACACAGCGCCCTAATGAATACGTCATTTGAGTAACAGGGCCCTATTTTTATTATTTGAGACATCTCTGTGCTGTGGTGAAGGCTATAAAATTGGGTGTCAGAAATAATTAATGTAACGAATGAATTGAGTGAAAGCGCATAATGTCCTGCGTACAAGTTTCACTCTTTTCACGAATGTGCCACGAATGACAGAGATCCGGAGCTCTCTCATTCGTTGTCATTAGTTTCTAAGCTGATATTAGATTTCTTACTGTCTAAAATTCTAACGTTTTATAGCGGTTTTGGTCGCAACTGTTTGAGTGCACGCTTACGGTTGTGATGCAAAACTATTAATCGTTATTGAATACTAGCTTTTGCTTGCAACTTCGTTCACGCCGACTGTGGTTTGTCACGGAGGGCATCCTATACTCGTCCCCAGGGTTCAAGCTTTCTGTCACTTTAACATGAAAATGGCAATTCCTATACAAAATTTCATGTCATGATAATCGGTTGTAGCTCAGACATGAAATTATAAGAAACGAACGAACTCACTCGTTAGTAGGATTTTACGCTCTACAATACTTTTAGAATTTTAAAACGACGCCATATTTCAGATTGGGAAAATCCGAAGGATCCGAAGTGCTGCTCATCCAAGATTAGGCGGTCGAAAGTAGCCCGGCAGAATATGTCGAGGACGACATTCTATCAAGAGAGACCGTGTTAGCAACATTAAGACAGGAGGCGAAGCCTAGCCGCTGGATTTGAACCGCATCATCCGTGCCTCTGCGCGGCACATCCTTTTTTAATAATTTGGCTATCGTGACCGCGGTGCCAGGGCGGTCCAATCATAAAAACATTTACTTTTTAGAAATGGTAACCATACCATATAATCAAGATAATCGATTGCTTGGCTTCTACTCATCGTGATATAAAGTACACCCGATTTTAAGTCAGTGAAAACCGCATTTCTATCGGATCAGTACACACCCTAAACTTATAATACCCGTCCCTTTGTTCGGGGGTTAAAAATGTAAAATAGTAAGCAGTTTGGTTAGCAATAAAAACAGACGCAAGTGGGCGCTTTATTATAAGGTATTGTAAATTATAAATGAAAATTTATTTCTTGTTTATACACGAATTATGGAGGTCGCTGCCGGAGGATTTAAAAAAAACCGAAAAGATTTCTAATAAATTTAATTAATATAAAAGTTACAATTAGTTTATAATATAATACTAGTCTATGTTCGGACGAAGTGGGTACCGAAGTGAAGCCGCTGAATAGGTAGCTTAGGCTTGAAGGCTTCCGCGGGGCGAAGTGCTGCTGCATCAGCAATCTGCGCAGTCACGTACGCCAAAGGCTTCCACGAGGCAAAGGTGCTGCATCAGCAATCCACGCAAGTCACGTACGCCATCGCTCTATTGAGGTCACAGCGACCGTTTACGTGGAAAGTGCATTTTAGGCAAATTTAGTGTAGGTAGATTGCCTAACACCTCCACCCTCAAATCAGCAACTATTTGAGCACTCTGAGCGAAAATGTTGCTGGCTTTGAAGTATGGCCTTTAAGTTTTTCAGGATCCTCGTAGGGGTGGTTTTCAGGTGAAATCTTATCATCAGATTGGGGTTTAGTCCCATCTCGTTTCGTGCACAAACTGTATTTCCGTATAATGGTTAAGGAAATAAGTATAGCTGCACAGAAAAGTGTTCCATAAAATGGTATCGTCGTGTGGTACAGTGTGGTGTCCACGTGGTCCATTTGAATTGGTTGCTGCATAATAATTTTTTCTTCAATAGAGTGTAGTCCTTTTAGATTTATTGAGTTCAGTTTTATATGTGGAATTTCGATGTGTTGATTGCTCTCATAATTATTGTTCGGTATTTCGGTTATCAGCAGGGGTTGACCTTTGACTCGATCGTTGATATTGATGATGGTGAATTCTTCAGTGCGTAGAAGACATTTCAGGGGTATGGTGGCGAGATAGCTTCCATGTAGGGTGATAAATTCCTGTCGTTCGCATTGCAGTTCGGTCTTCGTTGGTTTCGGGAAGATAAGAGAGTAGTGTTGGTCGTCTAGCTGCTCCATAGCTTCCTTTTCGAGAGTGACTTTGGTAGGGCGGCATGTCTTATCCAGGGTTTGGTGGATGATGATGTTCTGGATACAGTCTGGATATCCTCTCGGCAGATGGTTGACCTTTTCTTCACACAGGTGGTGGTGGTTGAACTTCGGGCATTCAGCCTCTATGTACATGAAAGTCTTGCCATTGGTTGCAAGGAATGGGTAAGGAGGAACAAAGGTTTGTGAGTTTTTGTTAGGAACTAGGGATAGTTTATAAAAATCAAACTGACTTGGTGAAACAATAGGAATTTTGAAAATGATGACTATCTTATTACCTGCATAATAATAGCCTGATTCTATGATGTTATAATATTCTCTTAGATCCGCCTCTAGTACCTGATCTTGGCTATATACTAACTTTAGTTTACTTATCATATTCCTTAAATTGTCTATACTTAACATGCTATGATGTGTGCTCGATGCACGTACAAAAGCTAAGATATTTTCTATTCTGTTTAATTCTATGAATAAATCTTCAGCGTTTTCACTGATTATTGCTAATAGCTGAGCAAACTTCGCATATTTAAGAAGGCTGGTGTCAGCATAAGCATTGTTATCTAAAATTAGTTGCAAACTACCGTTAATTCTCTCCTGGTTTTCTGCTATTTTAGTAAGTAGAATTGTATGTTGAGTCATCCAATCTTTGTTAAGACTGATATGATCATTTACTTCGGACACCATCTTATTTTCGTTACTTTCTAATATCCTTATCGCGTCATTATATTTCTCGGCATCTGTATGGTCCAAATTACCAGTAATGCTTTTGACCAAAGATCCTAGACCTTCTATAAGGCCTCTCTTACTTCTTAAATGGTTGGGCTCTAGTGTGTTAAGTTGATTATTGATTTTGGTTAATTTAGTGAAAAGGTAGTCAATTTGTAGCTCGTATAAGTCAAGTGTATCGTTGCTAAGATGAGTTTCAAAAAGTCTCAGTTGGGAGCTTACCGAGTCAAGTCTATCTTTAATGTTGGTTAAGTCAATAAATTGAAGGAAGGAATGATAGTGCGTAATAAGTCGAGCTTGTCCTAGTTTGAAAGGAAGTATACCAGGTCCATTGTCAAGACTTTCAAGTCTTATCTCGTGTCCCAGCGTTAGGTGGATTATTATCAGGAATATCCTGCAACAATTTGGCTGATTTAGGTACACGTTTAAGTCGAGATTTCGCAATGGGTCCTTTCTTTTTAGAAGTATATATGTGAATAGGTAAATCCGCTAAAACTGTGTCTTGAGTGTATCGAGAGGCAAGTTTATTCCTGCTCGCTAAAGGGTTAGTTATGAAGACCTGCTGGTCTGGCTGATATTCGACCTCGGGTTCTCTATTTTTGTTCCTAGTCTCCATTATTTTTGTACGATTTTCTAGAGCCGTTTCGTTTAATTTATCGTAAACTGCTTTCATCTGGTCTCTGTGGGATAGAATGTATTGCTGCATTAAATGTCCAGTCATGTCAATGTCAAAAGGATCTCTAGGATCAAAATGTCCTCGGACTATGTCATGGGGCCTACATGTTGTAAAACTATGTACTGAGCTGTTGTATGCTAGGATGGCATAAGGCATTAAGTTAACTGTTGGTTCGTCCTTCTGTCTCAGTCTTAAGATTCGTAGATGTTCTAACAAGGTTGAATGAAATCTTTCTATGATTCCATTGTCGTTAGGGGCATGGGCTAAAGTTTTATGGTGGTTTATCTTATGTAGTCTTATAAATTCAGCAAACATCTGGTTTGTAAATTCGGTCCCATTGTCAGTCACAATTGTTAAGGGCAGGCCATGATGTGTACTGTAATTTAATAGTCCTTGCAGGATACTAACAGCGGTGCCATCACGTAGGTGGTAAGCTTGTCCATACTTTGAAAACGCGTCTACAAAGGTTAGATATTTCTCGTTATGTGCTGTGAACAAATCCATGTGTACAATCTCGAGGGGTTTTGTCGCGGGAGGTACGATATTAAATTGCGGTCTGATGGGATGTCTATCATATTTCATCTGACCACAAACTGTGCATTCATTGATGTACTTTGTTATCTCTTCTTTCATTTTAGGCCAATAGTATCTGTGCGCAAGAGCCAGATAACATTCATTTATTCCTCTATGATTGGTTTTGCCTTCGTGATAGTGCTTAATGATCTCCTGTTTTCTGAGATATTCTTTAACGTCCTCTAGTTCAGTCTTTGCTAAGACCAGATTCATAGCGGAACTCTTAAAGTTATTTTGGATGATTGGGAGGATCGAATACATTCCTAGAGGGGGTGTAATTTTAAGGGCAGTTTTAACCTTTGGGTTAACGTACTCTTTAATAGCATTAACTACATCCTGTTCGAGATTGGACTCTACTACTTGTATGAATGTGCGGGTGTGTGTATCAAAAGGCTTGGTTGCTGTCGTTCGTCTTTTAATGTCTCCTACTATAGTGAAACATATTTGTCGGTGAAACTTATTCAGGGGTTCGTCAGTAATGGGGACTTCCAGGACGGGATTCTCATTGCTGGTGTGAGCTGTTACTGTAGAGGAGTCTATTTGTGAGGGTGCGTTGTCCGTGGGGTTAGCTATCATTGAGTCTACTTCTTCATTATTAATTTCTATACGGGACAAAGCGTCGGCGTTCGTATTAATTTTTCCTTTCTTGTATACTACTGTGTAGTCATATTCGCTCAACTTGAGCCTCCATCTTGTGAGTCTGGAATTAGGTTCCTTAATGTTCATAATCCATTGAAGGGGCTTGTGGTCTGTGAAGATTTTAAATTTGCGACCGAAAAGGTAGGGTCTAAAATATTTTGTTGCCCATACTATTGCTAACAGCTCCTTTTCAATGGTACTATAATTTATTTCATTTTCATTCAAGGTACGAGATGCGTAGCAAATGGGTTTATCTGAACCTACAAGTCCTTGGCTGAGCACGGCTCCAATTGCCAAGTTAGAAGCGTCTGTGGTTAATATGAAATCTTTGGTGAAGTCTGGATATTGCAGAATTGGGTCGTTGGTCAGTAATGTCTTACATTTTTCAAAACAGTCCGTATACTCAGAGTCAAACGTTATCTTATTAGATTTCTTTAGGCATTTAGTCATGGGTTTAGTGATGCGGGCAAAGTCCGGTATAAATTTTCTATAATATCCCAAAAGTCCTAGAAATTGTTTTATCTGCTTAGGGGTCTTTGGAAGAGGATATTTTTTGATAGCTGCAATTTTATCAGGATTCGGTTTAATACCGTCTCTACTGATTATGTGGCCCAAATAGGCGGTTTCCAGCTTCAAAAACTCAGACTTGTCCATCTGGATTTTAAAGTTGGACTCCCGCAATCTGTTGAATACTTTCTCTAAATTAATCATGTGTTCTTGCAATGACGTGCTAAAAACGATGATGTCATCGAGGTACACCAGGCAAATCTCGTTTTGTAGGCCTCTGAGCACATTGTCCATCACCCTTTGGAAAGTTGATGGAGAATTTTTTAATCCCATTGGCATACGCATAAATTCGAAGTGCCCATGTTCTACGTTGAAAGCGGTCTTGGGTACGTCGTTAGGGCTCATCTCTACTTGATAGAAGCCTGAAGCCAAATCAAGTGTAGTAAAATATTGGCATCTACCGAGTTTGTCAAGGACATCTGAAATATTTGGGATAGGATATTTATCATCGATAGTCTTGTCGTTCAGTTTACGAAAGTCTACGACTAGCCTCCACTTTTGCTTTCCGGATGCGTCTATCTTTTTAGGAACTACCCAAATAGGTGAGCTCCAGGCAGAATCAGAAGGCCTGATTATACCCTGCTCCAGCATCTTTGTGATTTGATCTCTAACTTCTTGACGATGTATAAACGGATAGCGGTAGCTTTTCGTATAAACTGGTAATTCGTCTGTAGTTTTAATTTGATGCTTGATTTTGTTGGTAAAAGTCAAGTTCTCGCCGTCAATGTAAAAGACGTCAGCGTATCGTCCGCACAAAGTCTCTAAGTTCGCTTTTTCCTCGGCGTTCAAATGATCGGTACGTAGTCGAGATAGTACTGAACTAGTCCGACTAGGGTCTTGTTCGGTACTTGTGCACTCAATATTGAACAAATCAACTTTTACAGTCCAGTCAAACGTCACAGTCATGTCAGAATTCGTTGGATTTTCAATCTCTATAATGCCTGTTTGGTCTGTTACTGCCGTGACGCATTCGTGAATGATGCAATTACACATCATTTGCTCGCAAACGTAGACATCACCATCGGGGTTGCAGATAGGCACGTTAATTAACCTAGTCGAATTAGCAGGGATTGTTTCCTGGTAATTAGCCTTTCTACAAGTGTAGCAGGAAAGGGGTATTGTCGCGTGATCTGTCACTAAAAAGTCGCGTTTCAGATCGATTTGAACTCCGTTTAACAAATCTAACCCTAGTAACCCGTCAAAGTGATTGTGGAATTTGTAGACAAAGAGTTTAATTTCTTTATGATCGTTAAATTCAGAAAAGTTAGGTACTGTAATTGAATGGTGATGTGTGCTCGTTACCCGAGAATTAGTGACCTCAAAAGGATCAAAATTCAAGGGCACATGTGGAAAAAACTTTTCCACGGCTTCGGGGCTAATGAAAGATTGGTTTGCGCCGGTATCTACGAGGAGTTTAAGGGGAGGTTCAGATATCTGTATATAACGTAACTCCCTTTTTGCCTGTAAATTAAGTTCTATTCTGGTTCGGGGTTGGTGCGATCCTTGAGAAAATCCGATTCATTTTGATGTTGGTTAGTCGAAGGTGGGGCCTCTAAGGCATTCGTCATGTCAGTATACTGGGCATTGTCGTAGTAACATTCGGGGCTGGTCTGATCGTAGTCATAGTAAGCGCCATAGGAAGGGTCATTGTAAGGATTGTCAGTCATCTCACTGTAATAATTTGGATAATAAAACGTCTCATCACCATCCGCTGTCTCGTTGAAGTTCATTTCGCGGGATTTAAAGTAGTTATTTGGCGGCGGGTTTCCAAATCTACGCCAATCTTGTCCTGTTAATGCAGGAGGAAGTGTTTTAGTCACGAAATGACTTACACCACTCATTGGTTTTGGGCCTGTATTTTGAGGAACATTACGCGGGGGAAATCTGAACGCGTTCTGAGGGTTGTAGTTAGGCGGGGTTGCGCGGAACATCTGTTGGGTTCTAGTGGGCATACGTGGTTGATAAAAAGCAGGCTGATGGAAAGCAGGCTGCTGCTGCTGCTGCTGCTGCATCATCATTGGTCTTTGCCAACTAGGTTGGGGATGCCCAAAATTAAACGGTTTAGGGGCTGCAAACGAAACCAAAGGAGAAGTCTTTTGTGTGCCGGCAGCTTGCTGCTGCTGTACTGATGGGGCCCTTCTATCAAATGATTCGGTCCTTTGTTGTAGGTACATCACGTTAAGTTCTTCCTGGACAAATTCCAGTGCCTTTTCAATTGTTGCGGGTCTCATACATCGAATACGAGACCCTAGAGGTTCTTTCAGACCCCTCACGAAAGATTGTAACGTTAATTTTCTATATAGTTCACGTTTGGCCTCGATAGTAGTGCCAACGTTTTCGTGTAAAGTGACATACGTCATAAGGGTGCTGAAAAGGTTCTGGCACTTGTCATAAAACTCTACAGGTGTGCTATTTCCTTGATTAAGTAAGGACAGGTCATTATATAGTGCGGTCTCATCTCGTTGGTCGGAAAAGTTGTTAACTAGAGCATTACGAATACCCAACCAACTTTCGGGTATTCCGTTTGAGTTAATAGTTCGCGCAGCATTACCAGTAATTTTGTTCAAAATACCATTTATTAAGCATAAGTTGGTTAATTCTGCGCCCGCTTCCCTACTCATATATTTAGTCACTATCTGGTCACATATCCGAATAAATCTTGTAAGGACATTCGGATTGCCGTCAAAGTCCGGCACAGGGCGTAAAGCCTTATAAATCGTGTCTGGATCCATTTTCGTATAGCTAGATTTATCACAAAATAATCTATCTAAATTTAAATTGTCCTCTGATTCTAGAGAGCTTACACTTCTATTTAAATCTAGTTCCTTATTCCTACTAATCTGTCTTAAGGAGACAGATTTGTCCGTGTTTCTCCCGGGATAAAAAATCTTGAAGGGAAGGATTTCCAAGGAAGCAACACAATAGGTACAATAATTTCAATGTACTTACAACATTATCCTGTTCGGTTCCACTGAAGTTCAAGTGTGGTCCCCGGCCGCGCGCCTTCCAAAGTTCGGATCTTAGATGAGGTACTTGATAGTACGAGCAGCCACCATGCGGGATCTCTGGATAACGATTCTGGTTTGTCCTTTTTCTCGCGCGTGCACTGCTTCTAAGATCCTACCGACTGCGCCAATTATGGAGATCGCTGCCGGAGGATTTAAAAAAAACCGAAAAGATTTCTAATAAATTTAATTAATATAAAAGTTACAATTAGTTTATAATATAATACTAGTCTATGTTCGGACGAAGTGGGTACCGAAGTGAAGCCGCTGAATAGGTAGCTTAGGCTTGAAGGCTTCCGCGGGGCGAAGTGCTGCTGTATCAGCAATCTGCGCAGTCACGTACGCCAAAGGCTTCCACGAGGCAAAGGTGCTGCATCAGCAATCCACGCAAGTCACGTACGCCATCGCTCTATTGAGGTCACAGCGACCGTTTACGTGGAAAGTGCATTCTAGGCAAATTTAGTGTAGGTAGATTGCCTAACACACGACTTCCGAAAAAACCAACAAATTTACAAAGTGAAAAAAAAACAAAGTAAATTGACAGAATTCATTTCTGTTTTTGAGTTTTTTCTAAATTATCCGAATTGGAATAATTGTGAACTATTTTGTTGTAACGACGGTTTACTTCAGGAAATGACAAAAGACTTAAAAATATCAAAGAAAATGTAAATAAGAACGCATAAAATATGTAAATGCTTTAAAATATGGAGCAAAATATTTTAAGGAGCGCGTGATTTCGAACCCCCACCTCTGGGTTGGAAGGCTAACATTCTCCGACTTCACCACAGCGCTTCATGGCTAGATGATTGAAATTATAATACTGTTTTAATGTCTTATATTTATTACATTCAAATTAACATAACTTGGAACACCTATCCCGCAGGAGCCCTATATTTTTTGGGGATAAAAAGAATTCGTGATTTTAATACATTATATGAACTTTGACTGTGCCAAGTTACATCAAACTACGTCCAGTAGTTTCAGCGTAATAGGTGTTCTTTCAAAATAACTTTCAACCCCTATCCTGCGGGAACTTATGATTTTACCGGGATAAAAAGTATTCTAAATGTTAATCCATAACATAAACTATGAGCGTGCCAAGTTGCATCAACATACGTCTGGTAGTTTCAGCGTGATGCGTGTTCAAAGAGACAGATAGACAGACAGACAGACAGACAGACAAAAAAAAACCTTTTTGCACTCCATATCGATTTTGAAGTTTATCTCAAATATAATTTTCAAAAAATATTTAATGTACATATTTAGCCCAGTTACAGTTTTATTATAGTACAGATAGATTGATAGGCAAAATAATAGCACTTTTACAAGTCAAAATTAACATATCATGTACAAAGAGAAATACGAGTACATAAAATATTATAAAAAGATCAAATCAATAAAATTTAGGTAAACTAGTTTCAAGATGTTTGGAGGAAATTTCCCTTTCATGTGCCAACAGAGTTAAATTTCACACTGGAAAAGGAAATACCATTCTGAATTACCGGTGCTTCGTAAGTACGGAAAACTCTAAGGGGATTTCATATTTTTTTTCATATTTGTTAATGTTTTATATTTTTTCATATGTCATTAATTATCATAAAACAAACAAACAGATACAAAAGATAAAAGGGTCAATGAGATGTCCCACAATCATTAAACAATCAAAATTGGAAAAATGAAGTAAAAATTGTAACTAAGTATATTGTATAGAACAACAAGACATCATGTCATGATCTCATGGCACGTTGTAGTCATGATAAATCTCACAAAGTACTTTGAACATTTCATTCACTTAACGTAAACATCGAAGTTTACTTTCTGTAGCTGAGAGGTAATGAGTAATAAGCACCAAATCTAAAATTATGCACAATGAGCATTTTAAAGTTCGAACCCAAATATGCTAAATACTTGTTAAATTTATTAGGATAGTGTGATTTTATTAAACTTTAATAAAATAATAATTAATTTAATTAATAAATTAATTTATTAATTTTAGTTAATAATTTTAATTATTTAGATTTAAATCCAATCCTCGATTGGACTAAAAATGGCGAATAAAACTTAACCAATCAAAATCCACACAATATGTAGATTTTACAAACAAGAAAACGAATTATATTATTATTATTTATAAACGATCAAGTAATACCACACGAAAAGACGGCCAAGTATCTTGGTATGACATTAGACGCAAAGCTTCGCTGGAAGGCCCATGTCAAAAAGAAACGCGATGAAATGGAGCTTCGCTACACAAAAATGTATTGGCTTCTGGGAAAACATTCTTCGTTGTCAGTTTGCAATAAATTACTTTTATACAAGCAAGTCCTCATGCCAATATGGACTTACGGTATCCAGCTATGGGGCTGTACCAAATCCACTAATATACAGATCATTCAACGTTTCCAAAATAAAGTACTCAGAGGCATCGTTAATGCACCGTGGTACATCAGAAGTAACGACCTCCATCGAGACCTGAAGGTGGATCTCGTTACTAAGGTAATTAAAAAAAGTTGCCGAAGCTCACGAACGAAGACTTCATTATCATATGAACGTCGAGGCTATCCAGCTCCTCGACAACACGGGCATCGTGAGAAGACTCAAACGGACAAAACCGTTTGAGTTAGTTTAGTGATATGATAGTGTCAATGTAGTATCAATTAGTGCAAATCAAATAAACACATGAACAAAGTGACTTCTCCTTAAATAGTGACATTAAGAAAAGTGTTATTGGACACATTCTTAGTTTATACTCTACTTAGCAGCTTAGGTTAATGTAAAATTACTTATTAGTCTTAAGGCTAGATTGTAGTTTTACTGATGCACCACAATCCCGTAGTAAGGTATTACATTAAAAAAAAAAACAGAAAAAAGATTTAAATTTGCTAATTGAATACTGGACTTATTACCTTTTACTACGACCAACAGGCTAAGCAAGTATTACGGCCAGGGTATGACAATACAATAATAATTCACATAGTACCCTTATGTGAATGCCTAGTAACCATATGATAGGTATCCTGAAGTTTTTGAATGTTTTGTAAGTAATTGTGTTTCGGAAGCTAATTTGGATGAGGAAAAAAACCTTCAATTTGAATTGTTTAATAAGTATTACTCTATTTGATCCGTACAAAAGATACGATTCACCAAATCCCAAGACCTAAGTAACAGATTTGTAAGTTATTTTAATAATTTTTAGGAAAAATACATGAATATATTTAATTTGCTTTATTGTAGGTACTTTTGCAAGATTAGATACTTCATAAAAACTAAAATATATTATTATTTATGGGGGTACGGACGAATGTTGATAAAATACTCAATAATAAAAAATGCCGTGATGAGAAAGTAATATATTTTTAAATAACCTCTCATCATTAATCTAGTTACACTTTTTATAATTTCATTCTTCCCCGGTTCTATTGCTGTGACTGCTGGCTATATTTACCCGACTGCAGAGGAGGGTTATTTGTAATTTTCATTTGGTTCTTTAAAATATTTAGTACGTGTATTTATTTAAAATTATTGTTACTTGGTAATTGGCTACCTATAAAACAATATTTTTATATAAATTCAGTTTCAAATATATCAAAAATAGTAGTTTATTTATTTATTTATTCGATCACCAACACGGTGCACACCAACACATTCACAATATTATAAAATTATTAATAAAAATAAAATCAAATGTCACAGTAATTATAAGTGAGGACAACATGCAAATACACAACAAAATAAATTGAAATTGATAGTTGTATTACAACAAACAATAACGGTCACTTAGCGCTAGGGGGACGAAATCTGGTAGGTAGGGGTCCCCTTAAGACCTTAGTTGTTTCTTAGTTGTTGGTGAAAACGAATCAATCTACAGGTGTCCCTTAAAATGTATCTACCTAAAATTTAGGGATTGTTGGTGAAAATGGGCAATTATAATGTTCTTGATAAACGAAGTTACCTATCTATGTCCGATTGTTTGTTGTATTTTACAGTATTTTCTCATATCTTCTTTAAAATTGGTGAAAAAGGTATATCACAAAAATATATCCTGATCTAAAAAGTGGAAGTACTGAAAAGAAAATATTTACACACATTCCATCCAGACATTGAAGGAGGAATACTTTTATATTTATACAGAAGGATGTCGTAAGAAAGGTTTTAATACGGCTGGTTGGTCTAGTGGCTATTAACCCTAGGAACGAAATCAAACGGTCGTGGTTTCGAATCCTGCAAGGGGCAAACATTTGTGTGATGAGCAGAAATGTTTGTTTCCGAGTCATGGATGTTGATATTCGTATTTATGTATGTTTATCCGTTATCTAGTGCCCATATTATAGGGTATCCTATTTTGGGGCTAGGTAATTGGTGTGGAATTGTCCCGAATATATTTATATCTATTTTTTTTTTTTACAATAAGCAATCGAAAATAATATTTTAAAGTTATTTTGGATGCGTTTTTCTTTCACTAGTTAAAATAAAATAAAATTATTATAACTTCTAGGTAAATTAATAAAATATAACAAATATTTCAAATGCATACTGCTTTGGATATGACGCGTTAACACATAACCACCTTCCACAAAACGCACGAAAAGTGGCGGGATAAACAATAATCATTCCAGATTGAGTGGCACTGCTGTGGAATATGAATAGCGCGCTTGGACATATTACCTACCGGTGTATTGAGTTCTGTCACAGCTTCACAAGTAAACTATTGTATAAGTAACAAGTATACTATGTAGTATGGATTATTATTACGATTTACCTCTGAACCTTCGTTTGACTTATTAACTGTTTTATTTTTATTATATTCAAAAGTATTGCCAAAAAGACTTATTTATTTTTATCATGTGATAGAGTACAGATTTTTAAAGCAAAAACTGCAATAAAAGTAATATAAAAAAAACGGACTTATTATCCTTTTCCTCTCAGGTACAGTTATTATTATTCACATGGAGCTTTGAGACACATCAGGACATGCATTTCTGTCATTATTATAATCATTTACATTGTAATACCCCCTTACTTATAAAAAGTTATGCAATGTTATGTTAAACTTTTTATAAGTAAGGGGGATAATATACAAGAAACTATTTACAAGCCTTTATCTGAATTATATTTAGATTTATGACCTTTTTATGTGTTACTTGTATATTGTTTTGAAATAAACTTATTATTATTCACTTTATTTATCTTTTTATCTTAAATTTAAATTTTTTACAATATTTCTTTAAATAAAAGCAGATAAAAATATTATAAAAAATCTAAACCTAGGGTACCAACGGTAGAGGAGGCCCAAACTACCGGTGGCTAGGGCTGCAGAGTGAGGAACCTCCTGACTATACGCGCCGTGTCAAGGAGTACTGCCTTCTGCATCTGACCCTTAATCCAACCATCTAGCGAGAGCCTCTTAAGATGTTGGTCGAGGCTCTTCGCTATAAGGCCGTTCGCCGAAACAACTATCGGGACAATGATCGTCGAGTCAACATTCCACATGGCGGTCACCTCATGAGCCAAGTCAAGGTACTTGCTGAGCTTGTCCTTTTCGGCCTTCACGAGGTTCTCATCGTGTGGAATGGTGATGTCGACGAGCACTGCCCGGCGTTGGGACCGGTCTACCAGCACAATGTCAGGATTATTGGCAACAATAGTCCTGTCCGTGATGATAGAGCGGTCCCAATAGAGCAATGCACGACCATTTTCGAGAACTGGCGCCGGTACGTACTTATAGTACGGCACCTCAGACTCGACAAGGTCATACCGAAGGGCAATTTGCTGATGGATGATCGTGGCTACTTGGTTGTGTCTGTGCAAGTACTCTCCGTTAGCAAGATGAGAACAGCCGGAAATTATATGCCTGAGGGACTCCCCGGGACGGCGGCATGCCCGACAAATGTCGACCGTACCGTCCTTCATAATATATTTCTGGTAGTTATTCGTCTTGATAACTTCGTCCGCAATTGCACAGACAAAACCCTCAGTTTCCCCAAAGAGGTCACCAAAGCGTAGCCAGTTCACCGACGCGAGCAAGTTCACATCAGGCCCTGTTAAGGCCCGATAGAACCGCCCGTGCAGCTCCTTGCCCTTCCATACGTCCTTGCGGTCATCGGTACTCAACACCGATGGTTTGCGCCAATTCTCGTTTGCCAAGGAGAGCGGTGTGAGAGTCTTATCAACTTCCACCACATCACGATGCAACCCACACTCGGTGTTTAGGAAGTACTCCCTGAGACTGCACACTTCACGGTTGTGGAGGTTCTTGGCATTTAAAAAGCCACGACCCCCCCACTTCCGTGGTATGTACAATCTCATAACAGACGAGCGCGGGTGTAACATACGATGTGACGTAAGCAGTTGACGGACTCTCTTATCCAAGGCGTCAAGCTCAGTTTGAGTCCACTTTAGTATGCCAAAAGAGTATATGAGCAAGGGCATCACCCAACCGTTGAAGGCACGCGCCTTATTGCCACCTGACAAAAGACTGTTAAGTACTTTGGTCAGGCGGCAGAAGAAGCGCTCCTTCACCGACTGCTTAATCTCCCTGTCCATGATACCCAACGATTGTGACATACCAAGGTATTTGTAGGTCTCGGTCTCAGAGAGAGATTTGAGTGTCATTGTCTCAGAAAGCTGCAAATTCATAGAATTTACAACTTTCCCCCGCTGCACATGCATGACCGCACATTTGTCCACACCGAACTCCATGTTGATGGCTTTACTGAAAACTTCTGTGATTTTCAGTAACTCCATCAAGTCTGGATGTTTCAGTGCAAACAACTTGAGGTCATCCATGTACAGCAGATGAGAAATGATCTCGCCCTCTCTCCGTAGCCGATAGCCTAACCCTGAATCCTTCAACAAAGTGCTGAGAGGATTCAGTGCTAGGCAAAACCACAAAGGACTCAAACTGTCACCCTGAAATATGCCTCGCTCTATCCTTATAAAGTCCTGCGAACCATGAAGGCTGTCTCCGCCACCTGGTTGACGAAGAACTGTGGTCCACTGCCTCATACACGCACCTAAGAAAAATCTCAGAGCTGCATCGATTTTATACAACTCTAAGATCCTCTCTAGCCATGAATGAGGCACTGAATCATAGGCCTTCTTGTAGTCAATCCAGGCAGTAGAAAGGATCCCTCTGTTCCGCCGGACTTGTTGGCAAATGGTAGTGTCTATGAGGAGGAGCTCTTTAGTACCACGGGACCCAACCCTACATCCATTCTGAACGAGGGCCAAAATATTGTTCGTAACAATATGCGAATACATTTTTGTTCTCAGAATGGATGTAAGGAGCTTGTACATAGTGGGCAAGCATGTAATGGGTCTATAATTTTTAGCTTCCGTGGTACTACCGGACTTATGGAGCAAGGAGGTGAAGCCAGTTGTCATGAAACTGGGAAGAGAACCAAGCTCAAGGGCTTCCTGAAATTCTATTGCCAAACATGGATGTGAGCATCGAATCCACTTTATCCAGAAGTTGTGCAATCCATCCGGTCCAGGACTTTTCAAGTTCGGAGCCGTACGAATTGCACAACTAACGTCTATGGGGCTGATAGACACAGATCCCATGGTTTCGATTGACTCACATGCATGTTCGACAACAATCATCCAGTCACCCTCCGTATGTTCAACGGGCACCGACCAAATACCACGCCAGAAGTTAATCATGGCAGTAGCATCCGGCAGCTGCCCATCATCCACACGTTGGTCAGTTCCCTCCCAGTTTCGATACACCTTCCTTTGATCACTTTGGAAAAGGCGATTCTGGTAATATCTATCCACACGCTCTCTGTAGCGACGAATACGGTTTGCCCACGCATAGACTTTCTGCTTCAAGAAGTCTATACGTTCCGTGACACAAGCCATATAATGCTGAGGCCTGATACCAGTCCCAGCAAAGGCTTGGTTCACGAAACGCATGACACGGGGACGATTGTTACCCCGGCTGAAACAGACCAGCTTTGCAATGAGAGTCCTAGACGTATTAATACGCCGCTCGATCCGTACTTGCCATGCAGGGACAAATCCGGCAGTTCGCGGTGCCCGGTCAGCGTCCGGAAACTTGACTCAAGCCACGCGACATGCCGCAATAGCCCCGCAATACAGGATCGAGTGGGTATCAATTAAGTCTTCACTAGTCCGTAAGTACGGAGCCAGCAAAGCGTCCAGAGCTCCCATTAACGCTAGATTACGTCTATGGGTGGGCATACGTGGTAGTCGTGGCCTAGAGTTGGGTGTGGACCGATACTGTAAAATCGCGTCCTCCAAAGCACTCCTCAATTGCTCAATGGCTTGGGTACTTACGCTCATATTCACACAATCATCCTCGTCGACCTCGGGATCTGCCCGTGTCGCCGTCGATTCTGGGGTCATAAATGTCCCCTGGACCGACAACGTGTCGGACAGGTTCCGCGTCGAGGCTGAAGTCGTGTGAATAGGCAACGCCTCCAAGCGCAGCCGATCTAGCACGGACTGGTCCAACAATTTGCACCGATGGATAGCCCGCACTTGATCCGAAAGTCGCTGGGCGGATACGACGACAGTCGGTTCCAAGGCCCGAAACAGAGACAGCATCCGGTCACGGTACGCTGTAAGGCTGGATCCTCCCTCTGTAGCCCTATAGTATGCGCGCATAACACTCTCATTTAACGGATGAGTCCATTTGCGCCGCACTGCGGCACCAGTAGCGGGGGCCGGGCGTGGAGCATGCTGCCCCACAGGCCCCAAGCGTGCTGGCACCGGTGGTCGCCCACGGCGCGCAGGTCTTGGCGGCGACGGTGGCGACGTTGGCCCACCCTCATCGCTCGACGCGCTGGTGTCAGGAGGAGTAACGTACTCATCTCCCGAAGACGAGCATTCGCTATTTATTGATTTTCTTCATTGAAATTTGTTGTCAGATAGTGACAACTGTCTTATTTTGTATTTTGCATCATTTTCTAATAAATAAGATTTTAGTACACCAGTTTATCTTGAAACATGTTTTAAAAAGTATATAGCTGCAATGGAATTTAATGATATTGTAAAAATAAGTAAAATATGTATATAATGGAGATCACAAAGAAATAGGACGAGTTGACGGTGCAGTTTTTTTTTTATTATTATTATTATTAATATGCTTTTTATGAGATTTACTTTAACAAAACTTTTTTTAATCTATGCATTGATAATTGATTAATGCCGTCAGGTGACTTATTAAAAAAGCGAATACTGTTCCCGTTATATGAACCACTAACTGTCTTTAACCGAAATCCAGATTATTTTAATTTCTAGTATTAAAATTGTGGGATGTATGGGTGCTATTGAAAGGGACCGTTTGCCCGGCTAAGGAAACGGACCTCCTTCTCAGGTAAAGGCGAGGAATTAAAACAGATGGTAAATTCAATAACAATGGGCTTTATTACAAAAATATATAAAACCACACATGAGTTATCAAAGTTTTGGTACTCTCCCCTTTACTGAGGAATTCAAAAAGAAGTATTTTACACTTAATTTAGTTTGTTCTGCATCAAAATAATTCTAAACAGCAAGATCTTATAATAGGAAATGCTACTTAACTTAATACTCAAAACCCAAAATTCTCGAATATGATTACAATTTCCTCAAACATATAAATTATAGTACATAACTTCAGCCTGTACGATATGAATTTACAATAGAATAGGCTAGTAAAAACTTAGAGAGTCTGTGCTCAGCAGTTCATCATGTATTTGTCACAACGCAACGGAATAGTCTTGTCTTTGCCTTAGAATGTTCTAAATTAAAAGAGAACTTGTGCAAACAGAGTGTGTGTGTATGTAAGATTGTGTTTCCCAGAGGGATATTAGACTCTAAAACAGAAAGTATCTTTCAACAGTATATTAACACGTAAGAAGGCGAAGGCTTCCCTCACTACCGTAGCTCGCTGACTCAAAATGATTTGGAGTGGACCAACCTGGAAGCTTCCTGGGACGCCGTACCGTCGTCTCGCGTGCCGCCGCGGAACGCCTCCTTACTCCACTCGTTCAGCTCCTACTGATTTCCACGAACGGTGCCTTCCGCTGCTCTCGAACAGTTTCAGTGTCTCCCACGATCGGTGCCTGGTGTCTTCTACTGGACAGGTGGTGCGTTGGAGACCTTCTGGAGTCCCTCGTAGACCGGCTTCTTCCACGAATGGTGGTGAGCCCCGGGTGATCGCGCACAGCAGCTCGCAGTGGTGACGGCAACAGCCGTCCGTAGATGCACGATTTTAACCTGAAACCCACGTTCCTCTGTGTTCAAATGTGTTTCGAGATGCCCGCCTTAGATAGACGCGGTGCAAAATCAAAACAGATATTTCGTTTGTACAATACTGAAATCACGGGAAATCACACTAACCTGGCTTTTGCACTCGTATACTTATTTCGCCTGTTACAGAGCAGCTTCGTTCTGGATTGCGTGTCTCGGTCGTTTTGTCCACACAAAAGACTGCGTGTTCTTTTGCTGCCTGCGCCGATTTCAATCACGTGCAAACTAAACTCACGTCCAAGTTTAAAAATGAAATCCACAGGCTTCTCTCTTGTATATATACGAACTTTGGTTTTCATTTCGAGTAGCATTCTACTCCGAAATCGAACTTCCGCTTATCCAGAAAACTCTAGAAACTACTCTGCCACTTGCACCGTAAAACAGACCTTGTCGGCCTAGCTACACAGGTCACTGTCCTCCAGCCAGCTCTGGTACATTCCAATTAGGTTCCGTTGTTTACTTCAAAAAAGTTCATACAAAAAAAAGTATCTCTCTGGAACTTTGATGTGATTTAGACATTACGTCAAAACATTCCATGGTGTGACCATCGCAAGCGATTTGTAGATGTAAATTATTTTCGACATATTAATCGCTGCCCTCTGAATTTACGATTTGTTAGCAAACTTAAAGATGCGACCTATTCCGGATTTTTAAACAACCCGCTCCTAGTCCAAAGCTATCCAGAGCCCGAAATATTCCTGGAACGCCAATTAATAATAGCAACACTCAGAAGCCTCGCTACCTCCCGTCAAAGGCCCCCGCTTCGTTTACACCTTCCTTCTAGTTCACGCCTCTTGTCGTTAGCTGTCGCTGCGTGGATTAACCATTTTATCTATTTTGAGACATGAGATGAAAATTTTTCCCTTCCACTCGCAGAGGCAAATTCAACCATTATTTATTGATTCTTTGATAGTCGAAATCATCAATCTATTTTCAACAAAGAAATGCTTTCATTATTCCTTCAACGAAGAAAGTGGCGCGCGCGTGGTGGAGTTCGGCGTTTTTTCCAAACTTGGCGTCTGGCTTTCAGTTACGGAGAAAACACATCTTGATCTAATAGAGAAGACGCTGCTCCTCGCCAGATGGCGTTGTACCCAATACATTCTATTTAATCGGGATCTATAACAAAAATCTAACTTGGAGTCATGATTTAACATGTTACACTATTACCATCATAATGTTCCAAGTCAACCTCACCTGCCTGTGGTGCATCCTGCCGAACAGCAAACGAGGCTCTGACGCCCGACGGATGCCAGTATAACCATCGGGATAATGGCGTTGTTAAATTCCACAGGCCGGTGACGGGCAACAGCGTCACCGGTGCAAGAAACTATGCCCTGCGGTCACCAACCCGCATGCCCAGCGTGGCGACTTTGGGAAAGACCTCCACAAATGACAAATAACAAACGGCCCCTAGTTCCCTGCAGCCCTGCTATTCTTGGCCAAGGTGGCGGTCATGGTGACAGCAGGTTGGGGGGTGCGAAGAATCCCCGGGCTACGGTAGGCCAACACAAACAAAAACTGACTTTGGCAACTTACAACGGACGAACGCTCAGGCTAGACGACCGTATGGCACAGCTCAAAACGGAACTGGTAAGGATAAGGTGGCACATTCTGGGGTTATGCAAAGTCCGAAAAAAGGGCAAGGACGCCATAACTCTAGAATCGGGCCACCTTTTATACTACCGGGAGGGTGACCAGCAATCCCAAGGTGGCGTGGGGTTCCTCGACCATAAAGTCCTCGCTGACAACGTTGTAGAGATCTCTAGTATGTCAACCAGGGTAGCGTATCTCATAATTAGGCTGATTGAGTGGTATAGCCTTAAAGTCGTGCAGGTATACGCACCGATAACAGCACACTCGAATGACGCAATAGTCACCATGACCGCCACCTTCACAAGACCACGAAGACGCACTACAACGTTGTAATGGGGGATTTTAACGCTAAAGTGGGAGAACACCAGCGAATCGAGGGTTGGTTCACAAGGTTATGGAAGCAGAAACCACAGCGGGCAAATGCTCGTCAACTTTTTAGAGAAAGAGGGGCTTTTCTTAATGAATTAATTCTATAAGAAGCAGCCCCAAAGGAAGTGGACGTTGCAGAGCCCCGATGGTGACATAAAATGAGATTGACTTTATCATGACGGTTAGAAGGCACATATTTAGATATGTCTCCGTGGTCAATAGGTTTAATACCGGTAGTGACCACCGACCACTACGCAGCTCTCTGTGTATCAACTTTAAGCTGAAAAGAAAAGATCCCGTCTGATGAAGTCTACGCTCCGACCAAACCAGCTCTAAACCGTCTTGGGATCACAACAGTTCCAACTTCATAATAAAAACATCATGTGACAATACCATCACCTCATAGCCGGAGATTCTCGCTGAGATAGAGGACTTCTATTGCCGACTGTACGACTCTAATGCTCTACGGCCCGAACCCAGCAATGATGATTCCCGAGCTATATTGACCCACCACTACACCGACGACCTGCCGGAAATCAGCCTAGACGAGATCGAGATAGCCCTCAAGCAGCTTAAAAGTGGAAAACCCCAAGGGAAGGTGGAGTTACTTCAGAACTTTTGAAAGCGGCAGGAAGACCTGTATTTCGAGAGTTCCAGAAGTTGTTTAACTCTCCTTTCGATGGGAGAACTCCAAAGGCGTGGAACAGAAGCATGGTAGGATTGTTTTTCAAAAAAGGAGTTAAAACGCTCCATTAAAAACTACAGGACCATCGCGCTTCTGAGCCACGTGTATAAACTGTTTTCGAGGGTAGTCTCGAATCGTCTGGTGAGAAGACTTGATGAATTTTAGCCTCCAGGACAAGCTGGATTTTGAGGGGGTTACGGGACCATGGACCACATCCACACGGTGCGGCAGGTTATACAGAAGACTGAAGAGTATAACCAGCCCGTGTCTTGGTTTTATGGACTATGAGAAAGCCTTTGACTCTGTCGAAACCTGGGCTTTTCTCGAATCCCTGCAGCGATGCCAAGTGGACTGGCGATGCATCGAGGTGATAAGGTGATTGTATGATGCCGCGGGTATGTCCGTTCTTGTCCAGAATCGGCAGACTAAACCTATCCAGCTGCTGGGGAGTGAGATAGGGGAATGTCATATCCCCGAAACTGTTCACTAATGCCCTGGAAGATATGTTTAAGACTCTGCACTGGACAGAAAAGTGCATTAACATAAATGGCGATTACATCTCACACCTCCGTTTCGCTGATGATATTGTCCTTATGGCGGAGTCGCTGCAGGATCTCGAGCAAATGCTGACCAACCTAGCTCACGCCTCTATCATCTCGTATCGGTCTTGGGATGAACATGGATCAAACCAAGGTTATGTTTAACGACTTTATTACCCCGCAACCGATCGTCGTTAGCGGTGTTTCCCATGAAGTTGCTCAGAAATATGTTTACCTCGGGTAGACTATGCAATTGGGTAGAAACAACTTCAAAAAGGAAGCCAATAAGAGGATTCAGCTGGGATGGGCAGTATTTGGTAAAATACGTCGTCTTTTCGTAGTCCATACCACAGTGCCTAAAGACGAAAGTCTTCAACGCGTGTGTTCTGCCAGTTATGACCTATGGAGCCGAAACGTGGACACTCACGGTGGGACTGGTCTACAAATTTAAAGTCGCTCAGCGAGCTATGGAGAAAACTACGCTCGGAGTTTCTTTAATAGACATAATCCGAAATGAGGAGATCCGTAGGAGAACTAAGGTAACCGACATAGCTCAAAGAATTAACAAGCTGAAGTGGTAATGAGCCGGTCACATAACTCGAAGAACTGACAACCGTTGGGGTAAACGAGTTTTAGAGTGGAGACCGCGTTTAGACAAACGTAGTGTAGGGCGCTCGCCGGCCAGGTGAAGTGATTACTTGCGAAAGGCTGAATGACTAAGACTGGATGAGGAGATCCAAAGATCGAGCTCAGTGGCGTTCACAAGGAGAGGCCTACGTCCAACAGTGGACGAATACGGGCTGATGATGGTGATGATGATGATTAAAATTGTAAATATCCCCATTTTTAAAAAAAGGTACGGATATTCTTCTGAATATACATTAAATTTCCATATATGTTGGAATGCCGAGCTGATGATTGCGTCTCTTCGCTTTATGGGTTACAATACGCTGAATACGACAAAGAGATACGTGGATTTGCGAGCGTGCGCACAACGTGGCGACCGAGTCAATACTGAAACACGTTTCCCGCGCACAAGCGCTTATAAGCACTCCCGACACCGCAACGTCACCGCCATTCGTCACTGTTCGGACGACTGGCGCCGCTTGCAAGCCCACTCGGACGGTAGTCCCTCTATGCGTCGTAAATAGTCAATTGAGCGTAAATTGAGCATTTAATAATGTAAAAAACGATTCATTCAATAAATAGCATTAATAAAACAATTTGTACGAACGTGCCGTCACGGCCGTTCTGCGCCCACACACGACCTCGTGTGTTTAACCATCAATAAACAATAATAATAAACACTTTTCACGCTCGGCCATACTGATGGCACCAGTAGTCTATATGAAAGTTGAAGTAACTTGTCGAGAATCTACATTAGACGCTTGGTTAAGTAGTAATTCACTACTGATGAAAGTCAATTATATCTTGGAGCCATAAAATATTGCTTTCAATTCCATTTTTTTGGCAAATGACTAAAGGGGCCGAATGAAGGCTGTCAAAGATGATGATGAAATTTGTCATACAGTCGTATGTCACATAGCCGTATGTCACACAGTCGTTAGTCACACAGATAGGTTGTCACACATTCAGATTGTCACACAGATAGGTAGTCACACAGACAGGTTGTCACACAGACATGTTGTCATAAGACACACGTACATTTACCTCACAAATGATTGTGTTCACGATTATTTTACCACGATGATTGACTGAAAATAGTATAGACAACGTATAGACTAACTTTCTTACTAACGCCGTCATCGGCGCATCCGCATGTAGATGGATGAGTCATGTAAATAAGTTTGAATTATCATGAATTTCTCATGAAAACACTACTCGCAATGGTTTCTTCCAATCTTATCTTCAATCAATCACTCAATCGTTCTTTTTCATCCTTCTAATGTGTGTGAAATAGCGTACCAACAACTTCTTATATCAGCCGATGCGATGGATTGCAGCGCCGATGGATAACCGATGGATTATTGTGTCTTGCTTGGTGTGGTTGTTCTTGTTGTTGTTGTTCTTGTTGTTTTTTCTTGTTTGTCGTATTTTTACTCACTAGATTCCCGATAGAGCACTTACTCGAACTTTCAAAAACCATTATCACTTACACTTGCTCATCATCATTGTCATTTACGATAACCTCTGACTCGAACATGAACTGCTGGCAAACGTTTGAATATATTTTGACATCACGCCGAAACTACTGAATTAATTTAAATTAAACTTGGTATGATTTGAGTTCATACTACGAGGTAGGACATAGGATACTTTGAATCCCGAAAAATTAAAGGGTTCCCGCAAGATAGAAAAAAAATAAAAAAATATTGAAATTTATTTAAAAGAACACGTATCACGCTGAAACTACTGGAAGGATTTTGTTGCAACTTGGCACAGTCATAGTTTACAAAATTGAGGACAAAAAAACCCGAAAAAATTAAGAGTTCCTGCTGAATAATGTCCCAAATTCTGTAAATAGAAGATATTTTGTTTTTTGGAGGCTGTTCTACATTCAATACTAAATCCAAAACTGTATTTTTTAATTTTTGTCTGTCTGTCTGTCTGTCCGTCTGTGTATCTGCACCTTGGCAGCGCATCACGCTGAAAATACTCACATAATTCAAATAAAATTTGGTATGATTTGAGTTCATACTTCAAGGTAGGGCATTGGATACTTTTCATCCCGAAAAATTAAAGAGTTCCTGCAGGATAGGGATGAAAAATTATTAATTTAAATTAACTACTTAAATTATTTCAAAAAACACGTAGTACGCTGAAAATATTGGACGGATGTTGATGCAACTTGGCACAGACATAGCTTATAAGATATGTGAAAATTATGGATACTTTTTATCCCGTAAAAAAGGGCTACTGCAGGATATGGGTCCAAAGTTATATTAATATTTAAGCAACAAATAATATTTTTTGGATGGTTCTCTATTTCGATACCTACTGAAGCCAAAGGAGAAACAACAACACCAAGGTCTCGGAGAACGTGTAGGGACGAACAGTTTTATATTTGTTGTCTCTAAGATCCTGTCTTAATTCAAGCAGAGACCAATAAAATTGACGTACGTCTATTAAATTAACCTCTCGGCGTGTGTGATGGCGGCGGTCTGCCGGTTGCGTCTCAGCTCCCTTAGTAACTCCTAATTAAACTGCACTGCAGCGAACAGGTCGGGGTGCGGCAAATAAAATGACGCTGCGAATATATTGAACGTATTGATGAATTTCAAAAGCTATTTAATTAATATTTAATATATGATTAGTAGGTAAGGTAATATACGTGTAGATAGTGTTTTATAGATATTAAAATTAGTTGTAACGATTTTAAGTTTGTATTTTTTTATATAAATAATATGTAAATAATGTAAACATGTACGTATAACGTTACAATATGTATGTATGTAATGATAACACAAGAATGATAAAATTTGTTTCTCCATATATTTTTTTACTTTTAGCCTCCAGGAGAAGATAAATCTATCGCGATTGAACAACCTAGTACCGTAAAGTAAAATAGCGTCTTGTAGCAGTACAATGTTAGAAAAATTACAACGTTCGTCCAACTGGACATCCTGGAAATTCAACATTAAGATGATACTGATAGATCGCAATCTTTGGGACTGTGTTCATACTGGTAAAAAGCGTAAGCGAAAATCTGTTTGAACGTGAGTACATCTGTTCAGCATCGCATATGCAATGCCACTATGGAAACTAGAATACTTGCTATGCTATGTGAATTGTTGCTATGTTAATTCACTATGTTCAGCAGGAACGAACAGTTAATAGAATTATTTCTGAATCTGAAGATGAAGTTTCTGACTCGAATCTTTCTTCTGATTTGACGTACGTTTCAGATGCAGGAGACATTGATTCTGAAGATTCTAGAACAATTAGTGAATTTGAAGATGCTTTCAATATGATTGTGATTTCGAATGAAATTGATGGCAGTGAACCCAAGACGGTACAGGAAGCTCTTAGTGGACCAGAATCTTCACAATGGAAGACTGCTATGGGCGATGAGTATAAATCTTTTATTGGTAATAAATGTTAGACACTTGTTGAAAAGCCAAAGGAAAAAAAACCTGTCAAGTGCAAGTGGATATTTAAGAGAAAAAGAGGTTTAAATGATGAACTTTTGCAATACAAAGCAAAGTTAGTAGCAAAAGGATATACTCAAAAGTTTCGTATCGACCAACAAACATTTTCACCTGTTGTGAGATATTCAACGATTCCAATGCTGCTGGCTTTGGCTGCTTAATATGATATAGAAATAGATCATATGACAAAACTGCATTTTTAAATGGAAAGTTGAAACAGGAAGTTTATATCGAAATCCCTGAAGGATTTGAAGTTAAGCAAGGCAAAAACAGAGTGTATTGTTTACAAAAAGCTGTTTATGGATTAATACAAGTGCTCAAATCTTGGAACGAAAAAATCAACTCTGTTTTGACTGAGAAACTTAAATTCAATAGACTGACGTTAGAACCATACATCTATACACGGTCAAGAAGGGAAAAGATGGTATTCATAGCCATAGCATTTAGATGATATACTGCTTTTCACCAATTAAAATTTTGAAAAAAGGAAGATAAAATAAGAACTCATAAAAGAGTTTGTGATGAAGGATCTTAGTCCTGTTTGCCACATCTTAGGTATGTGAGTCGAGAAACATGGACACAATATTGTTTTAGATCAATCTTGTTACTTGAAAAAGGTACTCGAGCAGTTTAAAATGGCAGAATGTAAGCCAGCTCCTACACCCAGGGAAGTTGGACTAAAGCTAACTAAGAGTGAACAGAAGAATGAGAAACTAGAGTACAAGAATCTCATTGGATGATTAATGTATTTAGCTGTGTGTACTCGTCCTGATATTGCTCATGTTGTTGGAGTATTGTGTCAATTTAACGATTGTTATTCAGAGAAACACTGGAGGGCTGCAAAACGAGACTTGACATATTTGAAAGGCACTAAGGAGTACCAAATTACTTACGAGAAGACAGGAATAGATTTCACTGGGTATGCTTATGCAGATTTTTCTGGGTGCATTATTGACAGGAGGTCATATACCGGATATATTTTCAAGATTGGTAAGAACTTGGTTTCGTGGGAAAGTCGTAAACAACACACTGTTGCGTTATCCAGTACAGAAGATGAATACGTGGCTGTCTCAGACGCCGCGAAGGAAGCTTTGTTTATAAATAATTTCTTGGAAGAGTGCTTAGGTCAATTGAGTGTGTTTACTTTATACAACGATAATCAATCTGCAAAGAAAATAACAGAGAATACAATGTATTCTAGACGCACTGAGCACATTGATGTTAGACATAATTTTATACGAGAAATTGTAAACAGTGGTACACTTAAGATTAGGTATCGTCCTACGACTGAGATGTTAACCGATATAGTTACCAAGCCTAAGAAAAAAAAAGAATGAATGATAAATAATGAATAATGATATAATGTAAGAATGTGTTTAATAAGTTTGTTTTAGGCTTCATTTGTAAATAGTTACTACCTTCAGTTTATGGGGATGTGTTGGAATGTAAACTTGTTGCCATGTTACGGAAAAAATAACAAGATGTAAAGACAACAAAAATAAAAAACTAAGACGCAAATAATTTATTAATCTTTATCGCCAAGTTTGTATGTATAACCGTTTTTATGGGCAAATAATTATAAAACATTGAATAAACACATTTTGTATTAATATGAGCATCCCATATTTTTTATATTATCATTATTTACAAATATATCCGTCACCACCAAATTGAAGTGGTTTTAGCTTCTTTGGTGTATTATTTTAATTTTTACCCGACTATGGCGAATCAAAAAGGAGGGTTATGATTTAAACAGGTATGTATGTGGGTATGTACGTTTATCTGTTCCCTTATAATTTCTAAACTACTTAACATAATTTGACAAATGAGGTATCGTTGGAAGCGTCTTCATCGTCCGCTAGTTTTAGGCTATGTGACGTCACATTGAATTTAATATAGACTCCCAAATCCCAAAAAAAAAAAATGTTAGCTCCCATATTGTTACATTTTATTGTTGCGAAAAAATAAAACACTGCAAACCTATGCCCGGTTCAATCTATCTACAAACTTTATTTTCGCATCGACTTGTATTCTATCGAATAAACTGGAATGTACGTCCAAATACGCATTAATGAATTTGACGGATTGAAACCGATATGATCAATATTGCGTAATAGCAGTGCTGAGATACGACGTAGTAAATATGTCAAACGTCAAAATGACATCTTCGATCTTAGTACCGCCTTGATGGTTTCTTTGTTGTGTGTTGCAATTCCAAGCGTAAATTCTTGTTTTGTACCACCAAATTAAGCCGTTTTTTGGAAAATGGGTAGTACAAAATGATTTGAAATTATCTGATCTATTTTTAAGTCTGGTGTACACAGACCTGGCCCAGGCTCCATACATTTCTGAAACAACTCCTTTGTGTCAATTTACTATTAATATAAAGTAAAGATCTAGTAAATGGATATGAATAAAGTCATATAGTAATACCTAAAATATTTAATGTAATTCAAATATTCATGTTATTCAACTTGTTCTTAGGTGCGGTAAAGTAAAAATTCCAATTAGTTAATTGCAACACGTACCAAATAATGTTTTAAGATCATAAACAATGTACCTAGATTCAACATAGCATAAAATCATTATATATAATAAAACTAAGTTGATAAAATGTGCGTGCCGATAAAACTTAAAAAGGAGTCCCGGCACGATAAAGGGATATAGTGTGATAGCCCTTTATCCCCCCTCGAACAAGAAAGTTCCCGTTTTAACCTAAAGGGCGTGTTTTTAATTAAAGATATAAGGGCTTTTCCAACCCTTCAACTTGGAAATCCTAGAGCCTAGCTCTCTGAATATATAAGAGCCCGGTGTCGCCCGCCAGAGTTAGTTCGATTTGAACAGCGAAACAAGCGATTTCGAAACGAAAAGGAAAGAAGTTATCTGTGAGCCTTTATTTTGAAGTATCACGTGTGAGTATTTTTAAAAGTGTGTTTCATTAATTCTCGATTTTGAAGCGAAGAAGAAAAAAGTTGTCTGTGAGCCTTTATTGTGAAATATCAAATGTGAGTATTTTTAATAGTGTGTTTAATTAATTCTAATGGGTGTTTTTTTCTTTGACCGCTTGAAGGTTAAATAATTATTTCTTTGTCTCAACGTACCCCACGTTTACGTAACAATATATTTGTCTACAAAATGTTTATTTAATTTATATTTTACAGAATACAATACCTAGACGTAAAAGAGGAGGAGATCTTGCCAGTTCTGCAGTGAAACGGCGGAAACAAAAAGAATATCGAAGAAATGAAACGGAAGAAGAGCACGAAGCACCTTTACAAAAACAACGAACCAGAATCAGCACCCTGAGAAGCAGAAAAAGCGAAGAAAGAAAAGAAAATAAAAGTATTGAAGAATCGAGAATTTTAAAAGATAATCTAACAAAGGAAGCATTCCACTACGAACTGACGAAAAAATATTACAATCATAAATATGTTGCAATCGGAAAAATGAATAATATTTTAAAATTCAGTAAAGAAACACCAGGTCTCTGTTGCATGAATGGAAAAAATCGATTACCACCACTGGGAGCACCTCCGCAGGAATTTCTACATTACATGACCGGGGAAACACTAGAATCAAAACACTTTCTTCAAAATATAAGATCATACAACTCCTGCTTTCAAATGACTTCTTTCGGTGTTACTTCGACTACCACTAATAGAAATGAATTTGAATATGTATTTTCACTTCAAGGGAAAATTTATCACAAAATAGGATCGTTACTACTAATGCCTAACGAAGACTATAAATTTCTGTAAGTATATTTCATCGGAAATGAAGAACAAGAAATTGATCAACGATGCACAAATTTTAATGGATTGAGACGCGAAATAATCCAAGATAAACAGAGGATCTTACACAAATACAATCAACTGATTTACATATTCAAAACAACATTAGACTGTATGATTTCTGATGACTATAAAATTGTAGTTCGAGCCGATAAAAGACCACGTGGAGAACACGAACGTAGATTAAGATAGATGAAGTCGCCATCGCAATTGTGGACAGTAAAAATACAAGTCGTGACATAATTGTACAACGAAGAAGAAAAGGACTACAACGCATTGCAGAGACACACCGTTCATATGATGCTCTTTAATATCCGTTAATATTTCTGCACGAAGAGGACGGATATCATTTCAATATAAAACAAATTCATCCTAAACAGGCATAGAAACAAACAAAAAAGTCACTTCCAAGGAGTTCTATGCTTACCGCTTAATGATCAGATACAATGAAATATACAATCACATACTCAACACTCGCCGTTTATTCCAACAATTTCTGGTAGATATGTACGCAAAAATAGAAGCAGAACGGATGCTTTACATAAGATTGAATCAGAAGAAACTAAGCACAGAAGAATACATTCACCTACGAGACGCGATCATAAATGACGGCAATACTGACGATATTGGAACAATGGTAATCTTACCCTCATCATACATAGGAAGTCCAAGACATATTCACGAATATACTCAAGATGCCATGATCTACGTAAGAAAATATGGACGACCTGATCTCTTCATAACATTTACATGCAACTGATCATGGCCAGACATCAAAGAACAACTAAAATATGGACAAACCTCCATGGATCGACACGACATAAAAGCCCGAGTTTGTGTGAGTGAGAAAAACAAATAAGATTTATTGAAGTCATCATAAAATACCACATCTTTGGAACCGTTACATGCTGGATGTATACAATCGAGTGGCAAAAACGAGGATTACCTCACTCACACAATCTCATATGGCTACACGATAAAATTTACCACACGGATATCGACAAAATCATCCAAGCTGAATTTCCCAATCCACAAATAGATCCGGAACTATACAACATAGTAGTGAAAAACATGATTCACGGACCATGTGGACCATTAAACTTCAATGCGCCATGCATGAGTGATGGAAAATGTACAAAAAAATATCCAAAACCATACTTGGACGATACAAAAACTGAATATGACGGCTATCCCAAATATAGAAAACGATCACCGAAAAACGGTGGCTTCACAGCAAAAATACGAATACAAGGCAGAGACGAACTGGAAATAGATAATCAATGGGTAGTACCATATAACTCACTACATTCCAAAATTTTCCAAGCACACATAAACGTTGAATACTGCAATTCAGTAAAATCTATTAAATATTTATGTAAGTACGTAAACAAAGGTAGTGATATGGCAGTATTTCAAATAGTCCAAAATAGCGAACAAAATAACAGAAATTATGAGATCCTCATGTACCAAATGGGAAGATACATCAACAGTAACGAAGCAGCGTGGAGGATTTTTAGTTTTCCCATACACGAACGTGAACCAGCTGTGCAACATCTAGCAGTACATTTGGAGAATTCACAGAGAGTTTACTTCACAAAAGACACGTCTAGAAAAATTGCAAGTGAATCACCTCAGAACACAAAATTAACAGCTTTTTTCCAACTATGCCAAACGGATCTATTCGCAAAGACATTACTGTATGACGACGTCCCTATTTATTATACGTGGGACAAAACAAGGAAAATTTTTCAACGACGAAGACTAGGAATGCCAGAGAAGGTTCATCCAGAAATCATGAAAACTAACGCAATAGGTCGAGTATACACTATACATCCAAACAATGCCGAATGTTTCTATCTCCGGATGTTGTTACACGAAATACGGGGACCAACAAGTTTCACAGATCTCAGGACCATTGATGGCTACCTATGCCAGACGTACAGAGAAGCATGTCAACGCTTAGGATTGTGACGAGGTCCAAACCTCTTTCATAATAATACTCATTTGATCTCTTAATTCTTTCATAATCCATTTCCTTTCATTTTTGATAGTTGGTCATCATTATTCATTCTAAATACAAATAACCGGTGATTGATACATTGATTTTTGGAAAAACCGAATTAATACTATAGAATACATAAATAATTTTATTGAAAATATATATAAGACTTTTAAATATATATCAGAATACCTACAATACGGATACGAATTAAAACCACTTATGTAGATAAGTGGTTTTAATCCGTATCGTCAAAGTATAAAAGTCTGTGAGTTCCTGTGCTCCTAATTATTATTGTTCCTGTAATTCTGTGTCACTGCTGTTTGGGTCCTGGGCTAGTGGGAGCAACCCAAACCCTGGGACCGCCTCGTGACAGGATTATTGGAAAACGATAACCACTGGGAATTAACACTACAAGAAGACACACTCACAGCTTCAGCTGAACAAATTCGAGAGTTATTCGCCATAATTCTAACAACATGTAACCCATCAAACCCAAAACAGCTATGGGACTCTTTCAAAAGGAGTATGTGTTTAGCAATAAATAACCAGGCCTTAGTAGAACTGCCAGCACCACAAAGAAATGCTTTCAGTGTGCTAAACTACGAAATTTCAAAATAAAAAAGCTACAACGTCAATGAACTACTTGAATACCTTGCTCACAACAAACCAGTCCTCAATGACAATCAAAAAAAAGTTTACAACGTTATAATGAACTGGATAAATAACAACACTGGTGGAATTATTTACTTGGACGCACCAGGAGGCACCGGTAAAACGTTTCTAATAAATCTAATACTGGTGGAAATACGTGCTAAAAACACATCGTACTCGCACTAGCATCATCCGGCATTGCAGCCACACTTATGGAAGGAGAACGAACTGCCCATTCTGCCTTACAACTACCGTTGAATATAGCCAAACAACAATTCCCGGTATGTAAAATCTCAGGAAAATCTGGACGGGGTCAACTTCTAAAACAAGCTAAAATTATCTTTTGGGATGAATGCACCATGGCCCATAAAAAATCACTAGAAGCCATGGACAGAACATTACAAGAATTGCGAAAAAAGTCTGAAATAATGGGAGGAGCTCTATTCATACTTTCAGGAGATTTTCGACAATCACTTCCAGTTATTCCCAAGTCAACACCAGCAGACGAGATCAATGCATGCTTAAAAAGTCACATCTCTGGCCACAAGTACAAATACTGCAATTAACAAAAATCATGAGAGTTTAATTAGCAAAAGATGTAACAACAGCACATTTTGCTAAAATACTTTTACAAATAGGCGAAGGTACATATCCTACTGACCAAACGACCGGCCTCATTGAACTCAATAGTGATTTCTGTAACATAGCCACTACTGAAAACGAACTAATCGACAAAATTTATCCAAATATTATTCAGATATATACCAACCAACGATAACCAACCAATATATACCAACGTAGAGTGGTTATTTCAAAGAGCAATTTTGGCCACTAAAATAATATTGTTGACGATATCAATTTTAATATTCTAAAGAAAATACCTGGTGAAGAGAAAATATATAAATGGATCGACACGATGGTATCTATTGAAGAAAGTGTCAACTTCCCTACTTAATTTATAAACTCTTTACAAGTACCAGGAATGCCATTACACTGCCTTCGTCTGAAAATTGGATCTCCAATCATACTACTCAGAAATCTCAACTCCCCAAAACTATGTAATGGAACGAGGATGATCGTAAAACAGCTATCGAATAATATCATTGAAGCTGAACTTATTTCTGGAAAGAACAAAGGACACACAGTATTTTTACCTAGAATACCACTGATCTCTTCTGAATTGCCATTTCAATTTAAAAGATTGCAGTTTCCAATTAAATTAGCCTTTAGTTTTACAATTAACAAAGCGCAAGGGCAAACTTTAAAATATTGTGGCATCAACCTCAAAGAATCCTGCTTCTCTCACGGTCAGCTATACGTAGCTATATGTAGCTTGCTCAAGAGTAGGAAATTCGAAAAATTTATATATATATATATATATATATATATATATATATATATATCTCCTGGACAATAAAATGAAAAATGTTGTTTATAAACAAGTAGTGTAAATAATGAGAAAATGTTTTCAATATTTTTTTTTACTCTTTACGTCATAGTTTATTTTTTTATTTCAACTACTACGTAATCTCATATCAACTCCCGAGCGAAGCCGGGTATCATAGCTAGTTAAAAATAATTTTCTTTGTACGTTCCTTAATGCAGCCCTGTTCACTTTATCTTGATTAGTTATAGGCACAATACAAACATAGTAAAGACTATATATGTACTGTGGCTAGACGTAGATTGAGAACTGGTGGGCGATGTAACTATAAACTACACTCACAGGATAAAAATAATCCTACAAAATAAATGATTTTATACAAACTACCCTCGAAACGTAACACACAAAACACTCGAAACATAGTAATGCGTAATTATACCAATCAAGAATGCAAAGTAACGTTTAAAATCATTAAGGTGGCTTTAACAACATCGGTGGTCGGGCTCGAGCGCGTACCTTGTCATGTACGCGCACCGTCAGCAGCGGCTCCCGGCACACCTGCATGGTGAGCACTGGCTCGTGTTGCCGCCGCAGCAGGTCCCACACCGCCAGCGTGCCGTCCCACTGCGTCAGCACCATCACCGAGAAGCGGGTGGGGCTCCAGGCGCCGGCGGTGATCTTGTGGCGCAGCGGTGGCGACCACAGCACGGCGGACTCGCGGCACTCCTCGCTCCACACGCGCGCCGTCCAGTCTCCAACCGTCAGGAAGTTCTTCAGGAAGCCGGGGTTGCGCTCCAGGGACCACACGGGCCCCACGTGCGCCGAGAACTGCAACATGCACGAAACCGTGCTGGCACGACTTAATGTTTCCAGCGAAATTACTGGGTCTTAGGGTTATGAGCGCAGTGCATTTCTGAGCTTTATTATGCAAATTAAGTTCCGGGTGGCATTGAAATTGCTATGGGCAGGCGTGGTAGAAGTAATTAGCATGCTCACCTACAACGGTTAGAACAGAAGACTGTTGGTGATCTCACGCGTGTGTCTCATCAGGGATGCCGTTATTTTTCGTATAATCGAGAACAAGTCATCAATGCGTGAGTCCGCAAAATTGCGACAGTCCCAGCAGCATCCTGAGATCGGTGTTAAATTGGATACGTAGCATAAGCTTATTGTGTATGTTTGTCCCACAGACTGTATGTGTAAACTTACATTATGCCTTGAATAAGGTCATCTTTAATTTGCAAATAGTGCAGCTTGCAAATCTACGAACCAACATGACCTCGGTACCAACTCTCTACTCTCCCTTTCAAAATCCATATCATCAAACATGTCCTCAGTAACCCAGATAAATAAACTGTTTTATGCAGAGGAGATCAGAGGAGCTTTACTGACAAAACTGTAATATTTCGCTATCGGCCTTGCAGAACATCAACTCACCCCTTCTAGCGCTATATGTGGATTTGTGTGAGTTTTTTTGCAGCTGTATATTGGTTTTCGTGACACTTTATATATATCCCATAGCACTCTCGTGATTAAGATAAATCCAATGATACCTCATCTATCAAAATCCATCATGCCGTTTAGGCTGTAAGACGTGCCAAAAAACATACATACATAAAACCCAAACACATAACCCTCCGCGGTCTGGTAAAAATAGAGCACCGTACTAAACTATAATGTTATCTCCATCTAAAACATTCATTAAATGAAAATCAACAAGTCATCAGCCACCCACCCCATGCATACTTTTTGTTGCTATTATTATCGCAATAGTAGTACCTTCTCAATTTGGTATTAATTCATTTCTAGGACTTTTACCGTAAACTATACCTCTTGTTTTGTTTGATGATAAACAAAGGTTATGTAATACAAGCTCAATAACATCACACGGCTAGTTCAGCGACTCATCCCACAACACAGTAGTCCCAATGGGACGAGTTACTGAATTCAAAAAGTATTATTATTTCGGTTCAGTAACTCGTCCCATTGATTTTATCCTTTTTTCAACAATATCTTTACTTAGTAATGTCAATAACAAAAATGTTTGAAGTTTTTTAATAAAAGTTTATTTGTTAGGTTTCGTTTATTTTATTTTATTTCAATAAGAACATCACTTATTTAATGGATATAGAGATATTATTATCAAAAAAAAGAGTCATCACTATTTTTTCTCGCGTGGCATGTTTGGTGTCGCACTTGTAGACAAAAGATTTAAGGACAAGCTAGTAAGAGCAATACGATTAAAATCTCATTGTATTGCAGGTAGAGCAGTATGTAGTCGTCATTATTAGTTTATTTGAGCAAAAATATGTGCCTCTGTTTAAGATAACAGCGTTGTAAGATTTAATTATTATAAGATTATAAGTTATTATAACACCTAAGTATTGATCTTATTTCTAACAAGTGCTCGTATATATCAACTTGAGATTGCAAAAGTAAGTAAAATGTAATTATTATTTTTTGGTGAATATTCAGGCATTTTTGATGTTTAAAATATCCACTTAAAATGCTAAAGACTCAACTTATTACAAAGCCACTATGAACTCTATATTAAAACATAAAATATAATGTTACATAAAATAGTATGTACATTGTAGAACATAATATGAATGAACATCATATGAAAATAAAATTGTTATTTTCATATCATGTTCATTCATATTATAGACTAGCCGTACCCGCGGCTTCGCAAGCGTGTTCTTTTCATTAGGTTCAAAGTACCATAATATCCTATTCCAGGATCAATATACCAACATTTGAACAAAATTTCTTCAGCCGTCAAAAATACTTTATCAATTTCTCGGCTTCTAACTCACCGGATTGAGATACCAATTACACCAGATTTAAATCAAACCCTAAGATATCTGGCAATGAAAACCGCATTGCAATCGGTCCAGTAGTTTTTACGTGATGCGTGAACAAACACAGACAAACAGAAAGAAACACACGATTAACAAAAAAAATATTGTTCAATACCTTTTTTTAAGCACCCAAGAGCATTTTTTTCATTTGAATTCATTTAATAGTTTGGGTGCGATGCGCGGTCAAGATACAAACAAACAGACATACAAAATTAAAATATAAACCAGTTTGGCTTCGGTATCGAATATAGAGAACCATCCAAAAAATATTTTTTAATACTTAAATATTAACATAACTTTGGACCCATATCCTGCAGAGACCCTTTACTTTTTCGGGATAAAACGTGTCCTCAATTTTAACCCATCATATAACTTAAGACAGTGCCAAGTTGCATCAAAACCCGTCCATTACTTTCAGCGTGGTACGTGTTCTTTTAAATAAGTTTCAACCTCTAAATAATAACCCATAAATTTTTCGATATGTAAAGTATCCTATGTCCTACCTCGTAGTACAAACTCAAATCATACCATGTTTCTTTTGAATTCATCCAGTATTTCCGGGGCGGCGTGATGCGCGGCTAAGATACAGACTGACAGACATACAGACAAAAATGAAAAAACATATAGTAAAAACTTCATAATTGAACTTCATAGTTTAAACTTTATAATTGAATATAGAGTAACTTCAAAAATTTACAAAATATGTTTAATTTACAGAATTTGGGACATTATCCCGAAGGAACACTTTATTTTTCGGGATAAAAAGTATCCTCAATTTTTACCCATTATATAAAATATGACTGTGCCAAGTTTCAACAAAATCCGTCAAGTAGTTTCAGCGTGATCTGTGTTCTTTTAAATAACTTTCAACGCCTATCCTGCAGGAACCCTTTAAATTTTTGGGATGAAAAGTATCCTATGTTCTACCTCGAAGTATATACTCTAATCATACCAAATTTCATTTGAATTCATTGAGTAATTTCGGCGTGATGGACTTCCAAGGTACAGATAGACAGACGGACAGACAGACAGAAATTAAAAAAATACAGTTTTGGCTTTAGTATTGAATATAGAACGGCTCCTAAAAAAAATATACATAACATCTTTAATTTACAGAATTTGGGACATTATACCGCAGGAACTCTTTATTTTTCGGGATAAAAAGTATTCTCAATGTTAAATATAAACTATGACTGTGCCAAGTTGCATCAAAATCCGTCCAGTAGTTTTAGAGGGGGTAAGTGTTTTTTGAAATAAATTTCAACCCCAATCCTGCGGGAACCCTTTCATTTTTCGGGATGAAAAGTAGCCTATGTCCTACCTCGTAGTATGAACTGAAATCATACCAAGTTTCATTTAAATTCATTCAGTAGTTTCGGCGTGATGCCTAGCCAAGATACAGACAGACAGACAGACAGACAGACAAAAATGAAAAAAAATACAGTTTTGGCTTCAGTACGAATCTAGAGCAAGGTCCAAAAAAAAGTTCTAAATATCTTCAATGTACAGAATTGGACCCTTACAGTTTTATTATAAGTATAGATTATATTAATCCTGCGCTGTTTCTTCATACAAGAACCTACCCCCCAATTCCCCATTCAACCCTGATCTTTACAAAAATGTATCTGAACGGCTGAAACCAGCATACCTATACGATGATGTACCGAAGACTCAGACATAACGAGCTCTACTCCACAAATAAGCGCTACGCATCTCGTAGCAACGATTCCCACCGTAGCACCAGACAGCGAGGCAAGGACAGATCTAAACCTGCCCAAGGAGCCCTACACCACAAGAAGTGGCAGAACCATTCGACACACCGTACGCTTCACTTGACAGGGGCTAATGTGGTGATATGCACCATCACCACCTGATGATACTACCTGTGGTGATGTGACCTGTGGAAGAAATTGCATTCGTGCCTCACCTGAGAATCGTGCTGTATCTCAGCAATATTTATGTGATGGACGTCGGCCGAGAGGGACCGGCCTCCATGAAGTCGGCCAATCACTGACTGACCCCTTTGGTTTCGCTGCCCAAATTCAAACTGCCCCACTCTCAGTTCATCGCCATTCCTCATGCCCAGCCCTGCGTTGAAGTCACCTTTAAATTACTCAACCTAAACCTTTAAATTACTCAATATTTTCTCTCAATTTCATATCTCTAGGTCATTCGTTTAGGTTGAGCGTTATCTGTCAGTTAGTCAGTGTGTACTGTGTGTAATGTTTTATAGGTATAGAAGATTCATTATTTAAATATTAAAGTGTCGAATGTATTATTTTTTTAGGATAAAATTAATGGAACCATTTACTGAAACAAAATAATAATATTAAAAAAAATTAAGTAACTCTTCCCATTGGGACGAGTGTCTTGTGGGACGAGTCACTGAACTAGCCGTGCATACCACCTGTCTGTCGTTATAACAGAATTAGTACCTAAAGTAGTTTAATAATATGTGTTTCTTCCATCTATCTACACTTCAAGATATTTACCATCTAAAGATTTTTGTTTTGTTTTGTTTTGTACGAGTATGTTTAATAGCTATCAAAAATAAGTAGTTTTAAACCTACTCTCTCCATGCATACTTTCTGTAGCTATCATAGTGTACCTACTTAGTTTAATAACTAAAGTACCTATACATAAAGTTCAGTGTTAAAAAAAACGCTTTAAAATTTAAATTGTACCTATCTAACCTACCCAATGGAACGGGCATCAACATAAACGGCGAGCACATCTCACATTTCAGATTTGCAGATAATATCGTCCTTCTGGCGGAATCGCTGCAAGAGTTGCAACAAATGCTGACCAGCCTAGCAAATGCCTCCCGACGTATTGGCCTCCGCATGAACATCGACATAACAAAACTGATGATAAATCAACACATTACACTGGAACCAAGTCTTTAAACGCGTCACAGACGGCTAAGATACGATTATATTTTATTTTAAGATAAAATATCGCTCGCTATACAATTTATATGAACCATCACAAACGGCGAAGATAATATATATTTGCATCTTACAGTATCTTAAGATATCGAGCGATATGGAATTTATTAAAAGATGTCATCTTAAGATACGAAATATACCGTAACAGATACAACATATATATTAATATACTATCTTAAAATACAAAATATATCGTAAATGCTCTACAGGCTGCTCTGTTTGGTTTTCGTGACGTTTTTTTTAACCCCTAAACAAAGAGACTGGTGTTATAAGTTTAGGGTGTGTATCACTGTGTGTCTGTGTGTGTGTGTGTGTGTGCGTGCGTGCGTGCGTGCGTGCGTGCGTGCGTGCGTGCGTGCGTGCGTGCGTGCGTGTGTGTGTGTGTGTGTGTGTGTGTGTGTGTGTGAGTGAGTGTATGTGTGCGTGTTTGTGTTTGTGTGGCATCATAGCTCCCAAACGAATGGACCGATTTTGATGCGTTTTTTTTCTGTTTGAAAGCTGAGGTAAACAAGATGATTCATAGCTATAATGGGGGGTGGGAAGTCGGGGGTTCTATACATTTTTAATGAGTGCTTGTTATTGGTTTAATTGGGTGTGCCCATGGCTTTCCTCTAGGTTAAAAGTTACCTATTTGTTATTCCAGGAACATAAGTATAGACAGATTAACAGAAAGAAAAACACGATTTAAAAAAAGTTTATTATTGTACTTACATTAGTTTATTTAATGTACCCTGTTTTTTTAATTATCTTCATATTTTTTTTTGTTTTTTTTTTTCATCAATTTGCATATCAAATTCGAAATCAGAATCGTCGTCTGATGAGCTATCTAATAAATCTAATAGTGAAACTGTATTACTCATATTTTATCATCCTGTATATAGAAAGCGGTGAAGAAATACGTGTGGCACCTAGGGCGGCCAGCGAGCGAATGAATAATTTCAATATATCATCGTATCTTAACCGTGTGTCAGATAACCTAAGATGCTATAATATTTTATATGTAGATATCGTAACTTCAAATATTATCTGTGACGCCCTTTAGTGGCCTCTCGAATTTGTGCAGGAGTATGTCTACCTAGGACAAACTCTTATATTGGGCAGAAACAACTTTGAGAAGGAAGCCAATAGGCGGATTCGGCTGGGGTTATGCCAGCTACACACACACAGATTTAATTAATCATAGCGATGTACAAACCGATCTGCGCAGATTTATAGATCGTGTGTATGACAAATCGTTGCAGATAATCGTTCATCGGTGGCAGTTGCAATTTCTATTAGATAAATCGTTGTCAATTGCGTTTGCACAGTTTTATCGTCGCGTGTGGATGGTGGCCGCTCAGTTCGGCAGTTTGTCACGGAGCTCGCTTGTGCGCGGGATTCGCTGTCATATCAAAATGTCGGAAGAAGAAAGAGGTGGACACCGCGAATAGCTGCGAGCGAGTTAATAGAATAGCGAGTTTATAGAAAGCTACAGAAGCGAAACTTGTCTTTGGAATACAAAATCAAAGGAATAGGTACCATGATAGCATCAAAAAAAAATGTTTCAGGAATGATTTGACTAAGAGCTTGCGGTGATATTATTGTAGAAAACTTCATACATTCGTTGGAACGACCTGTAGCTAAAAATTGCGGTGTAGGAGATAATCTGTCATGAGGACTTATTGCTTCTCTCATTACTGTGTCCTATTTCTTTATTAGTGGAGTAACTAAAGCCAGCACATTTAAGTATTCATCCTCGTTCATCTATCTATACTTATAATAAAACTGTAATGGGTCCAATTCTGTATATTGAACATATTTTGAAATTTTTTTTGGACCTTACTCTATATTCGATACTAAAGCCTAAAATGTACTTTATTTCATTTTTGTCTGTCTGTCTGTCTGTCTGTATCTTGGCTAGGCATCACGCCGAAATTACTGAATGAATTTAAATGAAACTTGGTATGTTTTGAGTTCATACTACGAGGTAGGACATAGGCTACTTTTCATCCCGAAAAATGAAAGGGTTCTCGCAGGATTGGAGTTGAAAGTTATTTCAAAAAACACTTACCACTCTGAAACTACTAGACGGATTTTGATGCAACTTGGCACAGTCACAGTTTATATGATGGATTAAAGTTGAGGTTACTTATTATCCCGAAAAAAATAACAGTTCCTGCGGGATAATGTCCTAAATTCTGTAAATTAAAGATTTTTTGTATTTTTTTTGGCGACTCTTCTATTTTCAATACTAAAGCCAAAACTGTATTTTTTGAATTTTTGTCTTTCTGTCTGTCTGTCCGTCTGTCTGTGTGCACCTTGGAAGTCCATCACGCCGAAAATACTCAATGAATTCAAATTAAATTTGGTATGATTTGAGTTCATACTTTGAGGTAGGATATAGGATACTTTTCATCCAGGAAAATTAAAGGGTTCCTGCAGGATAGGCGTTGAAAGTTATTTAAAAGAACACGTTTCACGCTGAAACTACTTGACGGATTTTGTTGAAACTTGGCACAGTCATAGTTTATATAATGGGTAAAAATGGAGGATACTTTTTATCCTGAAAAATAAAGTGTTCCTTCGGGATAATGTCCAAAATTCTGTAAATTGAAGATATTATGAAAAAAATTTTTGAGGACGTTCTATGTTCAATACTAAAGCCAACACTGTATTTTTTTATTTTTTTCTTTCTGTCTGTCTGTCTGTCCGTCTGTCTGTCTGTACTTTGGCAGCGCACCACGCTGAAAATACTTAATGAATTCAAATAAAATTTGGTGTGATTTGAGTTCACAGTCACACTTCGAGGTAGGACATTGGATACTTTTCATCCCGAAAAAATTAAGTGTTCCTGCAGGATAGGGGTGGAAAATTATTTAAAAGAACACTTAGCACGCTGACACTATTCGACGGATGTTGATGTAACTTGGCACAGTTTATAAGATAAATGGGGAAAATTATGGATAGGTACATTTTGTCCCGAAAAAATAAGTGGTTCCGGTGGGATATGGGTCCAAATTCTGTACATTAAAGATATACTGTTTTTTTTTGATGTTACTCTATATTCTATTATGAAGCCTAAACTGTATGTTTTTTCATTTTTGTCTGTATGTCTGTCAGTCTGTATCTTAGCCGCGCATCACGCCGCCGCAACTACTGGATGAATTCAAAAGAAACTTGGTATGATTTACGAGGTAGGATATAATATGATACTTTACATATCGAAAAATTTATGGGTTATTATTTAGCGATTGAAACTTATTTAAAAGAACACGTACCACGCTGAAAGTAACGGACGGGTTTTGATGCAACTTGGCACTGTCTTAAGTTATATGATGGGTTAAAATTGAGGACACGTTTTATCCCGAAAAAGTAAAGGGTTTCTGCGGGATATGGGTCCAAAGTTATGTTAATATTTAAGTAATAAAAAAAATTTTTTGGACGGTTCTCTATATTCGATATTGAAGTCAAACTGTTTTACTTTTTTAATTTTGTCTGTCTGTTTGTCCGTATATTGACCGCGCATCGAACCCAAACTACTAAAATAATTCAAATGAAAAAAATGCTCTTGGGTGCTTAGAAAAGGTATTGAACAATATTTTTTTTGTTAATCGTGTCTTTCTTTCTTTCTGTTTGTCTGTATGTTTGTTTGTTCAAGCATCACGTAAAAACTACGCGACCGATTGCAATGCGGTTTTCCAAGTTAGAAAGCTTAGGGTTTGATTTAAATCTGGTGTAATTGGTATCTTAATCCGGTGAGTTAGAAGCCGACCAATTGATAAAGTATTTTTGACGGCTGAAGAAATTTTGTTCATATGTTGGTATATTGGTCCTGGAATAGCACATTATGGTACTTTGAACCTAAAGAAAAGAACACGCGTGTGAAGCCGCGGGTACAGCTAGTCCTTAAATATTTATGCCAATCTTTCGGAGCAAATTTCAACTTATTTAATAATTTAGTCTTTACACCACACACATCATCTTCGTTCGTGGATGACAAGTTTCTTGCGCGAGCTTTTGCGGAGAACTGACGATCGACGCTGATATCGGTGGCGTGTGGAGACACTAGGGGCGTTCGATTTAATTGCACAGTCCGAAATCGCTACGCTCGTTGCGTGTGTACCTTTAGGCAGCATTTGGGAAACTTCGTCATATCTTCTCGTTGCCCATCCCACAGTGCCTAAAGACGAAAGTCTTAGTCCAGTGCGTCCTACCCATAATGACATACGGAGCCGAAACGTGGACACTGACTGTGAGACTGGTCCACAAGTTTCAGGTCACTCAGCGAGCTATGGAACGTGCTATGCTCGGGGTTTCTCTAAGGGATAACATCTGAAACGAGGTGATTCGTCAAAGAACGAAAGTCACCGACATAGCTCAAAGAATTAGCAAACTGGAGTGGCAATGTGGCAATGTCACATTCGTCGAAGAATGTGACCGGCCCATTCATTCAGAGGTCTACCAGTGGGGTAGACCTCCGGCAGATGGAGTGACAATTTACGCAAAGTAGCTGGCAGCAATTACATAAATAATTTTTTTGTTAGGGACACTTCATTTTTATGTTCCTATGTAACATTTTTTTAAATATAAACGATTGCACGGTCACCGTACGATCGCAAACACCTATTTTTTCCAACAAAAGAAAAGGAGGGGAGATATAAATTTGTTTAATCGCGTAATAGTTGTCTCGATATTTGGAAAAAATACGTATAAATGCGGACGGGGGCCTCGTTTTATCTTTATAATTAATGTTTTAGTTCGTAATACGAGTATGACGAAATGTTTTAAAAATGCAATCCTTGGCGGAGTGAAGGAAGTTTGTCCTACAATAACTTTTGAAAAATTGATAGATAGCTACATGAAATTTGTTGTACGAGTATAATAAGTGATGATAATAAATCTTTTTTAATTTGTAATATGCATGTTTCATGTATATTCATTCAGTAGTATTCGCGTGATACGCGGCCAAGATACAGACAGACAGACAAAAGATTGTTTTTACTAGAGTTAGAAGACGTCTAGTGTGGTATTGTAAAAATTTCATCAAAATTGGTTTAGTAGCTTTAAACAAGCTTTAATTCAATTCACTGTGTTATAATGCTTAGGACTAGATTGCAAGTCAATTTTGAACAATTTAAGTCCAAAGATGCTGAAGTTTTGCACATGGGTGTAGTTCTGATGACAATTAAAAACTACAGTAGTAGTAGTAGTAGTAGTAGTAGTAGTAGTAGTAGTAGTCAAAGGAACTACACAATCAGATGATGGAACCCCTTCGAGTTTGGGCTCATTTGGTTTGTCTTGGTGAGTTCACTGGTTTTATGTGGTATTCAGGGTCTGATGATGGAGCCGGAAGGAATTCATAGGAAATCAACAACAAAATGATAGAACCCCCTTCGTGTTTGGGCTCATTTGGTTTGTCTTGATGAATTCTCTGGTGTTATGTAGTATTCAGGGTCTGATGATGGAGCCGGAAGGTAGTCACAGGAACTCAACGCCTTCAAAAAACTCTTTCTTATCTTATGTTGTATTTATGCACTATTATTACGTTGGTAATTTCGAAAAAGTGATACTGTTCTGGCTCAATTGTAATTATTTTATTCTTTTTAGTGGTTTTTTACAGAATAATATTACTGTTATGAAGTCGTATTTTTTTTTGGAAAAATGTTTTTAGCCTTAGTAGAGCGTGACTTTTGGGAAGCGTGTTTGCCTACTGTTTCTACTCTATACTGTGACTAAAAAATACCAGTCCTGTGAACTGATTCCTTGTTTTTGTTCGACAAAAGTAATATAATTTAAATTATTTTCAGAAGTTCACACATGAATTTGTATCTTATGAAATTGGGATAAAGCTCACCATACTTACGGTATATTCATCTAAAAAATACATAATCGTCAATAACAGCAACTATTGTGTTACGTACTTATTTTAGCGATCATACGCTTGTAGCGATCTTTGTAAAGCTTCTTTCTAGATCTGGGGGGTTTTTCTTTTGGTTTACCTTATATTTTTATTCACTTACAAGCTCCAAGTCAAAACGGACCATAGTAGCTTAGGTCCACCTAGAAACGCAGCTCGCCGCGGAATGGCAGAATTGGCAGAGACCGCGAAGTAAAATACGTAGATTGCCGTGAAAGAGTAGTGCGGCACGAAATTGATATCGCTCAGAATTAAAGAGCGTAAGCGTACATTCTAGAAAAATCTCAATTACACATAAATAGTTAGTCTTTCCAAAAAACTAGTACAATGACACGATTTCTTAATATACAAGTAATATTTAACAAATAAAAAAATATTTTGTTTTTTTTTATTATTTTTAACTTTTTTTTGTTTTGTTTAATATCATGTCGAAATACCATTAAATGTAGGATATAATATTAACGGATATGTTTGTTTTCAGATGTATGTTTGGCATTTTTTTTCATCGAGCCAAATAAGTGCAATCATGTTCTGGGACAATGATATTTTTATGTTACTTATATCCTCGAGTATCATACTTTAATTTCAGTAGGATACAGTGAGTGGTTTTTGAACAGGATCGGGATTACTTTGTGTTATTTGCCCATTTCTGCTCGTTAAATGAAATAACTACCCGGGCAAAGCCGCGGGCACAGTTAGTACAAAAATAAGGTACTATTAATACTCCCACAGAAGACAGAAGAGTATAACCAACCCCTGTGCCTAGCGTTTGTGGACTATGAGAACGCCTTTGACTCTATCGAGACTTGGTCTGTTTTGGAGTCCCTGCAACGATGCCAAGTCAGTATATCCAAGTTTTGAGATATCTTTAGGATGCCGCAACAATGAACGTACAACTACAGAACCAGCAGACTAAACATATTCCCCTGCATCGAAGTGTGAGATAAGGGGGCGTTATTTCTACGAAATTGTTCTTAAATGAATTGAAATGAATTGTTCTTACGAAATTGTTCTTAAAGGCACGGTCCAAAGGAGGGGTCACAGGGGATATGAACCCCTACCAAAAACGTACACGTCAAATTGAAAAATCTTCTAAACATATAAGAAAATTAAAAAAACCTGCCTCTAGCCGCGTTGCAATTTTTTTTGCAGACATCTTACGCTGCTTTTATGAACAAGGATGCCTATAACGATGTCCATAACAACCTAAATGTGACATCTAGGTAAGCAACAAAGAACGACGTTTTTTATTTTTTATAAGGAAAAGTCGATAGGAATCGTTTTAATAAAGATTGCCTACTATATTCTACCTGCGTAATTTGTTGGTTTATTGGTTACACACACAAGATAATCCGTTTAAAAAGCGTTGAAAATAGGGACTTTCTGCGGATACGATGAACCTTTACGGATTAGGCATTTTTAGGCCACAATCTGAATATAAAGAAGAAAACATCAGAATTGTATTCCCATTTATTGAGCGTTCTTGCTGCCACTGTCTTTAGAGTGTATCAGCAGAGGCGTACGAGTATTTACCCTAGGGTCCAAAAGGCCGGCAGACAGCGGAAGCCGCCCCTTGCAGCTTGCAGCTTGTGCTCATCTTTAGGCACCTTTCATAATCGTAATTCGAAAACTATCCTTAATTTTATTGCATTTTGTCCTGACTTGCCAGAAATATACTAAAATTAATATCTGAAAATTTCGTGCTCGCTCCGCTCGCGCTTCTTTGCTTGGAGTCTTTATATTCATATGATTTAAAATCATATTATGTTAAATTTTTACACTAATACAAATACCTCAACAATTTCGCGATCGATATGCTCGCGTTTTATGATAAATCTATCCATTTTAAATCGTTTTGAATTGCGCGCTAAAAAAACGCGCTCGCAGTTTAGTACGATCTATTCATTTAAAACGATGTTTTCATTTTGCACAACAGAATTGTTTAAAAATTTCGCGCTCGCTACGCTCGCGCTTAATTATTATCTTAGTGCCATTCGATAACCAATTCGTGCATCACAAAAAAAGGTTTGTAATACGGGCTATTTCCATTAATAATAGAATTTCACTTTTTAGAGCTCCTTAAGTCCGAATAAAATAAACATGGAACCTCTTATAGGATCACATAAGTGTGTGTTTGTGTGTAACTGAAAACGTTGAGAGCAAACATATTAGAAAAGAGGCTGACAGGCTAAATATTCAACCAGATGACGCCAGGCGTCTCCAATATTATCACCCGATTTTCCAATAAAAATAGAAGTCATTCATTTGTTTTATAATGTGTGTAAAAAAGTTATGTATTGTGCATTAAAGTCTAATCTACTCGACATATTTTATTATTAGTGACCCCCCTCCAAAATATTAGGTTGCGACCGCGCCTGCACTGGACTGGAAAGGAAGTGGCATTAAAATGAACGGTGAAAACATCTCACACTAGTGATTTGCGGATGACATCGTCATTGTGACAGAAACGTTGCAGGCCTTGCAATAGGATTCGTCTCAATGTATTGGTCTCCAGATGAACTTGGACAAAACCAAGGTTATGTTCATTGTTTTCTCTCAATGAACATAATCTCAATGTTCAACGAACATGTTATTCCAATTGCTGTTAACGGAACTGCCTTCGATCAGTTATGGCGATTGCTCAGGAATATGTTAATCTGGGGCAAACTTTGCATCTAGACAGAAACAACATCGAGAGTGAAAACCGCAGAAGAATACAGCTCGGCTGGGCAGCCTTTGGTAACTGCGACTAGTCTTCTTGTCACAAATACTACAAAGTTTGAAGACACAAGTGTTCAACCAGTGCTTCCTACCTGTTGTTAAACACAGAGCCGAGTCGTGGACACTTATGGTATGACTAGTCCACCAATTCAAAGTCGCTCAGCGGGCTATGAAGTTTATCTGAAATATTGTATTCGGAATGAGGTGAGGTATGGATTAGTAAGCTGAAGTAGCAGTGGGCTGGTCATATCTGCCAAAGGACTGATAACCTTCAGGTGAGACGTGTTCTTGAGTGGAGGCTGCGTCTCGGCAAACGTAGTGTAGTGCGCCCTCCAGCTAGGTGGAGCGACGGCATACGCAAAGTGAGAGAGGCCTATCTCCAGCTGTGCACTGACACGGGCTGATGATGATGTATACTCCCACATGCGATTTGGCGTTGTTTTTTTCTTAGGTTAAATTAGCTTAGGTTTGCCCAGTTTCCTCCGCTATGCCCGGTTTACGCCCTCGTTAACCTAGTTAGGTAGTGTTCAGTAACCGATCCTCTCGTAGAATTACGTACTATTACTGGACCACCCTATTTACCGCAAAACATAACTTATTTGAAAAAGTACATACTTTTGCGGGCAGTTGTTCCAGCGGAGTTTTGCCCTTCCGATTAGCTCCAATGACGAATCCGTTTTCCGTCCCAACCATGAACCGCGTCGGTATAGTGGGCTCAAACTCCAGGACGCTAACGCCGTACGCCTTTGCCATACTTTGCACGTCGAACGAATACTTGACCACGTCGATGATCATCTCGTCCGTGGGCTCGGACAGACGGCGCACGTCCCACCACTTGCAAACGCCGTCCGGGCCAGTAGAGAAGAACTCTTGGCCGGACTTGGCGGGAATGAACAGCACGTTGCGGACCAGGTCACGGTGCGCGACGTGCGGCGCGCACGTGGCCGTAGCGTGTCCGCCGACGCGCCGGTCCCACACTCCCACCTGTCCGTTCATGAGCCCACCGGCGAGCGTGTGCGGATCGCGAGGATGGAATTGCAGATCCAGCAGCGCGCACGGCGGTGTCACTGTCATCTCGGGAGACATAGAGTCCTCCACATCCCAGATGTAGGATAGCAGAGGTGCACGCGGCTCACGGTCAAAGTCCACGTCATTGTACGTAACTGCAAGTCGGCGGCCCTCGTCAGGCTCCCAGGACGCCGAGCTGATCGGCCGCGTCACAGGCGACGGGTCGCGGTATATGTTCACGGTGCGACAACGGATGCACTCTCTCCTAGCGATCTCGGTCATCTCTACATAATACGCTTCGTACATGTCAATGGCATTGTTTTGCATAATGTAGTGGTCCAACTCCTGAAACAGCGTACCCGTCGGTTAGATAGGCGTCTAACTCGGCGACAGTGGTCTCAGTGGTAGTGACTCATCGGGTCTCACCGGTGAGACAGCCTGGATGCAGTGTATGTAGTTGTCGTCCTTCTCAATCTTGCGGCGGTAGCGCTGCGTCGCCTCCAGGTCGAGCACATTGATGTCGCGCGGCCAGCCGCCCTCCGCGTGGTTTATGCCCGTCGTGGTGTAGTTAGCCCTGCGCAGGCGGGAAGTTTGAGTCAGGACGGATCGCGTCGTTCTAGTCCAGGGAATCGCACAGGATGTAGGAGCGCTGCTCGGTAGCGCATTAACGGCGATGCTGTTGCACATACATACTCACCGGATCGTGTTGATGTAGCTTTTGGAGAAGCATGGTGTGTTCTGCACGAACTGATGCACGGGGTTGCGCAACATGTAGTGCCGGTGCTCGTGAGTGTCGCACGCGACGTTGTCACACAGCATCGGGCCCAACTCGCAAAACATCGGCTGCCGCCCGCAGTTGCGCCGGAATTTGAAGTATTGGTAGTTAATATCCATTCCGATTGATCCACTTTCCTACAAGGACAAACAGAATAACTTAACATTCGAATATCATTCGATCTTAACATTAAAAAGAGCGTAAATGCTTACACAATAATAATTGATTTATAGGAACTAAAACTCGAAGGATAAACTACAAAAGGTGCAATACGGATGCAACAAATGAATTATAACGGGTAGAGAGTAGTCTTACCACAAACTACAAAGAAGATACGGGGATGAGTCTTACGTAGAATTTATATACTCTTTGGAGAGAAAAATATTCTTAACTAACGGCACAGAAGTAGTGATTATATCCTAGCTATGTATCCTAGCGTAATTTTTAAGAAAATACCTATTGTATGAAACTTGCATTGATTTTAATGGCGACTATAATACTTTCAAATACGGTGGTAGCTGAAATCTACTATGTGTTAAACAACTGTCCGCTTTCGAACTTAGGCGGATAAAACTTCACCGCCATGTTGTCGTTACGTCACACAGGTAGCTGTCATGTCGTTGTCAACTAATATACGAGTAACTATTATATCGTCACAAGAAAAAGTTCAAGTCTCCGTTTATAAAATATTGTTTGCGAAATTAGAAAATTAATTAATTTATTCCCCTGGAACACTCTATTTCTACTAACATATTGACAATATGAAAAACATAAACAAAGTTTCTTGTGAAAAGGTCTAGAATAGAATTTACGAAGTAAATTTATATGTCTATGCGAATAGGAAAAGAAAAAAGAAAATTCATGGCCAAATTTCCCCTGGATGAAGCTAGGTGAGATGAGAAAAGAACATCATTTACTTGTGTTGTAATTATACATTATATCAGTAAATAACAAAATATTCTTTAACCTTCCATACATATAAATGTAAAAAATAGAGCTGGCAGTCAATCATCGATAAATTTGGAACTCAACGTTTTTATTATTAACAAAAAGTTTATATGGTAAGAAAATTACTGTTCTGTAGTGGTCCTGCTTCTGGATTTCCACGCTTTGTATTTCTGGTACGGTTCTTGGCACGAAAGTTGAACCAAAATGGCGGTCATCCGCGCAGGTATAATTATGGACAAAAGTGTTAGACGCATGCTCCGCAGTTTTTTTTTACGGACTATTCAATCGTTTGACCATGATATCACCTGATGGAAAGCGATGATGTGATCGAAGGTGTAGCACGCTTGACTAAAAACACTGACGAGGGCAGGGCATTCCACTCATTTGCAGTTCTTATAATAAATGAATAAGAGTAACGCTTCGTTCTTGTGCGAGATATTTCAACCATAAAAGGGTGGCGTTTTGCTGATCGTCTAGTCGTACGGTGATGGAAATGTGATTGGGGAATCAGGCTGTGCAGTTCTTGTGCACACTCTCCATAGTGCAATCTGTAGAATACCGACAGGCTTGCTACCTCACGTCGATGCGCCAGACTTTGAAGCTTACTCTTTCCTAGATAGTCATCCCCATTGAGCCTGATAGCATGTCTCTCAATTGAATCCAAAGACTCGAGCTGATACTTGGCAGAACCGTCCCAAAGGTGGCAGCAGTACTCCATACAAGATCGGACCTGTGCTTGATAAACATTCAAAAGCTGGCCCGGTGTGAAGTACCGCCTAACCTTAGACAAAATACTAAGTTATTTTGCAGCTACCATGACTTTGGATTCCATATAAGACCCAAAATTCAGGTTTGATGTGAGAAAATCGAAGAAGAAAGTTACACGGAAAATTCAAAAATATTTAAGGAAAAACCGTGAATTCATCGTATTTAAATATATTTTTATGGATGTGAAAATGGAGTAAATAAATTTACTTAAATGCAAGTTAAGCGGAAACTCTCAAATATTGTAGTTTTCGAACAACAGTACACTACTGTTGTTCGAAAACTACAGGAAGTGGTCGTTAGGGATTATTACATAGAACAGTTAAAGGAATATTGATAAAAATTTAATACAATAAAAGTTATTTTACCTACATGTTAAGTCACTATCACTCATTGGCATAACACGTTCTACATAATTTTCAAGTGGTATACCAGAACTTGGACCAGGAGATGCGACTTCATCTTCTATGTCAGTTGAGGAATCCAATTCAGAATCACTGCTGTCAGAATCTCCAACTCGTATTATAAATTCTTTCTTCATTCTATCGATGACTTGTTGCTTTTGACGTATCCGTAATGAAGAGGCGACCCCAAGAGATCTGGCAGTCGTTAGTTGTCATCACAGACTGCCTGGAGTATTTTCCGACTTGAAATTTCATGATAGAGGCCACGCACTTAACAGTCTATACTGACCACAAGCCGCTATGTTACGTTTTCCATGTACGGAAAAGTAACTGTTCGCCACGTCAGTACAGACACCTCGACTTCATATCAACCGATATTCGCATGTTTCTGGAATCAATAACGTAGTCGCGGACGCACTTTCCAGAGTTGATGAACAGCAAATGCCCGTTGATCTTGAACTGATGGCCAAACTGCAAGCCAAAGATCCTGAACTGGCAGGTGTTCTGCCAGTACAAGTACAAGGTGAATCATTCCTTCGCCTGATCCAGACGAACATTACTGGAAGTCGTACCGAAATGTACTGTGACGTCAGTACCCTGACTTCCAGGCTTTTCGTCCCCAAACAGCTCAGCGTCAGGAGGTATTTAACTGCCTACACTCTCTCAGCCACCCAGGAGCAAATGCCACAGCTAAGCTTGTTGCACAACGCTTCGTAAGGCCCTTAATGCGCAAGAATTGCCGTGAATAGTCTAAGGCATGTTTGACATGCCAGTGCACGAAGGTAAACAGACACGTCGCGTCACCTTTAGGTACCCATGATTTACCTTCAGCGCGTTTCAAACATGTCCACATATAGACTTGATCGGACCATTACCGCCAGCTGGTGACTATCGGTATTGTCTTACAGCCGTTGATCGCTTCACGCGATGGCCGGAAGTCATGCCCATTATCAATATCACCGCCAAAACAGTGGCCAAAGCGTTTATTTCCTGTTGGGTTTCTCGATACGGTTGTCCCCTTGAAATTGTCACCGATCGCGGTGGACAATTTCAGTCAGCTATATTGTAGCAGCTGTCCAAGTCTATCGGTTTCGATCACTGCAGGACAACCGCATACCACCCACAGTGCAATAGTTTCTTTGAGCGATTCCACCAGCAGCTGAAAGCAGCTATCACTTGCCACGCTAACCTGAACTGGACTGAGTCCTTACCACTCATACTTCTCGGCATAAGGAGAGCTTTAAAGAAGACCTCCAAACTTCATCTGCTGAGCTGGTGTACAGTGAGCCACTTCGTCTTCCAGGCGATTTTTTGGCCACAATGCTTCAAACTACACTACTGACATCACCGATTTTTTAGCTCGTATGAAGTCCTTTGCTGAGAACATACGTCCAGTTCCAACTCAGCACCACTCCATATACAAAGTATTTGTGTATAAGGAGCTCGCCACATGTACCCACGTATTCATAAGGGAAGAAGTTCTACGTGGCTCACTCCAGCATGTGTACACAGGTCCACACCAAGTCCTGACGAGAGGTGCAAAAACTTTTAAAATTCGCGTCTAAGGTGACAATAAGACAGTTAGCATATATGCTGTCCGATGATATTACCCCACCAAAACGTCATTTACAACCTCCGGATCCGTCACAGCTTCAAGAATCTCCAGTTGTTAGGACAACGCGCTCAAAAAGGCGTGTCTACTTCCGGACTACTATCACCCGTAGACACGGTCTCTAGAGGGGAGAGATGTAGGTGTCTTACTTTATACACTACATATTTACATAATTAAGCACAATTATATTCATACATCACCTAATAAATCATTGATCACATATAACTAATAAACAACATTATAATATTAAATCGACAAGCAAAGCCGGGCGAAACCCGTAGTATGCAGCGGGCATTGTTCACGTCTATAGATGCGCTATAGCTATGCACCACACGGCCGCGCTATAACATTACGGCGCGCGGTGGTTAAGGTGATATCAGACGTTTCACTCGAATGAATGTTCACTCGAGTGAATGCTTCATCTTTCTTTCATTCCATGTTCACACGGCTTAGCTGGAATGAAATAGAAATGAACATTCTCTTCTCTTTTCATTCAATATGTCGTCGAATGAGGTCGTGCGTGTTGAAATTAGATTAAATTGTGATCATTTAAAAAAAGGAATTAAAAAAAAAACAAATAAAACATCGTCGGTGGTAGGTGCGACCATGGATTGCACAAATAAGTTTATTGGAAGCTTCATATACATTGTTGACGGAACTAAATAGTTTTTAAAGTTCTTCAAAACCAGCAGCGTATTTTCATCATTCCACTTGAACACCATTTTGCCGCGAACTCAGAGAAAATATTTAAAGCAGCAATGTAACGTAACGACGTTCATCTCCTACATGACTCGATTCACAATGACCAAATCCAAGTGAACGTTGTCTCTGTGTTCAGACAGTTCATTTTTCGTTCATTAGGAATGGGAGTGAAAGATGCGAATGAAAATATCCAACATCGTTGGATTGGTTCATTAATAAATTCATTCGGCACTCTTGTTTCATTTTGTGTTCAGACGTTTCATTTCGACTGAAAGGTGCCGAATGTAAGACGAAAATTAAAGAAAAATGAATCGTCTGATATCACCTTTAGGGCTTCGCTGCCGGACTCGCCAGTCGACATCGAGCATTGGACGCGACGCCCGTGTTGCTTTCTGCACCACACGCGCGCACGCAGCTTACGTAATTCATTGTTTGTGTGAATATCATATTCGTAGTTTCTCTTGTACCTTTCTGTCACAGTCGGTTGCGATATTATGCGATGTAACTCTGTGATTCTTCGTAAATTATTTCCCTTCATGTAAAACTTGTGTGGCTGGTGTATGATATACTTTATTACTGTGAACTCCGGAGTTGCTTATTTCTTCACCTCCGCAATCAAAGCAGCACACCTGAGCCACCAAATCGCATAGCTTTTTCCAATCACTTGGTCCCATTGCATTTATTTTTTCGTTTACTAACTCTATAACACGGGGCACATTCCATCGTACATTTTTGCTACTAACATAATTCTTTATAGCTGTCCATGCCATTTTTATAGGGTTCTGGATAGTAGGAAAGCAGGCGATCGTCGTCATGACCATGTTCGTTGAAAATCTTGTCTTTAGTAAATGTTTTAAAGCAATCTTTGTGATTTTTATTAATTGGTATAATTGAGGCTTCAACATTTCAGATCTAAATGGTATTTATTTTTCTGACAGGCAAGCCTGCATAATATCAGCTTTCCTTGTATTCGTGTTTGGTACTAAGTCATATTCATTTTTATGGTATGATGCATTGTCTACAACTATAATTGGATTTGGTGGAAGATTCGGTTGCCTTTTTGATTTGGGTTTTTTAATCCTTTAGTGGACTCTTCTGTCCAACCTAACAGTGTCGGTGATGTGTGAGTAGCTTGAACATATGACTCATCTGTGTATACAATTGGTCTGTTTTGTTGTCGATACTGTCTTAGTTTTTGTGAGTAATTTATTCTTAATAATCTGATGGCTGATCCCGACGGTTTCCATTTAAATCCGAGTTCCTTAATGATCCGGCGAAGAGTTTTTACAAAACCTTCAAAATTTATTTCAGATCGTAATTTTGCACGAAGTTTACCAAAGGTCGGTAATTCGTTCTCAGTAATATCAAAATTGTGAATGCATCGTTTTATTACCCCTTGTCAATATCATCTATGCCTGTGACTGGTTTTATTCGTTGTCTTTTTTTACCAGGGGTCCTAAATGTATTATTATATTCTGAACTTTTACTGTTACCATCCTTTTAACTGTGGATACAGACTTTTTCGTAGCTTCAGCAGTTTTATCCAGAGAATTAGTTATATTTTTTTCTATGAAAAAATAGTTATAAACGTCAAATACCATTCTTCTCGCCTGTTTCCTTAAAGTTGATTGTGGTCAAGTAATTTAATTGAAATTAAATAATCACACATTTGATAGAAATATAAATATCAAAGAACTGAAAACTTCTGCGCGATTATACTTCAAGGCCGAGCGGTCAGCGGGAGTGCGTCTGCATGGGGGCATTGCGTAGCTATGGTTACGCGAGGCCCCTCGCGCCGTATCTCATACCGCACTTCGATTAAAACCCGTAAATATGTTACTGCGCATAGTACAACTTAGGTGCCACGATCTGTACTGGGTGTGATTGTGTGTTGCAAATGTTTCCAATCCCTAATACAGAAGTAAAGTAGAGCAGGGTAGGGCTATGAGTGAAAAAAAAACATTACAAAAAATTCAACATAACTGTATTATATTTTCAGATGAAGACAATGGGTCGAGCTTTGGTATTTCGCGATTTTTGCGCATAAACGCAAAGTGAGATTTTCCATTAATCGTACCGTTCTACGTCTTTGGGATTTTACGTTTTTGGTATATTGCGTCGTATTATAAATTATCAATATCCCATGATATGACAAACGCGCGATCATCTGTATATTATTATGTTTATCTGCTTGTTTTCAAACAAAACTTGACGGTTTACTTCAAGAAATTTCAGAAGCCTTAAAAATATCAAAGAAAATGTAAAAATAACGCATAAAATATGTAAATGCTTATAAATATTGAGGCAAAATAACATTTACAGGTGCGTGGATTCGATCCATAGGCCTCTGAGTTACAGATCCGATACGCTTCCGCTGCGCCACACTGCCTCGTAATAGGAACGCTGAATTTACGGTGCCGTTTTATAAACGGATGTACTATTTTTATTACTTTCATAGTAAAATAACTTTAAGACTCCTATCTCGCAGGAACCATTTATTTATTCGCGATAAAAATAATTCTTGATTTTAACACATAATATAAACTTTGACTGTGCCAAGTTACATCAAAGTCCGTCCAGAAGTTTCAGCGTGATATGTGTTCTTTTAAATAACTTTCAACCCCTATACTGCGGGAACCCTAGTTTTTTCGGGATAAAAAGTATTCCAGATGTGAATCCATAACATAAGCTATGATTGTGCCAAGTTACATCAAAATCCGTCTGGTAGTTTCAGCGTAATGCATGTTCAATGAGATAGACAGACAGACAGACAGAAAGACAAAAAAAAACCTTTTTGCACTCCATATTGATTTTGAAGATTACCTCAAAATAAATTTTCAAAAAATATTTAATGTGGAGATTTAGCCCAGTTACTATTCAGTAAAAGTGAAAATGGTGCGTAAATTTTCTTTTGCCCCTGTCATAGTCTGTGCTTTTTATTGTTGATCACATCTTTAGTTTGTGGTCAACAAACGTGTCGCTCGTAAAACCCAGTCAGGCGAAACAGCCTAATAAAAAACTGTTCATAACTGTTGTATCAAACGTGAGCTAATTTCTATGGCGGCTATCTTTTCTACTTCACTATATGCATGACATTCTTGCACGCCTTCGCTATGAATATGTGTTCTGTGGTTTAACTTTGTTTACAAAATTATTAGGCAAGTTGCTTTTGTGATAATTAACGTCTGTTGATGTATTTAATGCTTTGAAGGTGTTTGTTTCTACATTAAATAAATAATAGTGTGATTGAGTTTGAAAGTTTTCTATGCAATGAGCTATAAAACTTGCGAAATTTGTGGTTTGCGATCTGTTAGAGCGATGGGTCAAAAACGAACATTTATGGCAAAATTTTCACTGAATAAAGATAGGTAAGTGGTAAATCTATTCGGTAATCTTCTTAAAACTTCGGTAAACTTATTTTCAGGTGCAAAAACTGGATACAAATGAACAATAAAGAGGATTTGACATACATACCGATCGAAAAGCTGCATACATTTTCAAAACACCGACTACAAAAAGAAACAACTCAATTTAAAACAAAATTGCTACTCTTTAACTGCTATTAATCACGGACCACTGCTAGTCTGTAATATTAAGTAAGGAGTAAGGAAGATTATACATTATTTTAAGGGAAAAAGACACAAATTGTGTTGTGTACTACATAATGTATTATTTTCGTATGTAATAAAAACCACATGCTTAGAAAAAAACATATTATTATTATAAACCCCATATAAATTAAAATAGTCCTAGTACGTTTTTTTTTTCTCAAAATATCGATAAAAATGTGCTATGTTTCCAGACATCCTTTTCTATTTGTCATGTTGGCTAACATGCTCGCTATAGAGTGTTATTACCTATGGTCATTAGTTTTGTTATGTTGCACTTATTCTCAGCGCACGTTTTAAAAATTCACAACATCCGTTCCAATATACGTCAGTCCCGTCTCTTCTTACGTTGTATTTATATACTCTTTGGTAAAACCAATTGAATTTTGTGATAAATTAACGTATTTGTGAAAGAATTTATAGGTTCCTTATCTTATGGAGTGTTTGTTTTTATAATATAATGGTGCCTTTTTGTGTAGCCTTTCATACGTAAGTATTGTGTATTTTAGTGTTTCTTCTATGCATATTTGTGAAAATAGCAACATACGAGAATGCCTTACTCAAATATTTCTAATATCGTAAAAACAATGAGAAAACAATAATTTTTAGTTTAAATTTTTAGTTTAAATCCAACAAATTCGCGAAGGTTTATTTTGATTAAGATGTCAGCAATTTATTGCAAGTATTTCAGAAACACCAAAATATGTAGAGGAAAATTTCCCGGGTTTACGGGTAATTTTCAAACGTTAGGTATAATGGAACATTCGCCACGATTTTTTTTGTTTGTGTGTTCATTAGTTTAGCTACGTATATAGTAATTTGTGGTGTACGCAATTTTCTCGGAGATAATATATTATATATATATGGGCTGAAATGTGCGTGATTCTTTTATGTTGGAAAGTGAATACTAGCGAGGTAGTGCGTACTAAAAAGGGCAACGGACTTGTGGTCACACCATTTGTCACACTGCTTGGTAAGACAACTAGTAAGCTACAAAATATAAAACTACTTGTACTGAATTATCCCCAATATTGCAGCGTTTTACCTGTTGTGGAGTGCGACAGGCCTGGTAAAAGTAAACAGAGTGTGGAGTGTGGGTGTCAGGAGGTGTGAGAAGGGGGGTGGAGGAGGGGAAGGTGAGTCGGAAGTAAGGGGCAAGTGAGGACAGGGAGTGGAGGAACAGATAATTTTAGACCTTATTGTCATGAGCTAAGTTCATACTTTGAAAAAATTAACGGATTATTTCCGAAATCCCCACCAGACCGTCCCCACCGGTGGAGACTTCGGGAAAAAGCTAAAATAGTTTTCCCGAAATCCTAAATATAAGCAAAAAAATATTTTTACGGCTCAGCAATTGGGTGTGCGGTCCATTAGTTGTGGTGGCAGTGGCCAAGTCTTAGAAAGCGCTAACGCTTGCGCTGTTAGTTGAGATACTTCAACGGGACAGCCTGTACCTCCAATAATTCAGGTTGACTTTGCCCTAGCCATTGTAACGTTATACGTACATGTTTACATTATTTACATATTATTTATAAAAAAAATAAAAAACTTAAAATCGTTACAACTAATTTTAATATCTATAAAACACTATCTACACGTATATTACCTTACCTACTAATCATATATTAAATATTAATTAAATAGCTTTTGAAATTCATCAATACGTTCAATATATTCGCAGCGTCATTTTATTTGCCGCACCCCGACCTGTTCGCTGCAGTGCAGCTTAATTAGGAGTTACTAAGGGAGCTGAGACGCAACCGGCAGACCGCCGCCATCACACACGCCGAGAGGTTAATTTAATAGAACGTACGTCAATTTTATTGGTCTCTGCTTGAATTAAGACAGGATCTTAGAGACAACAAATATAAAACTGTTCGTCCCTACACGTTCTCCGAGACCTTGGTGTTGTTGTTTCACCCCGGAATTTGGGGTCCTACGTCCGGCTTGCTGGTCTGACAGCCATCACTTCGAACCGGCTACGATCTGAGAACCTGGTCTCCCACGTGCGCCCCCTTCCACCTGCGGCCTCAGTCAGGAGAGTACTGGACCAGGACCAGAGAAGTAGAATCAGCCATACTGTGTCCGGCCGATACCACCACTTTCGTGTACCCCCTACTACTGAGCGGCCCTTGGCAAAATTAAATGTTTTATGCCCGTATATTTCTGCCTTATTTCTGAACCCCCATCCTGAGGGAAGAAAGCAGGTAAGAAGGCATACAACAGTACCCCTTAATTATAACCGGGACACCATTCCTCAACATCAACTTTAGGGTCATCTTCTTTTCCTTCATATTGTGAACTGTATCCTGCATTTTGCAACTCTGCTAAACCTACCGCCAATCTTTTGTCGATTATTTCCATTTGTAATCTACAATTTTCTGTTTGAATAAGACCTTTAGCTTCTGCTACTTCTAATTCCAGCCTTTTTTTTAGCCAACACTGATGACGTCGAGGACATTGTTCAAGATTTTGACTTCGACTTTTTTCCGAATTATTTTCTCTTTTTCACTGTTTTTGTTGAATTAAATCATGTTTTCGAAATTCTTTGTATGTTACACAGCAGCCACGATCGCCGACAATTAACAAGATTTCATCGAGACGAATCAAACTAGCCCAAACTCAAAAGAGTTTAATCATTTTATTCCTAAGACTGTCTTCCGGCTCCATCATCAGAGCAATTGCCAACAGAACTACACGTGTGCAAAATGCCAACTTTATTGGACGTTAAAACGAACATGCAAGATTTGTCCCAAAAATACATCCACAGTGAGTAAATTAAAATCTTTTAATATGCTGCCATTGTGTCTGTTTTTAAGAACATTTTTCCGTATAGTGTGTCCAAAATAAACTAGGATAAGAGATATTTGCGTGTGCGCGACGGAGACCGCCCGCGCCACCTCTCCGCGCCGCCCGTCCACGAGCTAAAAATGTAAACAGTGACAGTGAGAAGCGGAGGCCCCGTACGTAGTGGCCGCGTGACTGAATCTGTCTTAATAAAAATTATGCAATGCCTTGGAGTTGTTATCGTGCATCTGATGTGAACCGAAGCAACCGCTGTTTGACTGCACTGAGGCGTAGGCACCAATTGGGTGCTGTACGGACATCACTGCATGCGCGGGAGCATGCGGAGCGATGCGGGTCCCGCTGCCGCGCGCTGGCAGTGCCACGGTGGGCGGTGCGCTGCGGTGCTCTTTGAGGTTCGGTTACTTTGTTTATTGATTGTTCTAAATTTATCTTCATTTATCTATACGGATAAGTAGCAGCTCTGCCCTACGGCTCCGCTCGTAGTTTTTCCGTAATCCCACTTTTCATTTTCCCGTGAAGAGTAGCCTATGTCCACCTGGAATAGTATAGCTTTCTATAAGTGAGGGAATAGCTGCTCTTTCCTACAACTCCACACAATTTTCCCGTTATTCCACTAAAAAGCAAAAATAAAAGAATATGTGAATCAAATATTTTTCCAAAAAAAATTATTCGACTTCATAATAAAAATGTTATTTTGTAAACAACTACTAAAAAGAATAAAATAATTACAATTGAGCCAGAACCGTATATATTTTTATATATTTATTTTTTTCAAAATTACCAATGTAATAATAATGCAAAAATAAACAATAATGATCAAAATCCCCTTCAAAATATTACTTTCTTATCATAAGACTAGCTAAACCCGCGGCTTCGCACGCGTTTTCTTTTCTTTAGGTTCAAAGTAGGTACCATAATGTGCTATTCTAGGACCAATATACCAACATTTGAACAAAATTTCTTCAGCCGTCAAAAATACTTTATCAATTGCTCGGCTTCTAACTCACCGGAATGCGATACCAATAACACCAGATTTAAATGAAACCCTAAGCTATCTAACAATGAAAACCGCATCGCAATCGGTTCAGTAGTTTTTACGTGATGCGTGAACAAACAAACTTACAGACAAACAAAGAAAGAAAAGATTAACAAAAATAATAATTCAATACATTTTTTAAGCAACCAAGAGCATTTTTTTCATTTGAATCCATTTAGTAGTTAGGGTGCGATGCGCGGTCAAGATACGGACAAACAGACAGACAAAATTAAAAAGTAAAACAGTTTGGCTTCAGTATCGAATATAGAGAACCATCCAAAAAATATTTTGATTACTTAATTATTAACATAACTTGGGACCCATATCCCGCAGAAACCCTTTACTTTTTCGGGATAAAACGTGTCCTCAACTTTAACTTGACGAATTAATTTTTCTTGACTAGTTCAATTGCATAGGTTATGTGCAACCAGGATTTGTGGTGAAGTCGTTGTTCCTCTTTCGATCGAAAGAAGTTGTTTGTTCTCAGTAGATCGTCTTTTATCAGATGCATAATAGTTCTTGAGGGTTTGTGAAACGATTTTCCGTGTAGAGATCCTCAAATTCGATGTACCTATGTATTTTATTGTTACACGGGCGGCAACGCTTGCGCCGTGATGCCTCTGATGTGATATTATTTAATATCAGCATTATCACCTAATTCACCTATATATTTTCAATTCAAGCCAGTTTAAATTGCAGCAAAATACTTCTATCAAACAATATTAACCTCAAACAAATTGCAACGTCAAAATAAACCAACCATAAACTAGGCCATTGGTAGGTTTCAAGATGTTACCAAAAAACCAAAAACCTAACATAAACGCTAATATCATTTCTTCTTGATTTGGGTCTAAACCTGGGTCCAACTCAAAACCTACGTTAAACCATCAACCATAATAAGGCTGTAAAGGTTTACGATGAGGAATAATTGTATTTATTATTTCTGTAAATAATTTAATACCATTTGAAAAAGGTTGAAGAATGCAAACTAAACCAACTTTATTAGGACCTTTACGAATTTGAATATAAAAAGACGACCGGTTGGTCTCGTGGCTAGTGATCCTAGGTACGTAATCAGACGGTCGCGGGTTCGAATCCTGCAAGGTGCAATCATTTGTGTGATGAGCAGAAATGTTTGTTTCCGAGTCATGGTTGTTATAATATTCGTATATATGTATGTTTATCCGTTATCTAGTACCCATAGTACAGGGTATCCTAGTTTGGGGCTAGTTAATTGGTGTGGAAATGTCGCGTCTTTTTTTTTTTTTTTTTTAAATCTTCCCGCAATTGACAAAGATATCAACAGACAAACATAAAAAAAAACATACATACAGTCGAACATATAACCGTTTCCTTTTCTGAAGTCGCTTAAAAAGTTGCATTATGTCTATATAGAATAGTGCAGCTTTCTATGAATGAAGTAGTTTTAAATCCGGTAAATATTTCTGGAGTTTATGCATTAAACCATACCAAAATTAAAATCTTTTCTCATTATAATATTAGCATAGATACGAGTATAGATAAAGCCAAGATAAGAAGAAAAACAAGCTTTAGATTGTTGATGTTTATAAATAAGATGCAGTCGAAAGCATACACTGGACTATATGTATCTATCTATACTTATAATCTATATACTTATAATAAAACTGTCCAAACGAGTCCAATTCTGTACATTGAAGATATTTTGAAATTTTATATTGGACCTTACTCTATATTCGACACTGAAGCCAATCCTGTATTTTTTTTTCATTTTTGTCTGTCTGTCTGTCTGTATCTTGGCTAGGCATCACGCCGAAACTACTGAGAGAATTTAAACGAAATTTGGTATGATTTGAGTTCATACTACGAGGTAGGACACAGGCTACTTTTCATCCCGAAAAATGAAAGGGTTCCCGCAGGATTGGGGATGAAAGTTATTTCAAAAAACACCTTTGAAACTACTTGACGGATTTTGATGCAACTTGGCACAGTCATAGTTTATATGATGGGTTAAAATTGAGGATACTTTTTATCCCGAAAAAATAGAGAGTTCCTGCGGGATAATGTCCCAAATTCTGTAAATTAAAGATATTTTGTAAAAAATTTTGGGGGTCGTTCTATATTCAATACTAAAGCCAAAACTGTATTTTTTAAATGTTTGTCTTTCTGTCTGTCTGTCCGTCTGTCTGTCTGCACCTTGGAAGTGCATCATGCCGAAAATACTCAATGAATTCAAATGAAATTTGGTATAATTTGAGTTCATACTTTGAAGTAGGAAGGATACTTTTCATCCCGGAAAATTAAGGTGTTCCTGCAGGATAGGCGTTGAAAGTTATTTAAAAGAACACGTATCACGCTGAAACTACTTGACGGATTTTGTTGAAACTTGACACAGTCATAGTTTATATAATGAGTAAAAATGGAGGATACTTTTTATCCCGAAACATAAAGTGTTCCTTCGGGATAATGTCCAAAATTCTGTAGATTGAAGATATTACGGAAAAATTTTTGGAGGACGTTCTATGTTCAATACTAAAGCCAACACTGTATTTTTTTTATTTTTGTCTGTCTGTCTGTCCGTCTGTCTGTCTGTACCTTGGAAGCGCACCACGCCGAAAATACTTAATGAATTCAAATTAAATTTGGTATGATTTGAGTTCACACTTCGAGATAGGACATTGAATACTTTCATCCTGAAAAAATTAAGTGTTCCTGCAGGATAGGGGTGGAAAATTATTTAAAAGAACACTTAGCACTCTGAAACTATTGGACGGATGTTGATGCAACTTGGCACAGACATAGTTTATAAGATAGGTGAAAATTATGGATACATTTTGTCCCGAAAAAATAAAGGGTTCCTGTGGGATATGGGTCCGAATTCTGTACATTAATAATATAGTTTTTTTTATGGATGTTTACTCTATATTTTATTATGAAGCCTAAACTGTATGTTTTTTCATTTTTGTCTGTATGTCTGTCAGTCTGTGTCTTAGCCGCGCATCACGCCGCCGGAACTACTGGATGAATTCAAAAGAAACTTGGAATGATTTGAATTCGTACTACGAGGTAGGACATATGATACTTTACATATCAAAAAAATTATAGGTTATTATTTAGGGGTTGAAACTTATTTAAAATAATACGTACCACGCTGAGAGTAATGGACGGGTTTTGATGCAACTTGGCACTGTCTTAAGTTATATGATGGGTTAAAATTGAGGACACGTTTTATCCCGAATAAGTAAAGGGTTTCTGCGGGATATGGGTCCAAAGTTATGTTAGTATTTCAGTAATAAAAAATATTTTTTGCATGGTTCTCTATATTCGATACTGAAGCCAAACTGTTTTACTTTTTAATTTTGTCTGTCTGTTTGTCCGTATTTGACCGCGCATCACACCCAAATACTAAATAAATTCAAATGAAAAAAATGCTCTTGGGTGCTTAAAAAGGTATTGAACAATATTTTTTTGTTAATCGTGTCTTTCTTTCTGTTTGTCTGAATGTTTGTTTGTTCACGCATCACTTAAAAACTACTGGACCGATTGCAAGCGGTTTTCACTGTTAAATAGCCTAGGGTTTTATTTAAATCTGGTGTAATTGCTATCTCAATCCGGTAAGTTAGAAGCCGAGCAATTGATAAAGTATTTTTGACGGCTGAAGAAATTTTGTATATTGGTAAAATGTTGGTATATTGGTCCTGGAATAGCACATTATGGTACTTTGAACCTAAAGAAAAGAACACGCGTGCGAAGCCGTGGGTACAGCTAGTAAAGCAATAAGAACGAAAAAGTCTGTACAAAGAAGATAAAAAATAAATAAATGAATAATCAGAATAATCAATTTATTGGTAAAAAATATTACAGGTCAATATTTTAAATTAAAAATAAACATAAAAAGTAATAGAAATATCAAATTATAATAATAACATGTTTTTTCCAATAATAATAATAATAATAACAATAATAACATTGAATTATCGATTTACCGAAATTTTTCATAAAGACTCCCTCCTTCTCCATGAAGTAGGCCAATCGCTGACCCCTTTGGTTACGCTGTCCAAATCCAAACTGCCCCACTCTCAGTTCATCGCCATTCCTCATGCCCAACCGTGTGTTGAAGTCCCCCTTGTCATTGTTGTTTTCGGGGCATGTATGGCTTTAGAAATGTCGTCGTACTTAGCCTCCACTTCATCGTCTGGGCGTTTCGAGTGTGGGGCGTACACCTGTATGACCTTCAACGAATACCATTCGGTAATTCTGAGTATAAGGTATGCCACCCTACTAGAAACGCTGTCGATCTTCACAATGTTGTTGACGTGGGACTTGTGGACGAGAAACCCGATACTGTGTTGGAACTGCTGGTCGCCCTCCCGGTAATAGAGTTAGTTTCCGGAAGTTATTCATAAATCGGTAAAATTTTAGTTCTTTGGTCGTCAAAAACTGTGATAATTTGGACGTCCCCTAAACTAAACTTAATTTCTTCAAATGTAATTTAATCCTTGCTGGCTCCGTATCAAGGTATTGTTTCTCCTCGCATCTATGCCTCACTCACTAAACTATCACTAAAGCCTGTCAGCCTAAAATGAAATTTGTTTCCACGGGGCGATAGTCCCGATTTGTCCAAATGCTGTCTCAGAACGTGTCCGAATTTATCCAAACGCTGTTAGACAGCGTGTTAAAAACCTGTTTTGAATACGTTATTTTAAGCGGTGCAGCTTAAATTGACGTAAATTTAGAATAGATGGGGCAAGGACCAGGGGCAAAAAGACCTTGTTACAAAGTCGACAAGGCTTAAATTACATTTGAATAAATTTAGTCTAGTTTACTTACTTGTTTACTAGTTACTAGTAACTAGTCTAGAGGACTTGTCCAAGGCTCCTTGAATATCAACCACAAGCTTGAAAGAAGCCGTCTGGTGAAGTCTACGCTCCAACCCAACCTGCTCCAGGCCGCTGTTAGATCAGAACAGTTTTAACTCAAGTTGGAAAATTGATACGCTGCCTTGGAAACCACCAATGACGTGACTCCAAAAAGTTGTAAGAATCCTTAGGGAAGAAGGAACTTTATTTTGTCAGCTGCATCGTACGGGCACGAAGTCTAAAATCTTGGATTAGGCTTTTCGACTTATGGAAGAGCGACGGGAGCAACAGCATGCCACACCGTCAGAAAAAAGGAAACTTAATCGAAAAATCAGTAAGCTGGTGTGACGTGACCTCCGATGCTCAAATACACGCCAAATGGAAAAGGCAATTGAGCAAAATTGGGGGTCAAAAGTCTTCGCCCAGCAATTGAGTAGATCCCGTCTGACGAAGCTCAATACCAATAACGGCAAAACCGTCGTCTCCTTTATGAGATTGAAGACTTCTATGGCCGATTGTATGACTCGCATGCTTCTAGACCTGAACCCAGCATAGAGGATTCCCATGCAATACTGACCCGCCACTATACTGATGAACTGCCCGTCGTCAGCCTAGACGAGATTGAGATGGCACTCAAACCCATCCCATCCCATCCAAACCCATCCCCACCCGACTCCACTTATCCCTACCAATCCCCAACCATCCTTACCCATCTCCATACATCCAAACCCAACCTCACCCTATTTTATCATCATCATCATCATCATCAGCCCGTGCTCATCCACAGCTGGACATAGGCTTCTCCCAATGAACGCCACAGAGCCTGATCTTCAGCTCCTCTCATCCAGTTTCTGCTAGCCGCATTTCGCATGTCGTCACTCCACCTGGCTTCCATATATATTTTATATATTTAGTAGCCATATTTATTTTTTGTTCTTATCTTAAAAACTTCTCCAGTCAACTGGCAATAAAAGACCATACGATACATACATACCTATCACTATACTCGTATCGGTACTAAGAAAATGTCAACCTTTCCACTTTTAAAGTCACTTTATGCTGTGTTGCTATAAGTTTAGGCCAATAAAATTTATGGTCTTTTATTGCCAGTTATCTGGAGAAGTTTTTAAGATAAGAACAAAAAGTTAATATTCCCTATTTTTATTACATGACTGCCCGATAAAAGGTGTATTGTTTTTTTTTTAGCATTCATGTATGTTTGTATGTATGTGAATTTATTTATTCCACCATAACTTTTAAATGCCTGAACAGATTTAGACTTATGGCGTAGGTACCGTTAAAATCCTTGTATCCCCCCGAGTAACAAAGGCTTATTTTTTAAAACATTCGTTGTGGCGGCAGTATGGCTCCATTTTCAAATTCGAAATTTCGAATTTTTACCTCGAATTTTACAATATGGTTATCAAATTGATGGCCGTGTTAAGCACATTCCAACAGTGTTTAATTTATTTGCAATAGCTCTCTTTTGGCAGGGCAGGCGATTCTTTTTTAGCTTTCAAGCTAGTTATTTTAGGGACCTCCAAACTATGCAGGCATATTTAGCTCTTAACAAAATTTTAAGTTATTCTTTTATGTTTTTATTGTTTTTTCAATAATTTAAATATGGTTTTGATGTCTCATAAAAGGGTCACTGAATGCTATT